>JABMCL010002793.1:0-157500 GCA_018857735.1 Alviniconcha marisindica
GAGCTGGGCCCGGGGTAAAGAAGTGTATGAAAAAGCCCCAAAGGAAGCTTTTCAAAATAAAAGGGAACCTATAAAATTTCTCAAGGGCAAACCATTTAACAACAACTAGCTGGGCTGAAAGGCCAAAGAAAAAGCCCTAAAATGAAGCATTCAAATCAGAAAGGAGCCCTACGAAAACCACTCTGAGAAGAACAGAGCCCTACAAAATGCTAAAAAGAACAGCAAGACCACAAAAGAGTTCTGATAGAAGGCCTTGCTGAAAGCTCTAAAAAGCAGCACTCGAGAACCGACAAGTGGCATCTTTGTAAAGCAGGTAGTTTTTCGTACGGTGAATCACCACGGACCTCTCCCCTTGAAGGAACTTCACTCCACTGGTGAAACAATAGTGTGGAGAGACCCTGGGGGATCTTCAGCCTGTTTACCACCAGCTTACGATTGGGTGTGAAATCACCCAGCCACAGGCTGACATGTGGACTACCCCCGAAAAGCACACTATGAAGAGGGAAACACCAAGAAATGCTAACCAGTCACTAGAACAAAACCACAAGAAGAGCTGGGTACAAGGTGTATGACCCCCCCCACCCCCTCCCCCACCCCCACCCCCAAGGAAGCATTCAGAATGAAAGGAGCCTGATGAAATGCTGAACAAATCAAAAAACACTACCAACAATAGTTAGATAGAAGAAGGCCAAAGAAAAAGTCCTAAAATAAACCAGTCAAACTGGAAAGGAGCCCTACAAAAAACACTCTGCGAAGAACAGAGCCCTACAAAATGCTAAAAAGAGCAAAACCAGCAAGATGAAGTTTTCACAGAAGAAGGCCTAGCAAGGTAAGTCTTTTTCTTTCATTTTTCATCGTTTTTGACCGTTTATCTGTTGTTCAAGTGTCGTTTTGTGGCTTGATAAAGGGGATTTCCCTGAAAACTTGCATACAGTATGTCCATGTTAAAATAAATAAGCGTTTGTTTGAACCTTTTTGTCTTTGGATCTAGCAAGAAGCTCTAAAAAGCAGCACTCAGAGAACACAGACAAGTGGTATCTTTGTAGAGCTGGTAGTTTTTCTTACAGTGAATCACCACAGACCCTTGAAGGAATTTCACTACACCAGTGAAACAATGATGTGGAGATACCCTGGGGGATCTTGAGCCTGTTTACCACCTGTTTATGATTATGAGTGAAATCACACTGCCACATCTGCAGAACATGCTCCAAAAAGCAGTCTGCAGAACATGCCCCAAAAAAGCAGTTGAGAAAAAAGAAGAGGCCTGCAAAACGCTGAAAGGAAGTTAGTTCTAGGATTTTTACATTCCGTCAACCATACAGGGTCACCTCAGGATGAATCATACATTCACAGTTACTTTATACCAGGCCAAACAATAAGTCATCTAAACGCAAGTTTAAAAAAAGAAAAAAAAGCAGCCCATAATTCTTGACACACATGACAACACAATCAACAGCAAACATAACTAGCATCAGTATTTACATTTCACTTATTTACAACTAAGAAAGGTACAAACAGGCATGTTCTCTTTTGCAGATCATTTCAGTACAAAATTAAAACGATCAAATCACAAGTATATATATCTATGTCTAATTCAGTGACAGTGTTATGACACAAAACAACATGTCTGGGAGCCAATATTTATATTCCACAGGCACTCAGTTATATCGGACAGCTTGTGATGACAAGTAGTGTGACCTATGCTAGTCACAAGTAGTTAAAGGAAAAGTCCAAGGTTTTTAAGTATGCAAAATGACCATCGAAATGATTGACAAATGAGTCACTAGTTTGAGATTTAATGAAATAAAAAATGAAGAAAAATGTTTATGTTGGTTTTTAATCGATTTTATTTTCTGTAGGCTGGCCAGACTGCTGTCTCGGGTTCTCCATCAGTCATGTGACTTTCTCGGAAATGACGTCAGTCTGGGGAGTCAGTGCGGTTGCCATCTTAGATTGTTCATTGAAGGTGTATGCGTGTGGTCTACAAAAAGCTCTAACCATGCTGGCCTACTGTGTTGCAGCAAACTGTAACAACTCACAAGCAACCCAAAGCATAACTATGCACGAGTTCCCGCAGAATTGACCCGCTGTGATGTGAAAATGGGTCAAATTTGTACAATTCAAACAAGCTGACTTTGATGCTGTGCCTCATTTGTGTAGCAAGCACTTTGCTGAGTGTGATTTCGTAAACTTTATGGCGGAATACCAAATGGGGTTTGCTTCAAAGCAGAATTTGTAGGGCTGTCCACAGAGTAACCGACTTGGAAAAAAATCAAGTTTGAATCTCCAAGGATGAAGCTGACGAGCAGCAAGTGCACAGCTTGAGACCAAAAATTGAGCTACACAAATACCCTGAAACAAGCGCTAACAAGGCAAAGACAAAAAGTCTACACGAATGCCTACGGCAGAAAGGCCGTGAAAGAAAGAGACTCGACACAAATGCCTGTGGCAAAGAAAGAAAGAACAGACCACAAATGCCTGTGGCAAAGAAAGAAAGACCAAACCACAAATGTTGGTGGCAAATGAAAAATGGCTGCCCTAATCAGGCAAACAAACAGCTGACACCAAATGAAAGAAACAAAACAGCTGAAACCACCTCAGAACCCCAAACGGTTGCCTACCTGCAAGCATAAGGTGGAGAAGAAGAAAAGAAAAAAAAGAAAAAAAAACCCACCAAATCACAACAGTCTAATAGACTACTTTCTGCAACAAAGGAGTGGACGACTACAATCATAAGAGCACAGAACAAAAATAACTGTGCCAACGGCAAACAGATGGAAAGCCAAACTAACCGTAACTAACTCTAAAATAACCCCTCACTAACCCGGCTTCCATCTAGAAAAACAAAGGCTGCAGACTGATAAAGCAAAACGCTAATCAGGACTACCGATGACAAAGCATCAGGATGTAAACAAATGCAGACGACAAGAGAAATACAAAATGGCTGCCCTAATCAGGCAAGCTAACAAGCGGGTACGAAATGGCCAATAAACCAAAGATGAAAAGAAGAACGCATGGGTAAAAAAAGAGGAAAAGAGAGAGAAAACAACAACAACAACACTTTCTGAAACAAAGAGGGGGCAAGTAATGTCAGCGAGCAACGGGACAAAGGCTGGATACACGTAATCTGTGTACACGATACAACCCACTTAGCAGTGACAACAACACGGCAGGGCAACAGACGCTCACGAACTACCCCACACAAAGAAAGAATGAGAGGTCTCGTTAAATATCGAGACTACCCCCCTCACTGTGCATCGTAAATGAATGATATAACTGAGAAACAAAAGGGCAAACCAAGAGAAAAAAACAGTGAATGGCAAGAACCAGTAACTAGCCCAACCCCAAACCCTAACACAGGGAGGCCATGAAATCGCTAGTTATTGAACTAGAACGAACAAAACATTTTCATTTTTACATATGATAAAACAAACAATGATAAATTGGGAAATAAAATAACACCATCAAAGGCAGGTTCCCTGATGAGGTCTAGCCTGTTGTGAAAGCTAAACAGAACGAAAAAAACTGAAACGCCACGCACCTAACAAGGCTCAAGAAAGATGGAATAACAAAGGAAATAAACAAAGGCCCAACTACTGACAGTGGCATCGGAGGTTCATCCTTGGAGATTCGAACTGGAATTTTTTCCAAGTCGGTTACCCTGTGGCTACTAGCCATTTTGCAGCTACTCCCAGAGTGATGTAGTGTGCATATGTGCACATGATTTTCAGCGTCATGGCGACATTTTCGGTACGACAGAAAATGCCTATGTTTGTGCATTTATAACCCTCAGATCACAATTTCACCTACATCATTGTTCTCAGAGAACTTTAACGGAAATCGTGTCAAAAATCACCCCAAACCTTGGACTTGTCCTTTAAGTGTCATGTTAAGCGTCACTGCACTAAAAATATAAACTAAATCCATTGGCAGTTTTGAAAAAGGCAATTTATTTCAATCAATTAGCAACAATTTCATACAGAATTCATTTGATTTCAAACAACAACAAAATATACATGCACTCTAAAATGACTCCACCCTTCTTTTCAAAAGTCACCAACACGACTTGCGACTTGCATTCATACTCATAGCTGTCAATAGTGGGAATATATTACTGCCACCATTAGATGAAAGACATTTGGTGCACTTTTAAGGCAGATTCCTTAAACTGAGAAAAGAAACTGTCGGCAAAAACAGTTTTAAAAATAAAATAAAATTCAAGTTTTTTTTTATACCCACTTACGAAATGTTTTTACCCACCCAAACAAGCTGTGCAATCAATCTGCAATGTTTTGATCATGCCTGTAACCTACTTTTCATTATCTGCCACTGCCCTGAGATTTTTCTACATTTTTTGAAAAAGTAAGGTGAAACAATTCTGCAAAACAAGGTGAATGGACTGGGAAGACAGATATTATCAGACAGAACTATGGAAACCTTCCTGGCAGTCGGAGAAGCATGCATAGCTGTACTTTGACCTACTCCAGGCTTTAAAGGGAGAACATTTCACAGCTCTGGGTTCTCAAGATAGGGGACTTAATTTCTGTACCTACAGTATGCTACTGCAGGCAAACAAACAAAACCACTAAGACAAAGAGCTGGTAAGAAGAAGACATCAGAAGAAGAAAAAAATACAAGACATTTCTGAAGAGAAAGCAGCCCCCAAAACTACTAAACAAACAGCAACACTAACAACAGTAGCTGGGCAGAAGGCACAAGAAAAATCCCTGAATGGAACATACACTGATACAGGCTACAAAAAGAAACACTATAAAGAACAAATCATCATCATGAAAATCTTGGTGTATAGACTAACCTTCCGAGAAAGCCCTCTGCGCTTATATTATCATGACAATCATACAGGGTATACAACAGAGATCACTACATCATGATTACAAACAAACCAAAACTCTACCAGTGATTATGATACACAGTTTTCAAACCAGTGTGACAGATGTAAGATGTTGAAAGTGGTTCACGAAAACCAGATAATCACTGTAGCCGGTCAGACACACAGCTGTCCATACCACTACTACTATATATTATATAAATATTATACAGTACCACAGCAGTACTAGAAAACACCCAAAGTTCTCCCTTCCCTGTTTAACATGCACAAACATAACATGCACTCTTTTGTTGTGCTGTGCTTTAAAACTTTTGCTTTTGTTGTTGAGAACCGGTCAAACAAAATCACATCTGACACTGGCAGTCTGACCAATTGCTGATTTTTTTTGCCGGTATATTATATATGTTGTTGTTGTTGTTCACTTTTATATGGTGATCTTAACCGGTATAATACCAGAAATTACCAGTTAATGCGAACCCTGACTACATTACAATAATTATGTCAGCACACCAGTAACAAAGTTACAATAAAAGTGTCCCTAAATAGATCTGTAAAACACACACACACGTAAACATACCTACACACACACACATATCCTCATGCACAGTCACATCACTGATGGAGATGGAAGAACAGGAGGGAAAGACATGAAATGTTTGTGGCAGGAGCTACAAGAGAACAGAAGAGTTTTGAGGGTGGACTTCAAAGACTGGAATTCAAAAAATAACCTGTGAGCCCTGTGCTAGTTTTCTTTTACTAGTTTTTAGTGATGACTCTCTCTTAGTCTTACACACTCCATGATAGTTAATTCTTAGTTAATTAGTTTCTCTTACAGTCCCATGCTGCTTTACATGGGGAGTTTCTCTTAGTCTTACACACCCTGTCACCTGTGCTGGTTTATGCAAGAAGCACCTCTTGTGCACCCCCGTGCTGGTTTATAATTATATGGGGAGTTTCTTTTACATGCCAAGTGCAGGTTTATATGGGGAGTTTCTCTTACATACCCAGTGCTGGTTTACGTGTGGAGTTTCTCTTACACACCCCATGCTGGCTTCCTTTCTTGCAAGCTTCTCTCATAAGGTCTGTGCTGGCTTCTTTATGTAGGGAATTTCTTTTCAAAACAAAAATTAAAAGTGAACAAAAATGTACATAACTGAGTAATGTTGCTCTTCAAGGCAGAGGCGGACATCCTATGCAGGCTCCACAAGGTTGCATCATGTCTTCCAGCAGACGGTGCTGAAATAAATACAAACATGACATGGGTACCTGTTAAACAGTAACTATGCAACTAAACACAAAAAAAGAAATGTGACTGAACTTATCACCCCCCAGCCTAATGCCTTCTGACCTAGAAAGTGTTGAACATAATATTATTCAACGTTAAAAAATAAAAAATAAAAATAAAAAATAACAAGAATAAAAGAAGATTTTGTTTAGCCCTTTTCAAGACAGCATGAAAACTTCAATAAAAATGGAACTACCCCCTTTCAAATTATACAAATTTCATTTCAAACGTATGCTTAGACAGGCCTTCACCACAAAAACCCTATTCCACCCCATCCCCTTCCTCTGGTGCATAAGCCCCAGGTGAACCTCTGGGTTGGCAGGCATTTTAATCCAATTACTAACTCCTGTGGTGCAAATTTATGCACAATACCACTCTGCAAGGCACAATGGAAAAACAAGGGGGGGGGAATGGCAACAGGCAAAATAAATACAAATGTAGCTAGTTTTGGGGTTTTAATGTCAACCCAGGAAGAAATACAAAATTAATGGGCAGAAAGAAACAAATGATGAGAGAGAAAGATGTAAAATATTAACTGCGTCAGAAACACCACCATCAGCAACACCAACAGTGACAGCATAAAGACAATAATTAGGACACAAAGAGAGAGGACAGTGTGACTGTAATTTATCCTTTATGGCAATGGGTGAAGCATACATGGCTACATTCTGACCTACTCCAGGCCTTAAAAGTTAAATGGAGAACATTTGACAGCGCCAGGTTTTTCAACAGTGGGAACCTGAATTTCTAAGTCAGAGTGCATGGGAAAAGAATGATCACAATTAGCATTGATATATATATATCAATTGAAATAAAATTAAAAATATCCATAGGTGTGTGGAGTACCTCGCCCGTCTTCCTACCTATTCATTTACATAGTAGTCTACAATGTCATACACACTACACAGCTAACATATATATATATCCATTCACATTAATTTTTATTAAACTGCATGTCCATTCTCACAATTATTTTCCAAAAAACAAACATGCGCACTCATATACCGGTCTATGCAAGTACATCTACATGCTGATTTAGTGTATCTGTTAATTTCTCTGTAAATTGTTCTGTGATTATCCTTCTTTCTTCTTCCTTCATGGCCATGCCCATCCATTCAGCTACTTCTCTAGTCAACAAATTGGAAAAAACAATATATGCACATATATATATATATATATATATATATATATATATATATATATATATATATATATATATATATAATGTCATTAAGACTTGCAAATAATGGAAACACAAATTTGGCTACAAATATATATTAATACAGGCTTATGCAGTCAACTGGGAAAATAGTCGCTGTCTCCATCATAAGTCTTGTTTGTTTTGAAATTAAACCTTTGGATCCTCACTAATAATCACTAATTCAGTAACCAATCCCAGACAAAGATGTGTCTTTTCTCCACAAACAATGCATTTTTATTTTGACATTACCTTGCAATTTCCAATAATGAAAAAAGACTTAAAATTGGATTGTTATTTATTGTACATGCATATAAATTTCTTGTTTATGTACCCAGCCAGTTCTGTTGGCAAAAGATTTACATCCACCAGAGAAGTGAACATATTCCTGGAGCAAGTTTCTATAAATATTTGTAAAATTCTTGACTGGGTCATGGTCTCGTCTCAGTGATTTCCCCTTTGTTTTCTTGTTATTTTAGACTGTTTAACCAGGGTTCAGATCAACAACAAAAAAAGCCTGTGGAGTGGAAAACAAACAAACAAAAACCCAGAAAGAAGTGCACATAAAGCAGCAAAAAGCACCTTAGTGAGCAAACAAATCACTGCAGCTCCGGAAGAAGAAAAAATTGCTCTGTGATTATCCTTCTTTCTTCTTCCTTCAGGTGATGCTTAATGTCCTCGGATGTCGGTTGACATATTAGGGACAGGATGAGACCAATGCTGAAGCATGGTTCAATATTGCTTTATGTCCACGGAAACTATGAGGCTCGTTAGGACGGACAGCCGAGGACGGCCACCTCGACTCTCACACAGCTCCTGAACTATGAGTGATTATCCTGCTGCTGCTGCTGTGTTCCTTAATGTCCTCAGATGTCGGCTGACATAGTAGGGACAGGCTGAGACCAATGCTGAAGCATGGTTCCATATAGCTTTACGTCCACGGAAACCAGAAGGCTCGTTAGGACGGACAGCCCAGGACGGCCACCGTAGTTCAGGAGCTGTGTGAGAGTCGAGGTGGCCGTCCTGGGCTGTCCGTCCTAACGAGCCTTCCGGTTTCCGTGGACGTAAAGAATTATTGCACCCTGCTTCTGCATTGGTCACAACTTGTCCCTAATAAGTAATATGTCAACTGACATCTGAGGACATTAAGCATCACTTCATCATCATCATCGGATAATCACTCGTAGTTCAGGAGCTGTGTGAGTCGAAAAAAAAAAATGCAGGCACAGACTGAAACGGGTGTCCAAGCACACAAGCCCCGCACACGCATGTCGCGTAATGATGTCGCGACTCCACAGGCGAGTTGCCCACGTCCGGGCGGGGATGAAACACACGCCTTGCACCAAAGACTATATCTGACAAACAGACTCGTGTAAATCTCGCCAAACTGCTACTGCTGCCTTGCCATTTTTGTATTAACTTCAAAATGTTCAGTCTAAATCAACAAGGAGGAGACCTGCTGTCAGCCCCACCATGTCAAATGACTGACTAAACTTGTGAAAGGCATCACGTGTTCAGAAAAAGCTGCACGAACAGCACGGACCAAATGGAGGTGGCTCCGGTTGACCAGCCACAGGTCCGCGATAATGTGGAAAAATTCGTTACAGGTATTCAAGGTGGAAAGTTGTCAACACCAAAGAAGATTCAGTTCTTGCAAGCACCTGTCGCTAGTTTCATTTGTGAACTCTTTTTAGTTTTTCGCCTCTGGCACCAAAAAAAAAAAAAAAAAAAGGCAATTCCCCGAAAATATGCATACTGTGTGTCCGTGTTAAAATAAATAAGTGTTCGTTTGAACCTTTTTGTGTTTGGATCTTGAACGCTAGCAAGATTCTGTTTCAGATCAAAAATCTTTTTTTTTAAAGTAATCTTAAATCTTGAAAATCTGGATATATAGTGAGACAGACGGATCATAGTCGTTTCGATAAGGGAAACTGGTATAAGCAAAATTTAATTAATAATAATAGTATTATTCAGATGCAAAATAAATATTAAATAAAAAGTCGGGCTCGTCCGGGATTCGAACCCGGGACCTCTCGCACCCAAAGCGAGAATCATACCCCTAGACCAACGAGCCAATCTGTTGACTAGGGGAAAATTATAGTATATATTCTTACAATGACACACCGCTGGTTGCTAAGTAATTTTGGTGAAGAACTTCTCTTTTTATACAGATAGTTACTACAATATATACTTGCTACTTGTTAACTCTTTGATAATCTATATAATACTGCTGCAATACTCATCACTATTTTCATTAAAACATAGTGTTAGCTTAGAACTATTTTTGCGGTAGCATCTCTGGTTTGGTGTAAACTGCCTACTTCCGCTGTCAATGTAAATGGTGTGCCTAGTGAATTGTCCTGGTGCCTACTCTTTCATATAAATCGGGTTTTTTGACAGTCCAAAATGAGCTACGACAGTCCGGATTTTGTGGAGCGAAAGGGTTCCCTTTTTCTCCGCGCTAATCATATGAACTACTCCCGTGCCATTTTGAATTCTAACTGGTAAGGAGTTTTCTTTTTCTCACTGTGTCGGACTCCGTCTTCGTGGTTTACGATCTCGATTGTGTGTTGACAGAACCCGCATCTCTCTCTCTCTCTCTCTCTCTCTCTCTCTCTCTCTCTCTCTCTCTCTCTCTCTCTCTGTATGCCTGAAGTTATAATAGCAATACGAAATCAGTCCCTGGTACCTGGTGGACGAGGGCTGGATGTAAACTATGATAGACCCGCAATGGGGCTACTCTAAAACTCTTGAACAATAAAGTTGTTTTGTTGTCGTTGTTTTTCACTACATAGCGTTCGTTCTGATTCTTCCTCTCGAACCCCCCCCCCCCCCCCCCCTTCCCTCCCCCCTGCCACACACCCTACTTCCCAGTTTCGTAAGTTTCTATTCTTCTTCTGTATACAGTTTAGTGTCCAGTTTCAACATTTCCAAGACTTTTATGCTTTTTAGTGCATACT
The DNA here is from genome assembly GCA_018857735.1 of Alviniconcha marisindica. Taxonomy (NCBI): domain Eukaryota; kingdom Metazoa; phylum Mollusca; class Gastropoda; family Provannidae; genus Alviniconcha; species Alviniconcha marisindica. The sequence continues at coordinate 10,293 of JABMCL010002793.1, forward strand.
GGGTTGTGGATCTAGTTGTGTAACATTTTTGTGACGATGCGATCCCTTTTTGTTGTTTCAGTAACCTGTATACTTTGTATTTTTCTTCAGGCATCAAGCCCGAGAATCTGAACCCAAAGACTACAACCTGAGCAAAGATCCTGTTCGAGATTTAAAACTGTCAACATACAACCGCATAGGAAATGTTACAGATGGGGTAATATATTTAATTTCTAAATGTAATAGAGACCATATGAATCTTTAAAAGTGATAAAAGTTGTTTCATTATGAGTCGGGCTCGTGTGCATGCCTCTGAATTATTATTTTTTGAATGGGGGGGGGGGGGGGGGGGGGTTCTGCGTTTGAAACAAGTGGTATATATGTTAAAAATGAGAACACAGTCTACCTCTTAGCAAGGGATAAATCCTGTATGAATATGTGCATGTGTGTGTGTGTGTGTGTGTGTGTGTGTGTGTGTGCATATGAGTGTGTGCATGTATACATGCACATATGAGTGTGTGTGTGTGTGTGTGGTGTGAGAGAGAGAGAGAGAGAGAGAGAGAGAGAGAGAGAGAGAGAGAGAGAGAGAGAGAGAGAGTGCATGTGTGTGTGTGTGTGTGTGTGTGTGTGTGTGTGTGTGTGTGTGTGTGTGTTGGCATTCATTTACATCTTTAATGTCAGTTCTATTTATTATCTTCATTGACTATGACAACATCGAAGTAATGATAAGATTCCTTCATTGCAGTTTAGTAGTATACTGGACACCATGAGCTGATGCTGCTTGTTGTGTTTCAGTCTCTTCCAGAGACAACCTACCAGGATATGTCCAAGCAAGTGTTTCTCAAGCCCATGTACAGCGAGCAGGACAACCAAAAAGCCATGGTGACCAAGGACACACTGAAGTACACCAACATTGACAGGTAGCTTGTTGTGGTTGTGTGTGTATGTGTGTGTGTGTGTATGTGTGTGATGTGTGTGTGTGTGTGTGTGTGTGTGTGTGTGTGTGTGTGTGTGTGCATGTGTGTGTGTGTCTGTGCATGCGTGTGTGCGCGTGTGTGTGCGTACGTGCATGTGTGCGTGCACACATGCTTGCATGCGTGTGTGTGTGTGTCCAGAGTCACCTTGCCTTAAGTAAAATCTCTTTCTGCAACTGCAGATCAAATTCTAATGTGTGATAAATGCTGACCATCCATCTGCATGATACTACTACTACTAATAATAATAATAACTCTTACATAGTGCTATACCCCCTAAAAATCTATGAGCTTCCAGCAAAATAATAGCAAAAAGTGCTTATGCAAATAATGTCACATTTTGACTAGAGCGAAAGACTGGATAGAAGCAACAGCAGAAATAATATGTTCAAACCCAAGAGCTGTTCAAGAGATATGAGGTGGCTGTGGCAGGGACACCGGGGACCCCAAGGAAGGTTACCTGTCGGTGCTTCCCCGCCACCATCCAGAGTACAACAACTACTACCTGGAAACCACTCACAATGCCGACTTCAAGCCACCCTACCACTTTGAACCAGTGCCTGTAAGTTCTCTGCACCTGTGTGTGTGTGTGTGTGTGTGTGTGTGTGTGTGTGTGTGTGTGTTTGTGTGTTTGAGTGCATGCGTGTGTGCATGCATGCATGCATGCCAGGTAAGACAGAGCCAGGTAATTATGTCAGGTTTTCAGCAGTTTGTGTCAGCATGTACACTGAAGTTGCCACGAAAGAAGGAAACAGGTCCTTGGGACAAGTGCAATCAGTGGCATCTGTTGCACAGAACTTTGGACCCCTGCATCACCTGAACACACAGGATTTGACCAGATCACACTACATTACTAGAGTGTAGCAGTATACAATACTGGTCAACACCTCAGTCACAGTTGTCCATGTCACTGACTTATCTTCTCTTTGTGTGCATGTGCACGCATGTGTGTGTGTGTGTGTGTGTGTGTGTGTGTGGGTGTGTGCAGTGTGGGTGTGTGTGTGCAGTGTGTGTGTGTGTGCGTGTCTGCACATGTACAGGCACGTGCCCGTGTGCCACCATATTAAAGTCTCTGGCATGGCCAGTAAGAGTAGTAACTCTTTCGAGCTGTACTGTGACCCTGTAGAATTTCAGCAACCAGGCTTACATGCCACACCAACTGTGGCAACATGCAACACCTCTAAACCTTAAAGTAAGTAAGAAACTTGGTGTTTTACGTCCAGTCAACCATTATGGTCATATCAGGGCAAAAACTTTAAAGAGTAATTAACAGTTGGTAAGTAACTTAGTGTTTTATGCCCAGTCAACCATTACAGTTATATCATGGTGAAAACCTTAAAGTTGCAACGTTACCATTTCTTGCAGGAGTGTCCCCCGGACTTTGAAGACCAGTCAGCAGCTTTCCGCAAGTGCCACTCGCAGTTCACAGACACCACGGATTACAGGCGGCCAGGCCGCAACACCTGGCAAGACGAGAGTGGCATTTACGCCAACACCCACTTCAAACGTGAGGTGTTTGTCCCCACAAATCCCATCCCTGAACGGCTAAACTGAACACGCGTTGTAGAGCACCTTTGTCCTTTATGCATTGGAAAAACACGGAAGTAGACCAGCAGGAAAGAACATGAAGGGTTTGAGACCAGGCGAGTGTAGAGCAGGTTGTCGGCTACACAATTGCACAGTGACCTGTCCAATCCGAAGGGATTTGTTAAACAGGTACACAAGGATTTGTCAAGTGCTTCTCAAATAGATAACTACAGAATGACTCGTCAAGGGCTGTCATTCCCAGGCATTTGTCACACAAGAAGAGCAGGTTGTGAATTATCAGATTTTGTTTGAGCAGACATGCAAAGAATATCACAAGAACCATAATCATTTATGTTGCATCAAATAATAATATGACCTTTTTTCATAATAGATGGTTTTTTTTACATGCACCCCCCCCCCCCCCCCAAATGCTTTTCACGCAAAATAGAAAAATGCACTTCACATTTCTATGCTTGAAAAGCTGTTTATACTGAAACTTTGAGAAGCTGTGATATTTATAATTTGTGTATTATTGCATTTTAGTCTGTTCACAGAGCTGTCTGTGCAAATCTTTTCTGCTCTGTTTATATCACTTTTAATTTTCAGATATTTTTGTATGTGTGTATGTCCACAATAAACTCTTCTTCTCTCAGTTATGTGTAATTTGGATAACAGTGTTTGCTTCTCACATACACAACTCTTCTTTTTTCAGTTATATACGGTAAACAATGTTTCTCATAATTATACACAACTCTTCTTTTCTCAGGTATGAGTTGAAAACAATGTTGTTTTTCTCTCCCTCTCTCTCTCACACACACACACACACACACATGTACACATATGTACACCTGTGTACATACATGCATGAACACACACACACACACGCACACACACCTCAAAGAAGCAACAGTGTTGATCTTGTTTCAACATTTTAGTACACTGTTAAGAAGAGTATTTCTTGCACTGGTTCAGATCTGCAACAGTAAAAACTAAACCCACACGGTATAAAAACTTAAAAACCTTTCAACATTAAAATTTGTTAGCAACAGTAGCAGAAAATATCAACAAGTAGCTGGTATTTTTTTACAGCAAGACTGAAAGACCAGAAAGCACAGCAAGTACAAAACTGTTTCCTAAAGTACGCTGTAAAAAACAATTATGTTCTTTCAGTTTATAAACTGTGTACATAACTGTGAAAAATAATGCATGTGTAAACCAAACTGGACACCATAATCCATACATATGTAATGACATTATCTCACTTGATTTAGATGACCTGGAAAAAAAGACCTGAATGAATTACTCAAGAAACAAACTTTCTGTTGTGAGCTCTTGATACTTAAAAGTATCCTGCTAAAACTGCAAAATTTAAGGCACATTTTGTGGAGAGGTAGCAGTGTTCTCTCAGAGTAAATGTTTGCCATCCAAACTAACTTTTTTTTATATCCAATTATTACTTCAGGTGACCTGAGAAACCCTCAGATTTAACGAGGATAATCTGGACATTTGACTCAAACCAAACTTCCAGGCGAAACTAAGCATGCTGCCTAATTATCCACACCAGAACAATGTACAAAAACATGAAAACAAGGTGGCATTGTCAGAAATGAGACAATGGAGGAAAATCACCAGGACTAACGACAGACGCTAATACTTTCTACCTGTGAGCGTACCATTCATCTTTGGCATTGAAGAATCACAATCCCTGAGTCAAGAAAAATAATACCGTGATTGTGCAAATAAAAGTCCCACATACCAAATGTTGGTTATGAAAACAAATCTTTTGATGTCAAAGCTGCACTTAAGAAGATGGAAAAACTGTGCCAATACTGCAAGGATTGTTTAAAACTCATCTTCATCAAACTGTACAGTATGAGAGTGAGACTAACAATGAAAGAATGAGTACATTTTCTTTTCTTTTAAGATCTGGGTGTGTAAGGTTACCTGAAAAAATTGACAAAGTTAAGATCAGGGTGTGTAAGATTACCTGAAACAATTGACAAAGTCGATCAGTAACTTTCAAGGTGGCTCCAGTTAGCAAAAGGTCTAGCCATTGGGTTTCACAAACCAGTGCGTTCCAGAAAAAGAAAAGAGTAGTAAGTCTGATGAAGCAGTCTGTGCATATCATCACCGAGGAAATGCCTCAACTGTCAAACTTCTGAAATTCATAAATGCTGCAGTCATTCTAAAGGGACTGAAAATGAAATATTCTTGCATGTATCTACTGACGCTTCTACAAACTGTTTTAGTTTTTCTTTACCATAAAGAGTAATCACTGGAGTTTAATGTTCCAAGAATTACACAGGTTCACCTTCCACACAGAATAAAGTGAAAGTGCACACAACTCTTTCTTCATGAAAGAGAGGTTTGGCTGATTGCGACAAAAATTGACAATGTTGTGCTGTTTACTCCACTCTTCCTCTCCAATGCAAACAGGAATTTCCATCTAAAAACTACACAAATCTGCAGATCAATTCCATGTGCAGACCTTCAACAAATGAGACCTACCATATTATTTCCAAACATCAAGGGCGACTGAAAATTTTGTACATGCCAAGATAAATTCCATCAGAATATCAGGTGCTACTTTTCCATGAGAACTGGAAAAGTATGTAGAAGAGATGGGTTTTGTCTGTAAAGACAACTGTAGGCTGTTTGGGGCGGCATTTCTGAGACCAGACCACATATTCCATGTTTCGAGAAGCACTAAGGCTAATTGCATGCACTATTTTGTATGCTTTTATATGTATATTTTGTGTGTTGTATGCATTGAATTTTGAAAATGTGTGCATTTAATGTATAAGTGCTTAAGGCCTGTGCAGGTTAGGTACTCTAAATATCCGTTATTCTTATTCTTTAAATTCACTACAAATTCTCTCCAATAACCATCTGCATGTAAGTACTTTGATGACCCAAAAAAACCAATTTGCAGTTGGCGTTAGAAGGAACTAAACTCTTAAATCTTGACAAGAGACAACTACTCATAATGTTTGAAAGCAGGCCACAAGCTATATACTAGGCAGATCACACTGGACGTTAGGCAGTTGTGGGTAGAGCACAGCGCACAGGCTGTGTAGTTGTTACTGCTTTTAAACAATTTGCTGTCCATCATAAAGCCACAAACACTCACCCTAATCACTAATCTTTTGCTTCTTTTTTCCCCATTATTCCCTATATATGCACCTAGAGCTCACTTGAGAAAGGGCGTTCAAAGACCCGACTTTTATCATTATTCCAGAATACCTTGGTGTGGTCCCAGAAATGCAATACTGGTTATGGTCTGAAAGTAACATAATAATAATAATACCAAACAATAAGATAAAGAAATTAATGAATATAAAAACTGAAGTTTAAAATATAAACAGTAGTAAAACTTTCCAAAACTACATACAAAAAGATTAAATTAAAAATTAAAAAAGTAAAAAAGCACTTGATATCCAAACAACACAAAATAAAATAAAAGAAGAAGATAATGGCTGTTCAGTACTTCATGAATGTACATTGTGTTCCACATAAATAGATTGCAAGAATGTAAGTTTACAATGGAGCCTTCTCGTCAAGCACACACACATTCACTGGGTCAGCATAATATCTGGTGATACTGTATGGCAAGTGAAAAATGCCATAAGACCAGTACAGATCGTTCCAACAAAGAATCACAATAAAACGGTGCATAGTTGTTTTTTGATTTTGTTGCTCAGACAACATGACGCAATTTTTTTATCACACATCTAGGTTACTTCCACTTTCCTTGACATCAAGATTTCCGAAACATTTCACAGAAACGCAGCCAATCAACCGTTGATCACCAAAATTTTCTGCTAAATAAAGTGTTTTTTTATTATTTTAATTTTTAAAACTGCAACTCTCCCCGGCCAAGTTCAGATCAGCTGAACGTACAGGCCCCCTTGAGCTTAAATTGTCCCACTGTTTGGAGAAGTCACCTTTTCTTTCTGTCCCATGAAGGTGTAAGCTGACCACTATGATGTGGTAAAAGGCCTTGTGAACAAATGCCCAAAGAAAGGTGACCCCCACCCCATCCCGTACACATGGTATCACATGAAGAATACTTCCATGTAACTCCTCACGTTTTTCACAATGTTTCTGACTAGACTGGAGTTCCAACATGAAAGACTTTGTTGCATTTTAGACACAATGCGAGTCATTCTTCAAAGTATTACCTTGTGCAAACATGCTTTTTTTTACAGTGAAATCTGCAGCTCGTTGAAAGTTTATTGTTATTCTGCAGTGGGTGTTGGGGTGGAACAAATAAACTTAAAAAATAAAATTAAAATTAAATAAAAAATACTCAGAAAGTAGCAGTCACTTCCTCCATCTTTAATGATGAAACAACTGTTAATGCTGTTTACTGCACAACAGTAGCAAATATCCCACTGCAATTAAAATAATCGTTTGCTGAGCTTCTCTCAGCCCCAACAAATGATCACCAAGAGGAACAAAAAAAAAGAAGTTTTTTTTAAATTTATTTTTCTAATAATTGTAAAATTACAGTTGCAAATCATTTGACACTGTGAAATTGTAAATCAGACAATATTCTGGTCCATCACGCTTGAGCAAAATCTTTTGAGTGAGAAAACACAGCCCAAAAAGACAGTGCCAAAGTAAGACAGTTTTAACACTAAAACACTTTTCAAGACACCAATGAGTGTACAAACCATTGAGCAATGTATTACATTTACCCTGAACACAAAAAAGGCACATTTTGTTTTTTTACAATAAGAGCCTCTCTTTAGATGCAATCTCATCCTGACAAAAACTGGCATTTTTGCTGAAGTTTGAGTTCTAACACAATAATGTCTTGCAAGTTCAATATGCTCAGCGAGTTTGAAGCTTTCAAGACCCAAGAAGACACTACAGGTTTAACTCATTATGCTCACGTACACAATGTTACATTCTTGAACCAACTGTCTTGTCAAAATCAAGGAACTTTCGCAGGATTCAAAATCACGTAAACTGTCACAGGATGTGAGACAACACATGATCAGCAACTCCAATACATGAGAACACGAGCAGCCATTATCCCCTACATGACAGGTCATTCTCGAGGTCCGGAGTGAGGCGAGGTCATCGTTTTCAGCTGTTATGCACGTGTAAGTAGTTATGCATGCTGTGTTAAAGCCACTTTCTAGTTGACAGGGCAGGAGTCGATCTGAACGTCTCCGACCACCTGACCACTGAAGAGGGGCTGTGGCTTGTCGTTCAGCTGCAAGTTGCGTATGCACCCCACAAAGTTCTCCTGCGTCTGAATGCCTTTCACGCTTGCATCTGTAACAGCAGATGAATTAACAAATCATAAGTAGGCACTCTGCACACTGAATGGAAATGTTCTACCACCAGTCCATTCCACTGTTCAGCTGTTATTCACACCAAGCATCATGAGACATCATTTGGATTGACGATAGAGACGGCAAAGGAATAAAAGTATGAAGTCCCCTAAAATTCCTTTCTACGGCACCATGGCACAAGGTGCAGAAGGCACTGTGGGCTTTCACTCTCACAAAAATCTGTCATTTCAGAGATTACCTGAAGAATCTCATGTCTGTAGTATTAATGACCATCTGAAAGCCCACATTTCAGCATGTTTATTGTTAACATTTGCTTGGAATTCTTTTTTTCTCTTTTTTTAAATTCACCATACAATGATAATCTAAATTCTTTTCTTTAAACTCACCATACAATGACAATCTAACAAGTTTTTGATTATGATATATCAGGTCAAGCTTGCTATTCAAAACACCACCAACCACATCGTGGAATCTCCTGCGAAACTCACCAAGAAGGAAATACAGTCACAGCATCTTAATACAAACTTTTTTCGAACAAAGTCATGCTCTTGAAAGACAAAATGATTCTTACATCCCACTCTTCTCCTTTCGCGGCCTTGTTCTGTAAAAACCAACAACAACTCACGGCTGTTGTGAAGGAGGAGTTGAGATGGCTCCAACCACTTTGATTGGAGTGGTTCTATCTGCTTGCATGAGAAAGTCTCACTGATTCCATGTGTCTGCTAATTATGGACAGGTCAGTCAGCAATATCCACTTTTAGGTATGGAAATGCCTGTTTGTTTGTGTGTGTGTGTGTGTGTGTGTGTGTGTGTGTGTGTGTGTGTACACTGGCATAGTAGGGACTGAAATGATATGTAGATATGCCAAAGTAGCACGCGCACACACACACACACACACACACAAACAGGGATAAAAATGGGTACTGCTGGTCAGTCTTACCAGGAAGCCCTCCAATGTACAGAGGGTCATTGGTGTCGGCGGCTGACACCTTAGCTGAGCCAACGCCAGGTTCTGGCGACTGTATGCCATCCACCAACAGCGTCACCACATTCTTGTTCTTGTTGGCTGAAATCACAATAACAGTCATGGTCATCAGGTCATCATGGAACCTTAGCTGAGCCAGTACCTGCTTCTAGTGACTGTAAGTCATCCACCAGCAATTTCACAATATGAGTTCTTTGTGGCTAACATCACTAGACGGTGACCATCTGGATAATATGTGAATTAAGATAACACTGGCCGTTGCAGCATCTAATACTGCAGGAGCCTGGAAATGCTGAAGCATGTGGAAGTTCCAATCTAAACCTGCATTTGAATAAGCATGTCATGCCATGTCAAATACAAAAAGGAGCAAAAATGAATTTTGGGAATTCAACCCTTCAAACAGAACACGGGCATTTGCGCGCACAGGTGCACACACACACACACACACACACACACACGCACACACACACACGAGCCTGTCATACAAACACACACACACACACACACATGAGCATACCATGCAAACAGACACACACACACACATAACAGCATCCTGGAAATGTCCTCTTTCTCTCTTTCGCTATTTGTCTTCAAATAAACAGGCAAAAGGCTCGAACCCTCTGAAGCCCAGAGCGACCAGGACATGCACAGCACACACAAGCCTCACCTCTGATGGTGTGCCAGTTGCCGTCACACAGACTGTTCTTGGCAGGCAGCTTGAATGTGGTGGAGATGGCTCCGGCGCCATTGTCTGTGATAAACACCACCTGCACAGGGCACAAAACATGAAGCAGCACTGTCGCCATGAGCTTAAGCACTTTTTCTGCTACAGAGATAGACCATTTGGCAGAGTAGGTAAGTAACTTCTACGCCCAGTCAACCATTACGGTTATATCAGGGTGATATTTGACAGACATAGATCATTTGACAGAGACAGATGATTTGACAGAGATAGATCATTTGACAGAGGACAGAGACAGATCATTTGACAGAGACAGATCAAGTGTTTTTAGCACCCAGTCTGCTATGTAGGTTATATTATGACAAATTCCTATCACACAGTGGAACCCCCCCCGCAAGAACTCCTCAAAGGCAGAATTCTCCCAGCAACAAACGGATTCAAAGGTCCCTCTGATACACTGCTTTGTATTTCTGGCACTCTAGAGACAAGTTACTGTTATGAAGAAACAATTTTGACATTCTTGGAGTCATTCTAAAGTTCCAGAAGAAATCCTGGTGTTTCTGAAGTACTTGTAGGAACCTCTCCTGAAGTAATCTGATGTTCTGAAGTAATTCCTGATATACCTAAAGAAACCTATTTACAGCAGCATTTTTACCCTACTTTGCCCATTTTTCTTTTCAATTTATATGTTGTTGATTTGTTGATATTCTTTAGAAGGGAAGGGTTTACAAAAATGAATGCAAAAATATGGAGAATGAAACACAAAGACATGCAGCTTTCTAAGTGCTTGTGCACCATTCTGCAGCTTTCACATGGTTTGAAACCCAGTTTACTTTCTGATAAAATCTTCCAAAATGCTGAAGAGGATTGGTCACCATACCAAAACATCTCTTGGAAAGACAGCACATCGTTCCAACACAACACACACCCCACTTGTCATTCCACATCATTCCAACACAACACACATCCCACCTGTCCCTCCACATCATTCCAACACAGCACACAGCCCACCTGTCCCTCCACATCATTCCAACACAACACACACAGCCCACCTGTCCCTCCACACCATCCCAACACAACACACAGCCCACCTGTCCCTCCACATCATCCCAACACAACACACAGCCCACCTGTCCCTCCACATCATTCCAACACAACACACACAGCCCACCTGTCCCTCCACATCATTCCAACACAACACACACAGCCCACCTGTCCCTCCACATCATTCCAACACAACACACACCGCCCACCTGTCCCTCCACACCATCCCAACACAACACACACAGTCCACCTGTCCCTCCACATCATCCCAACACAACACACCTGTCCCTCCACATCATTCCAACACAACACACAGTCCACCTGTCCCTCCACATCATCCCAACACAGCACACAGCCCACCTGTCCCTCCACATCATCCCAACACAGCACACAGCCCACCTGTCCCTCCACATCATTCCAACACAACACACACAGCCCACCTGTCCCTCCACATCATTCCAACACCACACACAGCCCACCTGTCCCTCCACATCATCCCAACACAGCACACAGCACACCTGTCCCTCGACATCATTCCAACACAACACACAGTCCACCTGTCCATCCACATCATTCCAACACAACACACACGGCCCACCTGTCCATCCACATCATCCCAACACAACACATACAGCCCACCTGTCCCTCCACAATCTGTAGCACCAGGAAATCCATGCGCCCGTGGACAGCCACCAGGACTCCACTGTGTGTCCTTGGACGCACGTCAATGTTGATCTCAAGGTCACGACCCACCTTGAAGCGGTCAACTGTAACATTCAGCACTTGAGGTGATGTTTTTAGTGTTACAGATCATCTCTCTCCACTTTCTTCTCCCTCTTGTTTTGAACCCCCGAACCCCCCCAATTGTTAACCTCTTGACACAATAAAAAATACTCTTGCAGCAAACCCACACAGTTCAGCAAACATGTTTTTAAAAATTAAAGCGTGTTTAATTTGCTGCTTTAAATACTGAGAGTTAGACATGATGAACATTCAAGATAATCACACAAAAGCAAATCAGAATCCGCTGAAGCAGCAGCAACCTTTCCTTACAAAGTACTTGATAGAGCATGTGACTCAAAGAGAACAAATCAAGAAACAATTAGAGAGGAAGAGACTCACAGGGGCACAATGGACATCAACAGCAAACATGGGACAGGTGATGAAAATGCATCTGTTTACAAGGACAGGAAGAGACTTGTGGCAAGCAGAAAGAGGGTGGATATGACAGAATCAGACAGATGACAAAAATAAAGTTCAACATCTGCCAACAAGAGGAAGGGGCAGATAATTTGTTTGAAATGCCCTGTCTAATGGAATGGGGGCGAGAGAGACTCATGGTGAGCCAGTTTGGCCTAGCGGTAAGGTGTTAGGCTGGTAAGCAGAAGGACCTCGGTTCGAATCTGCTTCAGCTCTCCTTTCACTTCAAAGGTTGTGGTCTGTGGACACTGTCTTGTGACTTTGTCCCTCACAATTAATGAAACATTAAAATGTCTCTCATCGCTGCCCACCTTAATGCAGAAGTCATTTTGGTGGTGATGCGTAGCAATAGGTATATAATCTCCCTCTCCCCCCACCTCCATACCCACTCCCCCCTTCTCCCATCCCTAATAAGCGTCATGGTTTCTGTGGATGTTAAGCACCATGTTTACTTACTTACTTACTGAGACTCACTCACAAACACAAAAATGAAAGTCTATAACAACAGCAGGCAGGTGATGAAAATACAGTTTAACATTTGACCAAAAAAAAGAAGTTCACATGACAACAACAGCAGCACAGATGACAGCAACACAGCCCAGCATCTGCCTGACGAGGGTAGCAAGAGAGACTCACAGAGCTGCAGGTATCCGCCGGAGGCTGAGAAGAAGGAGCCCAGCTCGTAAGCGTTGGAGCACTGCTGGATGTCCACCTTGTTGGTGGGCTGCACCAGGGGCAGGTTGCGCAGCTTGACATCTCGAATGCAGCCAGGGAAGCTTACCCACCCGTCCTGCAATGCGATACAGTACAACTTCACTCTCTCCGTGGTGAAATTCACTTAGTAGCAGCAAACAGAACGAAACTGAAACTGCCACATATTAAGTATTATTTAGGATACTGTGAGTAACACAAAGTGCACACAAACACACACATTCCTTAGAAGTCAGTCAAAAGTGCTTTGAATGTAAATAACACATAGACACACGCACGCACGCCACACACACACACATACGTTGCATGCACGCACGCACGCACGCACGCACACACACACAGACACACACGTGCACACAAACTTACAAATGCACATACACCTGTAGGCTACTTATTCAAAATACATCAAGAGCAAGTAACACATGGATCTCTGTACACATGTAAATGCTCGTCCATTCTGATCCAACCCCTCAAGGACTGGACTGCACATTCGTAAACAACATGGATGGAAGTAGTGTCCAGCGGTGGTCCTACCGTAGACAGACCAATGTCCAACGGTGGTCCTTCTATGGACAGACTGGTGTCCAGCAGTGGTCCTACCACAGACAGACCGGTGTCCAGTGATGGTCCTACCATGGACAGACCAATTCTTTTCCTCAAACATGTTCTGAGGTCTTTTCAGCACGCATGTGAAGCAACAGTGCATTTTCAAGCATGACGAAAAGGTTTTCTAACCCTTCAGTTTGATCACTCATGGATGGTGGTCGCGCCTCGCTTGACAGTGAAACCCCACCCTGACTGGTCTTTGGTGACTGAGCCATCAGTGTACGCTATGAGATCTTGCGGTCTGCTGTTTTCTTCAATGGGAAGCTTGATCTCCGACTCCCATTTTGCCTGCCGGCCATTCTTGACAGTGCTTTTTGGCAGCGCCGCGCTGCAGTTGCCTGCACCTACAGCAAAGAGCGCTTGAACTCACCCCGACATTGCCCAGTGCAGCTTTCTTTGCTCCCTCGGACAAGCCACCGACGAAGTAAGGTGCATTGACATTGATGGACCGTGTTCCTCCTCTGGACTTGGCCCGCCCAACCAGCTCTCCATCCACCATCAGTGAACCTGAACGCTGCTGTCGCCCGAATGACACCTGCAAAACAATCCACAGTTCAGTGAACGCTGTTGTCACCCAAATGACAAAACAATCCACAGTTCAGTGAACACTGTTCAAAACAATCCACAGTTCAGTGAGTGCTGTTGTCACCCAAATGACACCTGCAAAACAATCCCAGTTCAGTGAGTGCTGTTGTCACTCAAATGACACCTGCAAAACAATCCACAGTTCAGTGAACGTTGTAGTCACGCAAATGACAAAGCAATCCACAGTTCAGTGAACGCTGTTCAGTGAGTGCTGCTGTCACCCAAATGACAAAACAATCCACAGTTCAGTGAACACTGCTGTCACCCAAATAACACCTGCAAAACAATCCACAGTTCAGTCAGCCCTGTTGTCACCCAAATAACACCTGCAAAACAATCCACAGTTCCGTCAGCCCTGTTGTCACCCAAATAACACCTGCAAAACAATCCACAGTTCCATCAGCCCTGTTGTCACCCAAATAACACCTGCAAAACAATCCACAGTTCCATCAGCCCTGTTGTCACCCAAATAACACCTGCAAAACAATCCACAGTTCAGTCAGCCCTGTTGTCACCCAAATGACACCTGCAAAACAATCCAGTTTAGTGAGCGCTGTTGTCACCCAAATGACAAAACAATCCACAGTTCAGTGAACACTGTTGTCACCCAAATGACACCTGCAAAACAATCCACAGTTTAGTGAGCACTGTTGTCACCCAAATGACAAAACAATCCAGTTCCGTCAGCCCTGTTGTCACCCAAATGACACCTGCAAAACAATCCACAGTTCAGTCAGCCCTGTTGTCACCCAAATAACACCTGCAAAACAATCCACAGTTCAGTCAGCCCTGTTGTCACCCAAATGACACCTGCAAAACAATCCACAGTTTAGTCACTGTTGTCACCCAAATGACAAAACAATCCACAGTTCCGTCAGCCCTGTTGTCACCCAAATGACACCTGCAAAACAATCCACAGTTCAGTCAGCCCTGTTGTCACCCAAATAACACCTGCAAAACAATCCACAGTTCAGTCAGCCCTGTTGTCACCCAAATGACACCTGCAAAACAATCCACAGTTTAGTGAGCCCTGTTGTCACCCAAATAACACCTGCAAAACAATCCACAGTTCAGTCAGCCCTGTTGTCACCCAAATGACACCTGCAAAACAATCCACAGTTCAGTCAGCCCTGTTGTCACCCAAACAACACCTGCAAAACAATCCACAGTTCAGTCAGCCCTGCTGGCCGAGATTGCCACCAAAAGGAAGAATGAGTTATTAGGGCACAGTACCGCAAAGGAGCAGAGAGCAGACATTTGTTGGCAAACTTGTGAATTATGCTGGTTCTGGGCACACCCTCAACTTTCATCACACAAAAATGTCATCATCTATCAAGATGTAAACACTGTAAACAGAAACATGTAAACATTGTAGTTCATCAACTCAATAAAACAAAAAAAGCCATGCATCCATTTATCTCTGGATTTCTCCAATGATCAGAAGGTTCTTTAAATACTTAGCTTGTTTCACACACACACACACACACGCATGCACACACATTAATTCACTCTCACATGCTCACTCTCTCTCTCTCACACACACACACACACACACAGAGTCCCCAAACAGTTAAGTCTTCAAAATAAAATTATCTTCAAAGCAATCCTCCTCACATCGTGCCACTTCCCGTCATTGTAAGTAATGCCGCTCATGATCTTGGCGGCTCCGCTGCCACAGTTGAAGCCGAAGTGCAGTTCACCGTCCACCATGTACAGCCCCAAAAAGTCAATGTGCCGAGTGTCAGCCACATAGAACAGCAAGCCATTCTGACCCGACGTCTTGAAGCTCAGAGAAAATTGGGACCTGGAGGGAAAGATGAGTAAACAATCGATGTGACTAGTATCTGGTAGACTAGACTAGTACTAGGTATTATACCACTGTTGAAAAAAACTAATAAAACCCTTCAGTCTTGTAAGTCTTCCACTGTAATTGCTCAGCTATTATCATTATTGCTGTGCAAGTCTATGTGTGTGCTTGTTGCTTTCATTCCTCTGTGAAAACCTGAAGGTTCCCCCAGAACCGGGTAAGATTTTGAGAGTGCAACCATTTTCCTGCATACGCATGTGTATGTGCATGTAACAGTGTCCCCTACCATTCAGGCAGTCGCATGCTGACTTGAGAGGCTATAAAATATACGGCATGCATAATATGGTCTCAAGTAGCCATGCCCAACAACGGTGCTCAATGAGCAGTGAAAGCTGAGTGAAATATAAATGCTTTTACATTTTTTCTTTTCTTTGTTGTCGTTGTTGTTGTTAAAGAAACCCAGACACATCAACCAATCTCAAAACATGGAGCAGGACGAACACAACACAGAACACGACGAGCACAACACAGAGCAGGATGAACACAACACAGAGCAGGACAAACACAATGCAGAGCAGGACAGACAAATGTGGAGCAGGACACCCACAATGCGGAGTGGGACAAAAACAATGCGGAGCAGAACATCCACAACACGGAGTGGGACAAACACAATGTGGAGCAGGGCAAACACAACATGGAGCAGGACACTCACAATGTGGAGCAGGACAAACACAATGTGGAGCAAACACAACATGGAGCAGGACACTCACAATGTGGAGCAGGACAAACACAATGTGGAGCAGGACACTCACAATGTGGAGCGGGACACTCACAATATGGAGCAGGACACTCACAATGTGGAGCGGGACAAATACAATGTGGAGCAGAACACCCACAACATGGAGCAGGACACTCACAATGTGGAGCAGGACACTCACAATGTGGAGCGGGACAAACACAATGTGGAGCAGGACAAACACAATGTGGAGCAGGACACTCACAATGTGGAGCAGGATAAACACAATGTGGAGCGGGACACTCACAATGTGGAGCGGAACAAACACAATGTGGAGCACGACACTCACAATGTGGAGCAGGACACTCATAATGTGGAGCGGGACAAACACAATGTGGAGCAGGACACTCACAATGTGGAGCAGGACAAACACAATGTGGAGCAGGACACTCACAATGTGGAGCAGGGCAAACACAACACTGAGCAGGACACTCACAATGTGGAGCAGGGCAAACACGATGTGGAGTGGGACACTCACAATGTGGAGAAGGGCAAACACAACACGGAGCAGGACAAATCCCACATGGAGTGGGACCAACACAACATGGAATGGGACAAACACAACACAGAGCAGGACAAACACAACACAGAGCGGGACAAACAACACAAAGCAGGACAAACACTTACCTTATTCTCATACGAGCTGGCAACTTGGAAAACTCCATGCGAGTGTATGGGCGAGAGCCAAACCTGACACCCTCTTCCACTTCTTCATCTTCAGCGATGTTGGGCTGCAGGGGCAGGGCGCACTGGTCAGGGGCCCTCGTGGTTTGACCTTCTGAAGCTGATGAAACAACAAACTCTTGTCCTTAAAACCGTTCCTCGATCTTCATGCAAAGTGACCGATTCTGGACATTTAGTGCCTGGTCAGCAGCAGAGGTTACAGCTTGGCAAAAAACAAGTCACCAGATCACGAGCGCAAGCCTGATTCGTTGTTCACGTTCCAGATCATACACATTTCTGCTTGTTTCTTTCTTTATATCTATGCTTTCTTGGGTCTTGATGTCCTCCTATGTTATTCGACATATTTGGGACAAGGTGTTTTTTATCTATTTCTTCTTCTTTCTTTCTTTCACGCTGCTTTATATCCACAGAAACTAAATGGCTTATTAGGGATGGCTTTTTATCTTATGGTTTTCTTCGGTCTTTTACAGCTGCAGCCACTCTGTTTAAAGAGGGTTCCACTGCAACACTTTCCAACATGAAGCTTTAATCCCAACACCACACACATTTCTGATTCCTGTGTTCGTTTATACTCATCTACTGGGTTTTTTGTTCATTAAATACAAAATAAATGTTGGAAGAAGACATTTTTACAGTTTCAGCCACTCTGTTTCACCCCTTCACTGCCCCAGCCTGTAAAATTTCTGGGCTGAAAGATGCACGGATGCGCACGCAAACAGTGTATTTTCTGGTCCTATAACATCTTTCAATGCTATACGTTTTGATAGAAGTCCTTTCACATGCCAGTGTGAAAAACGGGACGGCTTAAGGGTTTCAAATTTTGCATTTTCATTGGCCATTTTCAAGCGACATCATGGCAGCGAAGGGGTTAAAGAGGGTTCCACTGCATCATTTTCAAGCCTGGCGCTTCAAATCCCAACACAGTTAAAGATCACCATCACTCACAATCAACAATGGTGGCTGCAGTTGTGGAGTCATCTATTTCCTCATCCGACTTAATGGGGCACTCCACCAGCTGCACTCCCAACCGCTGCGACTCGGGGATGGTGGCCAAGTTGACAAACCTACCGAATCAACACACACAGAAGTTAGCTAGCACTCAAAAGATGCCACACAAACACAACAACAGTTGACAAACCTATATAACCAACACGCATGGGAGTTAGTGCTCTCAAAAGACATCATGCAAACACAACAACAGTTGACAAACCTATATAACCAACACGCATGGGAGTTAGTTAGCGCTCTCAAAAGACATCATGCAAACACAACAACAGTTGACAAACCTACAGAATCAACACACACAGGAGTTAGTTCATGCTCAAAAGATGTCACACAAACGCATCAACGACCTGAGTCACCTGCGGTAACTCTCACCAGGCGTGCAAGTAAATACAAGGTACATGAACTCCACTAGAGGTGCAACCTCCCTAAATGCAAGGTACATGAACTCCACCAGAGGTACAACCTCCCTAAATGCAAGGTACATAAAGTCCACTAGAGGTGCAACCTCCCTAAATGCAAGGTACATAAAGTCCACTAGAGGTACAACCTCCCTAAATGCAAGGTACATAAAGTCCACTAGAGGTACAACCTCCCTAAATGCAAGGTACATAAAGTCCACTAGAGGTGCAACCTCCCTAAATGCAAGGTACATAAAGTCCACTAGAGGTGCAACCTCCCTAAATGCAAGGTACATAAACTCCAGCAGAGGTACATCCTCACTAAATACAAGCTACATAACCTCCACCAGAGGTATATCCTCACTAAATACAAGCTGCATAAACTCCACCAGAGGTACATCCTCACTAAATACAAGCTACATAAACTCACCCAGAGGTACTTCCTCACTAAATACAAGCTACATAAACTCCGCCAGAAGTAGATCCTCGCTAAATACAAGCTACATAAACTCCACCAGAGGTACATCCTCGCTAACTACAAGCTACATGAACTCCACCAGAGGTATATCTTGACAAACCTACAAAATTGCACTGAAACACAACAGAGTCATAGGCTGCTACTTCGGTCTCATACACTCCCAGACAAATGCAAAAACAACCACCTTAAACACACTGCAATATAGTGCAAAGCACATCTTGCTGGGTCCATCATTCAACGAAATCTTTCTTCGGTAACAAAGAGTCTTGCCCTTAGAAGAAGAGTAACAAAGGGCTTTGTCTTTAGAATCATCTGTCATTATTCTGATCCTCGTCTTTCATTGCACAGTAAAACTGCCTCAGCTTCGGTGACCCTTCCACACCCTGTTCTTGCGGTGACTCAGGTTCAATGCTCCTGCCCAATTTCTTGCCCAGTGTGGAAGATTTACAACTGAAAGAAACGAATTCCCTCTCCGGAACAGCCTTCAGTTCTTCCTTTTTATTTAAAGTGAAAAGACATTTTTTTTTAAAGGAAAGAAAAAGAGAGAAGCCTCGTCTCTCATTACACAGCAAAACTGTGTCAAGCTTCAGCTGCCTTCGTGCCTGGTTCTTGCTGTGACCTTGAGCTGAACGTTCCTGCCCCCTGCTTTGCCTAGAGGCAGAAGAGGAATCGGGACTTAAAGAAACAATGCTTTCTTCTTCTGATGCATACTTGTCCATTATCACAAAATAAGAACTGCTTAAAGGGGATGCCCAGTGCAGAAGAGGAACCTGGACTTAAAGGGGAAAAAAAGAGCTTTCTTCTTCTGCTGCATGCATTTCCATTCTCACAAAATAAAAACTGCATAAAGGGGAACTAAACGGAAGACACCAGCTGGTGTACAAACATAGAAACTGCAAATATTTTTACCTGCAAGGTTCGTTTGGTTGTTCTTTCAATATTTATACAAAAGAACCACTCTTTAGCCTTGACTTTGAGCTCAGAATTCAGCCACCGATGGTTTGCTTCAATATTTATACAAAAGAACCACTCTTTAGCCTTGACTTTGAGCTCAGAACTCAGCCACCGTTGGTTTGCTTCAATATTTATACAAAAGAACCACTCTTTAGCCTTGACTTTGAGCTCAGAACTCAGCCACCGTTGGTTTGCTTCAATATTTATACAAAAGAACCACTCTTTAGCCTTGACCTTGAGCTCCGGGCTCAGCCACCGTTGGTTTGCCCTTTTCCAATGAACAGCATAAAAATAAAACAGAAACATATCTCTTCTGTTTACTCACTTCTTCTGCACAGTGATGTCCCCAATACAGCCAATAAAGCGGTTCTTGGTCAAGGAGGAGCCGTCCTTAATCTTGTACTCTGGAGGAACACCGCCAAAGTAGATGGGTGTGGTCGTGTCCAGGGAGGCCGTGCCTGTGTCTGCCATCGTTTGCAGCATCTCGTAGTCGTCAATGTTCATCTCAAACCTGGACACAAACGGAACACACGTAAAGCCACGAGACCTGTGTGTACAAAGCGTGAGAGGTGTGTGTAGGTGTGTTTCTTACTGTTGTTGCCTGTTAGAGTTGGGTGTCTTTTTTTCTGCCCGTGTGTAAAATGCATGTAAAAGGTGTGTATCATTTGTTCTTCTACATGGTACTTTTTTTCTTCTTCTTTTTCTGACTGCTGGCATGTGGCCTGCTTGCAAGTGTCTTTTTTTCTTTTTCTTTTTTTAATGGTGAGAGGTGTATTGGTTGCAAGTGGCTGGTGAAGTCAACCGTTAAGTGTGAGTGAGTGTGTGCATGTGGGCAGAACATGGTAAATGT
This sequence comes from Alviniconcha marisindica, assembly GCA_018857735.1. Classification (NCBI taxonomy): domain Eukaryota; kingdom Metazoa; phylum Mollusca; class Gastropoda; family Provannidae; genus Alviniconcha; species Alviniconcha marisindica. The sequence continues at coordinate 30,864 of JABMCL010002793.1, forward strand.
TGTTAAATGTGAGTGTGTATGCACGTGTGCTTGCCAGAAGGGCATGGTATACTGTTGTTAAGTGTGAGGGTATATGCATATGTGTGTGTGAGAAGGGCATGGATAATTGTTAAGTGTGAGGGTATATGCATGTGTGTGTGTGAGAAGGGCATGGATAATTGTTAAGTGTGAGGGTATATGCATGTGTGTGTGTGAGAAGGGCATGGATAATTGTTAAGTGTGAGGGTATATGCATGTGTGTGTGGAGACGGGCATGGATGATTGTTAAGTGTGAGGGTATATGCATGTGTGTGTGTGAGATGGGCATGGATGATTGTTAAGTGTGAGGGTATATGCATGTGTGCATGTGAGAAGGGCATGGATAATTGCTAAGTGTGAGGGTGTATGCATGTGTGTGTGTGAGAAGGGTATGAAACATTGTTAAGTGTGAGGGTATATGTCTGTATGTGAGCAGGTGAGAAAGGCATGGAGTCAATGCATATGTGCATGTGAGAAGGGCATGGATTGTTGTTAAGTGTGAGGGTATATGTATGTGTGCATGTGAGAAGGGCATGGATTGTTGTTAGGTGTGATGGTATACACATACATGTGTACATGTGAGAAGGGCATGGAACATGCTGACATGTAGCTCTGAATGCTGACATGTAGTGGTACAGCCACCCGAAAGGTGTCTTTTCTTTCTTTTCTAAAACTGGGGATGGAAGGGGTGGTGGAGTTGATCGTTAAGTGTGAGGGTGTGTGCATGTACACATTTGAGAAGGGCTGGATTTAGCCTTGAGCCATCAAAAGTCTGTTAACCTTCTGACATGGATGAGCCATGACATTAGCTCATTTTGCCACAAATATCCCCTCTCTCATGGTCCCCCTCTTTCACAGCAAGCCACATAAAAGAAGGATCCAATGACATTTCATCAGATGAAAAGGCCTATTCCTGTTGCAGCGGCTGAAAATTCATTAACTGTCAGACCCACCTTTGAGAAATTTGACTCAAAAACAATTAAAGCACACTACAGAACAATCTCCCTGGTTTTATTTCTTTTCTTCTTCTTCTTCTCTCTCACTCTCTCTCTGTGATGTTTCTGCACATTTGTAGTAACTATGAAACTGCATTAATCAATTGCTTAATCATGCTTATAATATTTGTTTTGTGGTATTGTCGTGTTTATTTGTGTTTGTAGTATAGAAAGGACTGGCTGTTAGATAGGTCCAAATGGACCTAACGCTACTATCCTTCAGTATTAAAGTGTTCAAGTTCGAGCTCTCTCTCTCTCTCTTCTTTTCGGTCAATTTTCAGTCCAGAAGAAAACATTTTGGTGATCCCGGCCACTTTGCACTGATGGGGTTCTCATTGTGTGGGGAAATAGAGTGAAACCGTTCTTTACAACCACCCACAAATCAGGCAAGTGTGGTCTTAAAAGAGCCGTGGTCCTTGGTGATGGGTTAACTGTGTGGGAAATACAGTGAAACTGCTCTTTATGACCACCCACAAATCAAACAAGTGTGGTCTTAAAAGAGCCGTGGTCCTTGGTGATGGGTTAACTGCATGGGAAATACAGTGAAACCGCTCTTTATGACCACCCACAAATCAAGCAAGTGTGGTCTTAAAAGAGCCATGGTCCTTGGTGATGGGTTCATTCATACGGAAACAGGAAAGATTTTCCACACACACAAAAATGTCATCTTAAAATATGACAGGCAGTCTCTCCTCAGGGTGCTAATTCCATGAGGAGCTCCACCGCGACAGCAAAAAGCCAAACCCTGCGTGCAGGACTAAAGCAATGCAGGAAAAAAAAGTCCACTCACATGAGGCCATCTTTCATGATGGAAACGTAGTGCCAGTTGCCGTCGCTGTACGTGTTGACGTGGCTCATCAGCTTCACAGTGCCGCCGTCCTGGGTGCTCGTCAACACGATCTTCCCGTCCATCACCCCAACACTGAAGGCACTCTCCTAGGAAACGCATAAAATACACACACATGCAAAAGCATCCACACACCAACCGTCGTCCCTGTGTGCCTGTTGTACTCTTTCAACCGTTACGTTCTGTGGGTTTAGGTCATACCCATTCTTTTTCACGGTGAAGAGCAGGGAGGGGGCAGGTTCTGTCCACAGGGGTTCTCTCGTCTCTCGAGAGCGAGTGCTCTTGCTCTGAGCCACCGACTCTCCTGATAGTCACGGCTGACTGGGCGTTAAAAACTCGTTTCCTTCCTTCACTGTCCTGTGCTTATACAATTTCCTTTGGATACAAGGCAAAGTTCTAGTCTGTGCCCGATGTCGGTTTCAATTGCTTGGCTGCGTGGTTGAGCAATATTTAGAAGTGAGCTCTCTCTCACTTTGGTGTGGGTTTTTTATCGCTTGTGAACCACAGACAATGAACGCGATTGTTAAGTACAAACTCGTTAGCTTAAAAGACTTTTTGTTGTTGTTGAGGAGTGTGTTTTTTGTGTGTGGCCATCATCACCTGCTCATTGACAGGCTGTTGTACAGAAGTAATTTACACACGGGACAAACAGTTGCTGTATCTTTTCTTACTTTTATGTTTCATTCACCCATTTCCTGCCTTTCTAAAATCACAATGTCAATGCCCTACACAAAGTACTTCCAAGTGGTCTATTGGACAGAGTATCTTCTTTTTGTCATTTGCTGAACACAGGGACAGTGAGATCTGCATGGCAAATCGAGCTATCTCAGGTCATCACGTAACCTACTTGAATTCCAACTTCCCATGCATTCCCATGTGGAGTACAATTCTCAAAAATGAACATTTCTGGTCAGCTTAAGCTGCCTGTGAGACTATTCTTGGAAGCTGGTTTGTGCAAACATTCCAAATTCTTTAGTAGGCAAAGACTTAACGATCTGAATTTGTAAATTTCAATTGCTGCGCAACTTGTTTCCATACAAAAAATACAAAAACAAAAAACCTCACCTGTGTGTCATCAGCCACATACACCATAAGACCTTCTTTCTCCTTGGTCCTCATCTTGAAGGTCATGTCAAACTTGGACCCTATGCCCTGGTCAAGGTCAACGCCAATGAAGCCATCAGCACGAGTCTCCTTGTAGGTAGCAATGCGAGTCACCTGCACATTCAAGAGGGTTCAAAACATCACATTTCTTGTCATCAGAGATGAAAAGTGTGGATTATTAAAGTATTTGTAAAGTGCAAAATATTGTCCATAGAGACTATTCTATGCACACACAAACACACACACACGTACCACCTCAACCCCATTTAGAACTGACAAAGTAGCAAGGCTGCAGAGACAGAGAAAGCGGTCACAAAACTGTGATGTTATGTTCTCACACACACACACGCGCACACACACACACTCACACAGATTCAGAGAAGCAGAAACAAAACTGTTCAACCAAGGTTAGCACTTGAACAAATTCTGAATTTAAAGTTACAAGGAATAAATAAGTTCCACTGAAATGTGATGAAACGTGTACAGCATACAGTCATGGTTAGCTGGAACACATACCCCAGTACACACTTGTACCAAGATAGGACAGTGCACAGCAAAACACCAGGAACTGACACAGGGAGTTTATGCCTTTCATAGCAAAGACTAACATATCACAGTCTTGGTTAACTTGGGCTGATAGCATGGACAGAGTGATTTGCAGACTATTTACTTTGTGAGAAAAATGACAGAGGGAAGGGAACAACACATGGTAAATCTGACATAGATTGCTTCTGACAACACTTTGTGGTCTATGTAATGACGTTCTGTGTCCATCAGTGAAAAAGTGCAGCTTGATCCAGTCAATCACAAAAGCCTGCTTGATCTAAAGCAAGAAAGTCAAATCTATCCTTTTTTTATAAATTTTTTTATATACATTTTTATGTGCTTGTGCCTTTTTTGTGTGTGCTAAGAAGAACTGTGTTACTCTGGTAGAGAATGTTTTTGCTGACAGCCTAGTCAACCAGGAATCACTTGAAGAAACAGAAATTGGTGGCACCAACCTTGGCGGGGCATCCACGGACCACCCCTTTAGCTCTCTCGTTGTCGTTGAGATCCCAGGCGATAGTGCCAAACTGCATGTCTCGTATACAGCCATCAAAGCCATAGCTGCCCACATTGCTGGATAAAATCAAACGAAACATGATCAACAAAAAGACACCACTGTGCACCACAAAAAGCAATAAAAAGTCTCTAAGTTTTATTAAAGACAATTAAAAAAAATCCTCTTTGTTTCATTTAAAATAAGTTAAAAACAAACCCTAAACTTTTTTCTTTTCAGGAAAGCTTTTGAAGCAAGCACTGTGTGAAAAATTCTATGCTGTTGAAGATTTTCAAGTGCAAAATGTGTGTGCATGCACATACGCACTATAGTTAAAAAGTCAAGAAATTTAAACATCCTGAAATGACACACGGTATCCAGGAGGATGCACTGGCACTCACTCATCCCTGGTGGAGTTCTGGTGGCAAAATGCCCAGAAACATGACTGACAACTTCTGAACTCACAGGACCAATTTACAGCCTTTTCCCATCATTTTTCACAGAAACAGTGCGATACCAATATAACAAGAAAATAACACCGGAAAGCGATCTCAGATGACAAAAGTGATCAGGCTGAAGACATCACCAGTCAAAAGTCCAGGTTTTCATGTATGAAAATAAAAATAATGCTGTACATAAATTGTCTTGGTAGGACTGTCTTCGACATGTGTATAGAATATTGTGTTTAGGTCAATATGTATTATGACGTGAGCGCTCAGGGTGTTGATGAGCGCATGATAAATGGACATTATTATTATTATGACCAGTTTCAAAGATAAGGAAATCTGGGATTCAAGGAGCCAACCCACTTCACCAATATGTACGAGCACCCGTACTCACAAACCACACAGACACAAACATGCACGCAGTCCGTACCTAGAAGGCACCAAAATCTGGTCAAATCCACCAACGAATATGTCCTGTGTTGTCGACAATTCCGACAAGGATCCCTTTGAGCTGCCCTGGTCCACTGAAATGTAAAGTAAAATACACGTCAACATGCGCATACACTGATAAGTATGGACGTAATTTGGTGCTTTACGCCCAGTCAACCATCACAGTTATATCAGGGTGAAACATACACTAGAGTTCCTCAAAATCTTTCCAGTTCCACACATATCCAAGACAAATTCTACTGGCGTGGAATTCTGCAACAATCTGACTAAACAATTCCTGTTGTGCTCTATCCTTTTTTTTTCTTTTCCCTCCTCCTTTTCTTCTTTCCAGATCCAACAAGTGTGAATCTAATTCAGCTCTCCTCTCTCCTCAAAACATGTGGTTTGCGAACAATGAACGTCAAACAACTCTACCACCCACCCCATCCCCCAATTTAAAGCAGACACCAAGCAAAGGTGCATTTTGGGCCCTATTGACAGGACTGAAATAAAAAAAACAGACAGCAGTTTTTCGACTTGTTAATATTATCTTATTAGTTTGTCAAAAATAGATATCTGAAAGTTGAAAAAACAAGGCTGTGAGCACCACCATTTTGTATCTGGCACTCTGTGTTTGTGATGTCATGAACAAGGTCAGCAGGTGTGGCAGGAGCCTGCCTTTTTCTGCTCTTCGTCAGTAAAGAGCAAGAAACAATGAGGCTGCACCACAGGAGCTCAAATTCAAAACAAAAAAGTACTTCAGTTGCATAAATAGTGATAGAATCATCATTCAAAACCATTGCGCATTTTCTCGTTTTTTCACGCCACCTTGTATCTTCGTTTGGGGTCTCCTTTAAATGAGTCCAGTGAAATTTGTCAAGATGAAAATTACACTACCACTGACTTGTGATGAAAATCTCACTGACTCATTGTGATCAAAATCACATTAACACTGACTTGTCATCAAAATCACCCTAACACTGACTTGTCATGATCAAAATCATCCTAACACTGACTTGTCATGATCAAAATCACACCAACACTGACTTGTCTTGATCAAAATCACACTAACACTGACTTGTCATGATCAAAACCACTCCAACACCGACTTGTCGTGATCAAAAGCACACCTACACTGACTTGTCATGATCAAAACCACTCCAACACCGACTTGTCGTGATCAAAAGCACACCTACACTGACTTGTCGTGATCAAAATTACACCAACACTGATTTGTCATGATCAAAACCACTCCAACACTGACTTGTCGTGATCAAAACCACCCCAACACTGACTTGTCAAAACCACCCCAACACTGACTTGTCAAAACCACCCCAACACTGACCTATCTCATTGTCCACCCGGAGCAGACCCTGCTGCTGGGAGCGACTGATGACGATGGAGTGCCAATCGCCGTCGTTCAGCTTGTCCTGCGATTCCATCACCACAGCGCCCCCACCCAGGTCGTACTGGAACACCACCCGCCCGTCCTTCAGCTCAATGGACAGGAAGTCGCGCTTGTAGTCGCTCATGTACAGCAGCAGGCCCGACTCAGAGAAGGTCTGGAACTGGAGCTGGATGTCCGTTTTCTTGGGTCGCAGGCCCAGCTGGTTGCGGCCCAGAACCACGTAGCCCATGCCGTTGAAGCGCATGCCATTGGTGACGATCTCCTTCATCACGTCCCTGCAATCGGCAGCAGCAACATAATCGGCCGCTGTGTGGCAGTTATCAAACTGCACGCACAAACTTACTCACAGATCCGCCATGCTGCAGCATGAAACAATCTGCAGTGGAACCCTTGGGTTCATCAGTGAGTGTGAGTGAATGTGTGTATGTTTGTGCGTGCGTACATGCATGCGTGTGTGTGTGTTGTGCTGAAATGGAACCTTTGGGTTCATCAGGGAAGCGGTGTGTGTGTGTGTGTGTGTGCGTGTGGGCGCACGTGCATGCATGCATGCGTGCGTGTGTGTGCATGCCTGCATGCGTGCGTGCCTGCACTTTTGCAGACTGTGTCTCTGAGCACTCTTTGTTGCAACTGTTTTTGACGACAGTGGCAGCATTAAGGTACATGCACCAGTAGTGTAACGGTTTCTGTTTGAGCGACACAATTCTTTGTAGAGTTTCTGTGATCTCTACGACTCTGTATGTACTCAGGACTGTTTACTTGAGTTTAGATGCACTAGAACTCATCATTACCATCCCTCTTCCGACCAACTCCTTCAAAATGAAGTTCTGCATCAGACCAAAGTAATCAAAACATCCTGCTGCACACATTCCTTGTGTTCCTGTTGTTTTACCTGGCGTTTTCTCCCAAAAAGTTGTTCTCAGCATCCCCAAAGTTCCAGAGGCCAACAGGTGTGTCATCAAATTTGACATCTTCCATTGATCCAATGAACGACTGACGTGTTACAGCATCTGCTATCTGTGGAGAAAAAAGAGAAGGAAATTTCCTTCTGTGACTAGGCATATGGGAGGCTCAAAGTGCTATACAGGAAACATTACAATACACTAGATCCAAACACATAAAGGGTTAAAAAAGAACACTTATTTGTTAGGACACAGACACACAATCTGCAAATTTGAGGGTAACCCCCTTTTGTCAAGCTACAGAACAACACTTAAACGACAGTTAAACGGTTAAAAACGATGACAAATGAGATAAGAAGCGAAAGAACTTATCCTGTTTGGTTGAGCTGTGTTGTTTATCTGTCCGGTTCTTGGACTTTACAGTACACAACCTAATCTACTGACGTATCACGTGTCTCACTCTGTCCCTCACTCCCCCCCACATTAGCATCATTTAAGTTCCACTGCACACTGCAGGCCTCAAAAGAAGAAGGAGGAAGCAGCCAGCACTTACGGTGACATCGTCAGGCACACCACCCAGGTAGAAACTGGTGGTGGCTGGGTTCAGCTCCAACACGGTGAAAGTGGACGGTGAACTGCCCTCGGTGACGTCATCCTCCTGCTTGTCAGTGCGAACAGTCAAGGTGCCCGACTTGCCAATGCTGCGTGGACGGAGAAAAACTTACGTAATGACAGTTTGAACCGCCTCCAAATCATTGGACACAGGGATGTTAGTGTGTTAGTTACTCACGTAGTTAGAAAATGCTCTCATATTTTCTTCTCATTTTTGTTTTTTTTAAATCCTCTGGATTTGGGTTTCCTCTTTTCTTTTGCTACTTTTTTCTTCTTCATATTTTCTGTCAAACTTTGCTTTGTTACACACTTACCCCTCAAAATAACTCCTGTCTGTCAAGGTAAAAAAAATCTGCTCAACTTCATTGCTGTTAATAAAACACAAATACATACAAAAAGAAAGATGATCAAATGATTTGCATGCACCATCATCATCATCACCACCATCAATACCCATTAATTAATTTTTTTTTTTTTAAAGCAGCTGCAAATGAGGAAACAGCACTGACCGCTCAGCCACAGCCTGGTGCCACTTTCCATCGTTGGCGAGGCGGTTGCTGGCAATCACCGCTGGACCGGAACCCAGGTTGTACTTGAACACCACACGGCCACTGATCAGCTCCAGGGAGATGAAATCGTTCTGCAAACCCACACACATTTGTTACCGTCTTCTGCAGACTAGAAAGAAACCACAGTTCAGGCCCCAATGGTACTCTCCACACGATCACACATCTAACAAGGGTTTCTGCTCCGCTGACTCATGGCCCTTCTCACCTGCAGGGTTTCTGCTCATGGCCCTTCTTACCTGCAGGGTTTCTGCTCTGACCAAAAGCCTTCCCTACCGGCAGGGTTTCTGCTCCGCTGACTCATGGCCCTTCTTACCTGCAGGGTTTCTGCTCCGCTGACTCATGGCCCTTCTTACCTGCAGGGTTTCTGCTCCGCTGACTCATGGCCCTTCTTACCTGCAGGGTTTCTGCTCCGCTGACTCATGGCCCTTCTTACCTGCAGGGTTTCTGCTCTGACCAAAAGCCTTCCCTACCGGCAGGGTTTCTGCTTATGGCCCTTCTTACCTGCAGGGTTTCTGCTCTGACCGACAGACCTCCTTACCTGCAGGTTTTGTGCTCTGACCAACAGCCCTCCTTACCTGCAGGTTTTGTGCTCTGCTGTCCAAAGGCCCTTCTCACCTGCAGGTTTTGTGCTCTGACCAACAGCCCTCCTTACCTGCAGGTTTTGTGCTCTGCTGTCCAAAGGCCCTTCTCACCTGCAGGTTTTGTGCTCTGACCAACAGCTCTCCTCACCTGCAGGTTTTCCGCTCTGCGCTGACCACCGACGTAGGCCAGGAGAGCATCGGACTGCGTGGTATTGAAGTACAGGGACAGCTGCGTGTAGGACCCGGCCTGTTCCAGTTGGGGAGGGTTGCGTGCCGTCACCGTCGTGTTGCCTAGGAACTTCAGACCCACGCGGATCTGCAACAGGCCACCGGCACCGACCGTCAGATAAAAGGAAAACAAAAATATGTTGTCACAATTTTTTTTCAAAGTGTCTAAAAAAAAAACACCATCTGTCCCCATAAATTAAAAAAATCGATTTGTTTAATTCTAACAAAAACAAACCCATCTGGGCAATCAACACTGGCACGATTTAGTCGATGCAACCAGCATTAATTGCCTTATTCATGTGTGTCCTTTCTGTCTGACTAGCACCATCCATGCACAGATTCCCTGCCTTAGTGGCATCAGATATGTGCAGACTACCTCCCTGTTAGCAGCATGCAGATAGGCAGCTTCCTCTCTCAGTGCTGACATGCATCAGCAGTCTCTCCAACAACATACGCATATTATCCTGCTACCAGCCTACCATCTTGTTACCACCTACCATCTTGCTACCAGCATACCACCTTGTTACCAGTATACCATCCTGCTAGCAGCATACCATCTTGTTACCAGCATACCATCTTTGTTATCAGCATACCATCTTGTTACCAGTATGCCATCTTGCTATCAGCAAACCATCTTGTTACCAGCATACCATCTTGTTACCAGCATACCATCTTGTTATCAGCATACCATCTTGCTAGCAGCAAACCATCTTGTTAGCAGCATACCATCCTGCTAGCAGCAAACCATCTTGTTATCAGCATACCATCTTGCTACCAAATGCTTACCCTGTTCATGAACCAGCTCAGTCTTCTCTCTCAGACCCTTGACGTTCAGGTCCAGTTTTATGCCAACTCCCATTTGCCTGCAGAGGCCTAAGCCCTAAGGATCCCCCACTCATTGCGCTCGCATGTGATTTCACACGAGCGACCAGCTTTTTATGGTGCATTTATGAATATCTACTGAAGTGGTGTACTTACAGCGCTGACATGGCTGGCGTCACATGAAACTGCTGCCGCCTCGGCGCGTTCTGTGTACACCATACAACCATGCGCAATGTTACGTCATGCAAAGCGACATAGATAAGGTGCATGCGTGTTTAGCTGTCACCTGCCACCTGCACTTTTGGCAGAATGACCGGGACCTTCATGTGCTCTTGCAGTAACATGGGGGTGGAGTGAGACAGCTGACCCCGGAGAAGAAAACTCTCCCTGCCGCTCCTGCCGGGACTTGAACCCACAACTTTCTGATCACAAGTCCAGTGCTCTAACCGCTGAGCTATCCCCGCTCCCAGCAGCTTAACCTGTTTGCCTGTTCACGAGCCAGCTCAATCTTCTCTCCCAGAGCCTTGACTGTTCAGGTCCAGCTTTTCACCAACCCCTTTCCATCAGACGGGTGGCATTAACCTGAAGAGGCATAAGCCTTATGGACCCCCCTTCTCCCATACCATCTTGTTACCAAAGGCTTACCCTGTTTGCCTGTTCACGAGCCAGCTCAATCTTCTCTCTCAGAGCCTTGACGTTCAGGTCCAGCTTTTCACCAACCCCCATCAGACGGGTGGCATTTGCCTGCAGGGGCCTCAGCAGATCCAACACTTCGGGCCGAGTCTGACGAACGGTCTCGACTGAAATCACACACACACACACACAAAACAAGGGCAAACTTTAAGAATTTAACCTCCCAAAAAATCTCAAAAGAAAAAAGAAGAAAACACTGAATCTCAACAGAATGCATCTTTCAACTTCACCCATCAGGATCCTCCTATATTACTACAAAGAAGAATCAAAAAGAAAAAGAAAAAAAAAGCCTTTTCCCAACATAGTTTATTCCATGCTGAATGCTCAGCTTTGACCCCACGACGAACGGTTCACTGAACGTGCTTGTCGTTCGGTCTCTGTGTCACTGACACGCAGACAGCTGTGTCCCTGAGACAAAGGGCAATTTGTCGCTAATGAACAGACAAGCTGGACCCAGACTGTGACGTACTATTCGTATCTGTGTTCTTCATGTCCAGAGTGGCCGAGGTGCGGTCAGGACGGACGCGTTCCAGCTTGGTCTGGTCTTCGGGCAGCAGCGCGATGATCCGGTTGACCTTCTCCTCAGACGACGCCACTTTTTCCACCGCCACATCCGCCTTGTCCGTCACGCTCAGGCTCCGCTCACCCCATGATCCTGAACAAGAGTCAACAACCATAGAAAACTACCAAACAAGGTGTATATGAAGTGTGTTATTGTGTGGTGGGGAAAGTGAGGGGTGCATGTGTCCCTGGGTGTCATATTGTATGGGAGTGTTTTTAATGTGTTTAACTTAACTACATTATTTTATGTGGCCGAGCTGATGTGAGCGAAGAAAAATTTCCATTTAACTGTTACGATTGCAACAGGCAATAAAGTATTTTGAATCAGATTTGATTTGAACAGGAATTGAATTTTGAATACATGGCCCGTCTAAAGGCAAATTATCAGTTACTTGAGACCCGTTGCTCTCAAGGAGTCAAATGAACACGAAATGTACGTGTGGTAAACGCCACAATATAAATCAAAATGAGACGCCGCTTCAGTATAGCTAGTGATACAGATCCAAAAACATAAAAGGTTAAAAAGAACACTATTGTGACAAAACGCAGCATGTGACATGTTGTGCTTTGCCCTAATAAACAGCACTCTTTTGAACCTTTCATGCGTTTGGATCTTGTTTTGGAACGCTGGCAGTCATTCCTGTTTCAGATTTTATGCGATAAAGCCTCAATATAAATGTGTATACATCATAAACTGCTAAAACCTCAAAAAGAATGATTGTCTGTTAAAAGCCCTTCATGATACCTAATGGGGTAAATCACACAGTCCCCCCCTCACCCTCCCTTGCACATCATTAAAGACTTGGAACACAACATACCGTCAGCCAGATTATCAAGTTGCGAGCGAAGGCTGTCCAAGCTTTCCTCAACTTCCGTGTTCTTTTTCTCAGCCTCATCGGTAGCAGATGTAGCGTTACTCAAAGCATCAAACAGAGCTGTGGGGGGAAAAAATAACAAAAACATGGCGTTAGTTTTCATCGTTTGTTGCACACTTTATTGATATGAATGTCTTTGGTAGTTTCAGCTTGTGAGAGCCTGTGGCTCTACGTATGCACTGTGTGCATCTAGCGCTGTGAACACGCAAGTTTTTGTGTGGAAGATTTTATGCGCCCTCCATAAATTTTCATCCATTCATTCTCCACACTGCCATAGCTAATTTCACTATATGCTGTTTACACCCAAAAAAAAGAAACAACAACACAAAAAAAGCAAAAATAAACCACTCCTAAATAAAAAGACATCAGCAAAACAATCTATAGGCTGACCTTTAAAGCCGTCAGGATTAATGGGGAGATAAAGTCCAACTATTTCAGGAATCCAGGAGGAACTGCATTTACATGTATAATGTAATGCAGGAAAATAGCTACACACGGAAAATCTCACCCAACTCTAGGCAAACACTGAAGAGTCATGATAACAAGAACAAAGCATCTACAGGGAATCAAGGGAACAGTAAAGTCTGAACTACAGGACAGAAAAGTCTGAACTACAGGACAGTAAAGTCTGAACTACAGGACAGAAAAGTCTGAATCTACAGGACAGAAAAGTCTGAACTACAGGACAGTAAAGTCTGAACTACAGGACAGAAAAGTCTTAACTACAGGACAGAAAAGTCTTAACTACAGGACAGTAAAGTCTTAACTACAGGACAGAAAAGTCTGAACTACAGGACAGAAAAGTCTGAACTACAGGACAGAAAAGTCCTCCTCTAACCATGACAATCCCAAAACAAAGAGAGAACAAAGTTCCTGCCGCTGATGCCATATTCTGAAATCATTCTCAGGAGGTAGGCACAGACTAGTAATCACAAAACCTGTTCCACGATTCAACCAGCCAGTTACTGCCTGCACAGTGAGTGGAACACCTAAGTGCACAACATGATCACACAAAACAGTGCAGTCCTGTAAGCAGGCAAAGGAATGCAAACCCAAGGTACTAGAGGCTCACCATTGCGTGTCTTGTCAAAGAGAATGTCTGCCTTTTTCAGCAGCTCCCTGCTTCTGCGATACGATTCTCCTGCCTTTTCTCCATTGCCATTCGTCTGCCAAAGTCAACAAGACATGTTTAAAATGGGGAACCAAACTCAAGAAGCATCCCAGGTCTTACCAAGGAATGGATAAAATATATATAAATATTATATATACACCAGATTTTTAATAAATTTTTCAGAGCTCAGGAGCTGTGTGAAAGTCAAGGTGGCTGTCCTGGGCTCCTGTCCCTAAGAAGCCTATGGTTTCTGTGGACGTAAAGCAACACTCAACTCAACAACTTAAAATCTATTTTTCACCAAATCTAAAACAGAATGAGTCCTACAGTGCTCGAGCAGAACCCGGCACACAAGGGTCTTTGTTGTTGTGTTTGTGTGACATCGTTTGAACACTAATTTACTCTGCTGCGTGTCCATTTTTTATCATGGGCTTTAAACAAATTTAGGTTCAAAAGTCACAAGAATACAACTGAGATGGCTGCCATTTTGTGCCCAGCAGTCTGTATCAGTGACATCATGAGCAAGACTGGCAAGTGTGGCAATGGCGTCAAATACGTCACAAGCCACAGCATTTCCGCCCCTCATTGGTAAAGAGTAAATCAGTATGGCTGTACCCCGAGAATCCAAACATTTCCTTGTTCCCGCTTCACTACCCTCTCTCTCCTCACCCCCCCCCCCCCCCCCCCCCCCCCCATCTTTCCTTACACCCTCTTGCCCATCCCCTGGATCTCTTAAAAAAATAAATGTTTTTAACTTAATGAATAATAATCATTAAAAGATTCATAAAGCACAAAATCCTGTCCATAGGGACTATTCTAAGCAAGCCCAAGGTACAAGAGGCTCACCATGGCACATCTTGTCAAAGAGAAGGTCCGCCTTTTCCAGCAGATACACATACATACACAGGCGCCCGCACACGCAAGTATCCAGACTATGCAAAACTTAATTTACACACAGCTTAAAATGGGCAGCAAACGGAGACTTGTATCCACAGAACTGTACCCCCACCTTGCTTCATGAGCATGTTGTGCAAGGCATTTTCTGGGGCACTGCAAAATTAATAGACATCCTCATCATCCATGGCATCATGTGCCCTCACCAGCACCTCCCCCAAACCCTACGAGCTCCAAACCAGGAGTGCAGCAGAAAACCAGCGACACAGGCAAACAGCAAAAAGGTCTAAGACTAGGCGGAGAACCCTGGACACGTTCCTTTTCTTTTCCCTGCCAGTCGTCAGAAGATTCCAGACCCACCTCGTTGAGCGCCCTCTCTGCATCTTCCACAGCCTCCACGGAGTTGTTGTGAGCTGCGCTGATGAACTTCACGATGTTCTGGTAGGCCTGACCAGCCGCCACAGCATTGGCTGAAAGGTCGCGCGTGTTGTTGTAGAGGCTGCACACACCGTGGAGTTTACGACGCATGATGGGTGCGATGCGCTCGCAGACTTCTTAATGTTCAAGCTTTTGACCGGCAGATCTGGCACCGGCTACATGACACCTTCCACCCCCACCCCAACGAACTTCACAATGTTCTGATAAGCCTGACCGGATCCCACAGCATTGGCTAAAAGGTTGTACGTGTTGTAGAGGCTTCACCAACAGTAGAGCTGGTCACAAATGATGACTGTGATGCACTGGCAGACTTCTCACCGTTCAAGCTTTTGACTGGCAGACCTGACATGGGCCACATGCCCCCCTCCCCCCTCCATCCCCTAACCCCAATGAACTTCACAATGTTCTGATAAGCCTGACGAGGTGCTAAAGCACTGGCTAAAAGATTGCAGGTGTTGTACGGGCTGCGCTAGCAGACTTCTTAATGTTCAAGCTTTTGACTGGCAGACCTGACACTGGCTACATGACAACGCCCCCCCGCCCCCAACCCACAATGAACATCACAATGTTCTGACAAGCCTGACCAGGTGCTACAGCACTGGCTGAAAGATTGCGCGTGTTATTGTTGAGGCTGCACATGTTATTGTAGAGGCTGCACAAACAGTAAAGCTGGTCACAAATGAAACGTGAGCTGCACTGGCAGTCTTGACAATGTTCAAGCTTTTGACTGGCTGACCTGACACTGGCTACAAGACCCCCCCCCCCCCCTCCCCCCACCAATGAACTTCACAATGTTCCGATAAGCCTGACCAGCTGCTTCAGCACTGGCTGAAAGATTGCACGTGTTGTTGTAGAGGCTGTACACACAGTGTTTATGATGTATGATGAGTGAGATGCACTAACAGACTTCTCAACATTCAAGCTTTTGACTGGCTGACCTGACATTAGCTACACGAAACTGCCCACCCCATGATGAATCACTTGAAGAACTGATTTACTTATTAATTAATACTGCTATCAATAGAAATGCATTCGGAGCAGACAGCCAAAGCAAAAACAAACAAAATACTAAAAGCAGCTAAAGCAAAGCAACAACAACAAAAACTAAGACAAAGGTTTCTCTTACCTGTCCAGTTCTCCAGCCTGCTCACGCAGAGCGTCGGCATGCATGAATGACTGGTTGACCAGGGATTCAATGTTTGCAATGCCACGGTCCAGCTGATCCACAAATCCCACAAATTCCTGAAGTGCCTGCTCCATCCTAGAGGAATCACGACCCAGCTCCTGGAAATAATGAAATGAAACAGTTCATAGTTGTAAGTGCTCCTGGAAATAATCATAATGAAATGAAACAGTTTATAGTTTTGAGTGCTCCTGGAAATAATGAAATGAAACAGTTTATAGTTTTGAGTGCTCATGGAAATAATCATAATGAAATGAAACAGTTTATAGTTGTGAGTGCTCCTGGAAATAATCATAATGAAACAAGACCGTTTACAGTTTTGTGTGCTCTTGGAAATAATCACAACAAAAATGAAACAGTTTATAGTTTTGAGTGCTCCTGGAAATAATCATAATGAAATGAACTAGTTTATAGCTCTGAGTGCAAGTTTTGAGTGCTCTTGGAAATAATCACAATGAAACAAAACATTTTACAGTTTCCAGTGCTCTTGGAAATAATCACAATGAAACAAAACATTTTACAGTTTCCAGTGCTCTTGGAAATAATCACAATGAAACAGATTATAGCTTTGAGTGCTCCTGGAAATAATCATAATGAAATAAACTAGTTTGTAGTTTTGAGTGCTCCAGGAAATAAAGTTAATGAAATGAAACAATAGATTTGAGTGCTCCTGGAAATAATCATAATAACATAAAACAGTTAATAGCTCTGCATGCTCCTGAATATGATCGTAATGAAACAGAACAGTTTATAGCTTTGAATGCTCCTGGAAATAAGCAATGAAATAAACTAGCTTATAGTTTTGTGTGCTCCTGGAAATAATCATAATGAAATAAACTAGTTTATTGTTTTGAGTGCTCCTGGAAATAATCATAATGAAATAAACTAGTTTATAGTTTTGAGTGCTCCTGGAAAAATAATCATAATGAAATAAACTAGTTTATTTTTGAGTGCTCCTGGAAAAATAATCATAATGAAATAAACTAGTTTATTTTTGAGTGCTCCTGGAAAAATAATCATAATGAAATAAACTAGTTTATAGTTTTGAGTGCTCCTGGAAATAATCATAATGAAATAAATCTAGTTTTATAGTTTTGAGTGCTCCTGGAAATAATCATAATGAAATAAACTAGTTTATAGTTTTGAGTGCTCCTGGAAATAATCATAAAGAAATGAAACAGTTTACAGCTTTGAGTGCTTATGGAAATCATTATGATGAATAGTTTTGAGTTCATGTTCTCTCTTCCCACAAACACACACACACCCACACACACATCACACACACACTCACACACACCCACACACACACATCACACACACACACACCACACACACTCACACACACATCACACACACACATCACACACACACACCCCTACCACCTCAACCCCATTTAGAACTGACCTCAAAGGCGATAGTGGTGTTCTCCAGAGCCTCCTGGGCTTCCTCCAGCAGCTGTCTGCCACTGTTCAGCAGGTCCAGCGTTTCCTTCTCCAAGGTGTTGATGATATCTGTCAGCCCCTGGGACGTGGAGAGAAGTGAAAAAATCAGCACTATAAAACACTGTGTCAACATTCAGCTATGTGCGGAATTCAGACCTTTTTGGGTATGCGTGCATGGAATGCAAGTGTCATGGAGCATGAACTGTGAGCATGCAGTGAGGGGTCATCAGCAGTTTAACAGGTGACTGTGAGGGGCCAAGTGTCTAGCGTCGGTAAAGCAGTTGCGTCAAAGGAAAGGCCAAATTTTGGGGTTCAAATATGACAGAACTTCAACGATCCCACACAAGTTTAAATTTATGTAAAAGAGTAAAGATATTTTTTTTTTAAATGAAGCAAGTAACTGACTGTTGAGGCATTATTTTCACACACGCTCACACATCTCCATCTCACACATGCACTTGCACACACACCTCCATTCTCAACCACTCACACACACAAATGTAAACACACACACACACACAAATGTAAACACACACACACACACGTATGTATGCACACGCGCGCACACACACACATGTACGTATGCACACGCGCGCACACACACATGCACGCACACACACATGCGCACACACACACAGATACACACACACACACACACACACACACAGCGACACCCCTCTCTCCATCCTCAACCACTCACCAACACACACCCAGAGACATGCACACTGACTGACCTCGATGACCTCCATGTTCTGAGCCCTGAGTCTGCGCAGGTCGTCCAGGGCTTTGAGGGCGCTGGAGGATTCTGTGTTCTCTCCCAGGTCCAGCAGTCGCTCCAGGATGTCGTTGAGCACGCCCTCCGTGTCCATGGTGCTGTTCAGTTGAGCCTCCACTCTCTCTCCCAGCATGTCAATCTTCATCAACACTGCCCACGAACAAGCATCAACACTGTTACAAACTGTTACACTCAACAAGGACTCAGCACCCAGGCAAAATCACTCACTACACAACGGACAAGCAGAGATAAGGAGAGTGTGACAGTACCTGCTTCAGTATGAAAAAGGAAAGTGACGGAGAACATGCATGCTCGCGTGCACATGCACATGCACACACGCACGCATGCACACACACACACTCACTCACACATATCATACACTTAAGCATCAACAACCACACTCACATCTTTAAAAACCTTAACATGGCACTACATGTACAGAACCCAACACCAGGCAACCCCCCTCCCAAATTCACACACAAAATCAAAACACAAATCCCACAAGCCTTGGCATTCTTCAGCTCCATCCGAACCCCACTTCCAGAAAGACACACACACAGAGAAATCAGAACCACAAACTCACAGGCCTTAGCATTGTCAAGCTCCATCATGGCATCCACATCCTCTACGGAGAAGTTGCGTGCCTGGATGTCCTCGCGGATCCTCTCCACCTCGGTGATGTAGCGCTCAATGTTGGTCACCTTGATGCTGGCCAGGATCTGCTGCAGAATCTGCTTCACGAACTGCACAGCCTCTGATGCCGGGAAGGAAAAATAATTTGGTCAGAATTATAATCACAATAATAATGTACATTTATCATGCGCTCATCAATGCCCTGAGCGCTCACCTGATACATACTAATCTAAATACAATATTCTATACACACGCAGAGCACAGTCCTACCAAAACAGGAGTACAATCAAGACAGAAGAAAGATCTGATGATTCACAACATCTCATTTGTCCTGAGAAAAATTCCACACTTTCCCTACAAATGTGTGATAAAAAATGAACAGATAATCCCCACAAAAGTGTGAAGAATTTCAGATGCATAAAGCCCAAAACATACAAGTCTCATTTGTCCTGAGAAAAATTCCACACTTTTGCTACAAATGTGCGATAAAAAAACAAACAGATAATCCCCACAAAAGTGTGAAGAAATTTAGATGTATAAAGCGCAAAACACACAAAATTCCACGCTTTCTCTACAAAATATGTGATCAAAATGAACAGATAATTCACTCAAAAGTGTGAAGAAATTCAGACACATAAAGCCCAAAACACACAAAATCCCACGCTTTCTCTACAAATGTGCCATCAAAATGAACAGATAATCCCATCAAAAAGAGTGAAGAAATTCAGATGCCTAAAGTCCCAAACAGTTAATCTTCATCAAAGAAGCATGCTTCTCTCCCCTCCAACCCCCACAACAACAACAAAGACAGCAGTAAAAAAAAAATAAAATAAAGTCTCTCACGTTCAGCCATGACAACCTGGTCACGGATGAGTGACTCTGTGTCGGCAGCATCTGTGTTGAGCGTTTCTATGGAATCCTGGAGCTGGTCGGCCTGAGCCACTGCTTGGTTGGCCTGAAACATCATAGCAACAGTCTGGGCCCTACACTTTAGTTGGTGTGCTAAAGTATCCTTGGTTGGTCTGAAACATCATAGCAACAGTCTGGGCCCTACACTTTAGTTGGTGTGCTAAAGCATCCTTGGTTGGTCTTAAATATCATAGCAACAGTCTGGGCCCTACACTTTAGTTGGTGTGCTAAAGCATCCTTGGTTGGTCTTAAATATCATAGCAACAGTCTGGGCCCTACACTTTAGTTGGTGTGCTAAAGCATCCTTGGTTGGCCTGAAACATCTAAATATTAGTTGGTGAGCTAAAGCATCCATGGTTGGCCTGAAACATCTAAATATTAGTTGGTGTGCTAAAGCATCCATGGTTGGCCTGAAACATCTAAATATTAGTTGGCGAGCTAAAGCATCCATGGTTGGCCTGAAACATCTAAATATAAGCTGGCGAGCTAAAGCATCCATGGTTGGCCTGAAACATCTAAATATAAGCTGGTGAGCTAAAGCATCCATGGTTGGCCTGAAATATGTAAATATAAGCTGGTGAGCTGAAGCATCCATGGTTGGCCTGAAACATAGCAACAGTCTGGGCCCTAGACTTTAGTTGGCTAAAGCACAATTGGTTGGCTTGAAAGACATTTGTTGGTGTGCTAAAGTATCCTTGATTGGCCTTAAACATCATAGCAACAGTCTGGGCCCTACACTTTAGTTGGTGTGCTAAAGTATCCTTGGTTGGCCTTAAATATCATAGCAACAGTCTGGGCCCTACACTTTAGTTGGTGAGCTAACAGTCTGGGCCCTCCACTTTAGTTGGTGTGCTAAAGTATCCTTGGTTGGCCTTAAACATCATGGCAACAGTCTGGGCCCTAGACGTTAGTTGGTGAGCTAAAGCATCTTTGGTTGGCCTGAAACTTCAAACACCATAGCCAGTCTGGGCCCTCAACTTTAGTTGGTGAGCTAAAGCATCCTTGGTTGGCCTGAAACATCATAGCAACAGTCCAGGATCCAGACTAAAGTGCAGTAAAGCGTCTCTGGTTGGCCTGAAATTTCAAACATCATATCCACAGTCTGGGCCCTAGTTGGTGAGCTAAAGCATCCGTGGTTGGCCTGAAACATCATACCCAGTCTGGGCCCTAGACGTTACTTGGTGCACTGAAGCGTCCTTGTGCAGGCTCATTCATTCTGACCGCTCTAAAATCTTATTTATAGTCACATACACACACACACACACACACACACACGCAGGTGCATACTTTCTTTTCTTTTTCTTCCACTTTACAATCACCCTCAAAATGGTTTACTCAAACCTCTCTCTGCTACTCAAACCAAGCACAATACTCAACACCACACCACCCCTGCATTCTTGCATACACCAACACGTCTTTCATCCGGAAACAGAGGGAGCGGTGCTGACCTTGTCCAAGGTGTTCCGGGCCTCATTCTCCACGGTGTTCACCCTCTGCTTCAAGGGGTCCAGCATGTCCTGCAGCTCATCCTTATCCAGCGAGTACAGGTCCGCCACCCTCGGCTGAACACACACACATACCACAACACAACCCATGACAACTCTGAGTTTCATTCAGCTACACACACACACACACACACACACACACACACACACACACACACACACACACACACACACCGACACCAACAACAACCCATGACAACTCTGACAATTTCATTCAGCTCAACACACACACACACACGCCACAACCCATGACAACTCAGTTTGATTCAGCTCAACACACACACACACACACACACACACACACACACACACACACACACAAAACAACAACAACCCATGACAACTGAACACAGAGACACAACAACCCACTGACAAATGACACAGACAGAGACTGTACACAGACCCTGAGCTCTGTTACTATACTGGACTATGCAACACATTACTATACTGGACTGCACAGCAAAGCAAAGGACACAGACACAGAGTGTACACAGAACCTGACCTCTGTTATTACACTGGACTACAATGCACAGCAAAAGACAGACAGAGAGTGTACACAGACCCTGACCTCTGTTACTACACTGGACTACACAGCACAGCAAACAACACAGACAGTGTACACAGACCCTGAGCTCTGTTACTACACTGGACTACACAGCACAGCAAACAACACAGACAGAGAGTGTACACAGACCCTGAGCTCTGTTACCACACTGAACTACACAGCACAGTAAACGACACAGACAGAGAGTGTACACAGACCCTGAGCTCTGTTACCACACTGGACAACACAGCACAGCAAATGACACAGACTGAGAGTGTATGAAGAACCTGAGCTCTGTTACTATCCTGACCTACACAGCACAGTAAACGACACCGACAGAGAGTGTACACAGACCCTGAGCTCTGTTACTACACTGGACTACACGGCACAGTAAACGACACCGACAGAGAGTGTACACAGACCCTGAGCTCTGTTACTACACTGGACTACACAGCACAGTAAACGACACAGACAGAGAGTGTACACAGACCCTGAGCTCCGTCACAGTGTTGTTATACTGGGCCAGACGGTTGAAGGCTGCCACACCCACAGACACATCAGCCAGCTGACGTCGCACGGTGCTCACGTTACGGTCAAGGACGTCAAGGTCATCCAGCAGCAGGTGAATACAGTAGTCACACTCTGCACGCACACACATACGCCAAACAGACATCAGAGTCTAATAGTTTTGAAAAAGATGCAAAACAGCTTTGAAGAGGATAGGGGAAAAAAACAAATGTTTGAAAGACTGAAAGACTGGCAATCAGCAAGACAGATCATGGTCCAACACTAGCTGTAGATGCGGCATAAAAGGCATCCTCATTACACAAATCAGATCTTCACATTCCCCCCCACCCCCCCCCACCCCTGAACCCAGCGCCCAACGGAAGGTACAAGCCATTCCCTGTTTCAGCACCACATAAATAACACAACCTGTTTCCAGCTTCAGCACCACATAAACAGCACAACCTGTTTCCAGTTTCAGCACCACATAAATAGCACAACCCGTTTCCAGTTTCAGCACCACATAAATAACAACCTGTTTCCAGTTTCAGCACCACATAAATAGCACAACCTGTTTCCAGTTTCAGCACCACATAAATAGCACAACCCGTTTCCAGCTTCAGCACCACATAAATAACACAACCTGTTTCCAGTTTCAGCACCACATAAATAACACAACCTGTTTCCAGTTTCAGCACCACATAAATAACACAACCTGTTTCCACTTTCAGCACCACATAACACAACCTGTTTCCAGTTTCAGCACCACATAAATAACACAACCTGTTTCCGGCTTCAGCACCACATAAATTGTACAAGCCATTTCCAATTTCAACACCACATAAATAGTACAAGCTGTTTCCAGTTTCACCACCATATAAATAGTGCAAGCTGTTCCCAGTTGACCAAACAGTGAAACTGGTCAGCGCCGTTACCTTGACAACCCTGTCCTGGCACCAGCACCCATCGATCCAGACAGCGGTCACAGAGCTGTCCAGTGACACCCGGCAGACAGAGGCAGCGTCCAGTCTGGTCATCGCAGCCCACTGCCCCATCAGTGAGGCAGACACACTCTGGAACAACAAGGAGGATTTGGGGTTGGAGCCAAAACCGCTCTCTCACTCACTGAGAGGTACAGATTGACACACAGGAGAATAAACGCATAAAAGATTCAAAAGAACGCTTACTTATCATGACACAGACAACATGATGCAAATTTTCAGGGAAATTCCCTTCTTCAGGCCAAAAAATGACACTTGAAACAATGAAACGTTGTTTTTTTTAAACATTGGAGAAATCATGTTCAACCATGACACCTTTAAATCCAGAATCAACATACAAAGGAGTTCATTAGCACTCGAACGACATCACACAAACACAACAACAAAGATCTGAGTTGCTTACATTAACTCTAACCTGGCACAAGTAAATACAAGGTACATGAACTCCACCAGAGGTACATCCCTAAATTCAGTTGGTCAGCTAGGACAAAAGTTCTGTCATTTATCTAAAAATGAATATCGGGCATTACTTTTACACAAGATGAAAAAACAAAAACAAACCCATACACAATACCCATACTAAATCACACGTACAGACACAAACTGGGGTCTGGGGGACTATGGGGAGGGGGGTGGGTACCGTGACAAAGACACACATCGGTTGTATTATGCCACCAAACACCAAATCAGTCCAAACTCACATAGTCATAACCTTTCCACTTCTCTCCCTTCTGAAATAAACCCACTCTCAGTCTTACCCATATATTCATAAGGCCCCAGGTTCCACTCTCTAAGCATACATACACTGGTCAAACTTTGTGCCCCATCAGCCCCCCCCCCCCCCCCCCCCCCCCCCATAACACACATACGCGTCTGCCCATCCATCAGCTGAACCCTAACATCCACTGGGCCCCAGGTTCCATGTCCAAGCACACACTGCATGGTCACACTTTGAGCCCCATCACCCCCCCCACACACACACACACACAAGCATCTGCCCATACATCAGCTGTACCCTAACATCCACTGGGCCCCAGGTTCCATGTCTAAGCATACGCTGGTCACACTTTTTGTCTCATCATCTCCCCCCCCCCCCCCCCCCCCTGCCCATCCATTTGACAAACCCCTCTTACCCTGACATCTACTAGGCCCCAGGTTCCATGTCTAAGCATACGCTGGTCACACTTTGTGTCTCGTCCCCCCCCTCCCCCCCCCACCATCTGCCCATCCATCTGACAAACCCTTCTTACCCTGACATCTACTAGGCCCCAAGTTCCAGTTTGTATACAGCATACACTGATCACACTTTGAGACTTCACAATTCCCCCCCCCCCCCCCTCCCCCCATAAAACGCATCTGCCCACCCATCAGCAAAGCATGCTGTTACATTGTCATCTGTTAGGCCCCAGGTTCCAGTGTCCAGGCACACACTTGTCACACTTTGTGCCCCGTAACCCCCCCCACTCACACACACACACTCCACTCACACACAAACACATCTGTCCACCCCCCCATCAGCCAAGCCCGCTCTTACTCTGGCATCCGTTAGGCCCCAGGTTCCAGTGTCCAGGCATACACTTGTCACACTTATCGCCCTGCACGCCGGGCTGACAGTCACAGAGGCCGGTTCTCAAACCACACTGGGGCGTCACCGACCCCAGGCCACACTGGCACTCCCGGCATCCGTCACAGTAGTCAAACCCCCAGGTGTTGGGCTGGAAGGCGGAGGTCAACATTGTCAGAACCAATGGCATGCTCATCTTCACACTCAGTAGCAACGTCGAGTACGACCATCAACGTATCCACACAAAAATAGCTCTGGGCGTTCGTTATAAGGTAGTGCAAAGTCCAGACAGACCTTGGCTCAAAAACATCAACAACAACAAAAGTCAGAAAAAAAGAGGGAGAAAAAAATCAAAGAAAATGTCATATATATATATATATATATATATATATGTTTTTCGGGGGGTTGCTGGTGTTGTTTGTGTGTTTGTGCGCACGCGCATGTGCAAGTGCACACGTGCAACTCACTGACATAGACAAATGCACCTCTTCAACAAGATTCACACACATGAAGAGGTCATCACACCAGCACACATATACACATGCAGCCGAACACAATATCCTTTGGGAAAGTGCATGGCAGGGTAAATAAAATCAGTATAACAAAAATCATTAAACAAAACATGATCACTGAAACAGACAGACCATTGGTTTTTAATGGCCAGTCAATCAAGACTTTGCATCAGGGCAAAGAACGGGATGACACATCAGGGCAAAAAACAAAGGATACAGCATAAATGGTATTTAATGGCCAGTCAATCATGACTTTACATCAGGGCAAAGAACGTGGGAAAAAGGAACCAAAGATTTAAGGGAAAACTAGACAGGCATATAATAGGTATTTAATGGCCAGTCAATCATGACTTTACATCGGTCACATTTTGCAGTCAGCTAGGGCAAAAACGGATGACAGGCGGTTTTTAATGGCCAGTCAATATGATTTAATCAGGGCAAGAAATAGCAAGACAGCAATTGTTTTTTAATGGCCAGTCAATCATGACATTCATTGGGCAAAGAAAGGATAGACAGATAAATGTTTTTAATGGCCAGTCAATCATGCATTCATTGGGCCAAAGAACAGGATGGGCAGATAATTGGTTTTTAATGGCCAGTCAATCATGGCATTACATTGGGCCAAAGAACAGGATAGACAAGACAGACAATTGTTTTTTAATGGCCAGTCAATCATGACATTCATTGGGCCAAAGAACAGGATAGACAGATAATTGGTTTTTAATGGCCAGTCAATCATGGCATTACATCAAGGCAAAGAACAGGATAGACAGATAATTGGTTTTTAATGGCCAGTCAATCATGGCATTACATCAAGGCAAAGAACACAAGGAAAGGCTGACCACAGGAGAAGAGGAAAAGTGGAGTGAGAGAAGAACAGATAAAGCAAGTGAACTGGGGCCAAAGGCTACACTCACAGCGCACTGGGTGCAGTCAGCTCCGATGATGTTGGGTTTACAATTGCACACGCCCACAGACTTATCACAGTTCTCCGATCCACAGCGATTGCACGTACACGCTGGAAAAACAACAGCAAGCACCTTCCGTAAACACACAGTCATATAAAGAACACTCTTATTTTTAACTTTTAATGCATTTGAACAACATGAAAAAGAGAAAACTGGTTCAGGCTTTGTCTAACATGTGCAGTTTTTTCTTCCACAGTGTACCACCAGTACAGTCTTTTGCACACCATGCAGCTGTCATCATTTGTTTCTCACTTGTGTGTGAGTGTGTGTGTGTATGTGTATGTGTGTGTGTGTGTGTGTAGTGTGCATGTATGAGCACCTGCATATATATGTGTGAGTGGATGGGTGGGTAGGTGCAGGCTGAGTGTAGTGTTGTTGTTTCTTAAGATCATGGGTCTGGTATCGTGGGCTTTCTGGCGAGAGCTTGATGGTGTGTGTGTGTGGAGGGGTGGAGGGCATGTGTGTGTGTGTGTCTGGAGGGCGTGTGTATGTGTGTGTGTGTCTGTTGGGGATGGTTGATGGGGACTGGGAGGGATGGAATTATGGGTAGTTAGTAATACAATTTATTTTCTTTGTATATTTCTGCTTTTCATACAGCACATGTACTCTATATTTTCTGTGTATATATACAGCGTTAGCTGTCATATTACTTTCATGAACATGTTCCCTTCGAGTTTTTTCTCATTTAACGTAGAAAACGTTGGAGAATGTTATAAAGTGCAGTGGGTTTGTGTACACCAGAGAATAGTGCCATATAAAAGTTATCTATTATTATTATTAAAAAGGGAGGGACCCCAAAAATGTGCATGTGTTTCGTATCATCTGTTTAGATAAGCAGGTTTTTGTTTGAGGATGTCTCTCTGGTGGAGTTTATGTCCCTTGTATTTACTCGTATGCCAGGTGGGAGCTACCATTGGCGACTCGGGTCTTTACTGTTGTATTTGTGTGACGTCTTTCAAGCTTGGGTGTCGATTCTTTCCATCGTGTTTCGCTGTACTTGGGCGACATTTTTCAAGCACTAATTAACTCCCTTGTGTGTTGATTTTTTTCTACTGTATTTCGTCAAATACAAGGGGGGAAAAAGCCCCAACAATTCAGTCCACGTCTAACCTGTGCAGTCTTTCCTCTCCACGGCGTCACCCCAGTACCAGTCTTTGCACTCCGCGCAGCTGTCACCCGCCGTGTTGTTCTCACACAGCAAGCACTGGCCGGAGAAGCGGTCACAGGCACGTGGGTTCGTCACGTCGATGTTGCCGCTGCAGCTGCAGGGCTTGCAGTAGCTACCAACCTCCCGGGGGTTGCCATAGTAACCAGGGGCACAACTGTAAAATTCAAGTCAGTTAGCTTTAGGTTTTTGTTTTTTTGTTTTGTTTTGCTTTTCAATTTAAACAAAGTCGTGAACTCCTATGTAAAAGCTGATACTAAACTGAATTTGAACACTAATCCTTTTTTTTTTTTTTTTTTTTGCTTGTTTGTTTTACTATCACAAAATGTGTCACAGATAACGGCCATGGTGTAAATAAAAGTGGAGGTATTTTTTCTTTCCACAGTGGCTTCACAGCTTTTCTGAGCTTAATTCCATCCACCATTACACACAGCCCTATCATGCTGCTTTTCATTACTCATGGTCACAAAACGTGGGTGGGTTTGATGGGAGCAAACAATCCCTTTCTGTCATGCTGAACATCTATCTTACAGTGTCAAACACACCTTTCACAGGATGGCCCATAGTAGCCAGGTATACAGGTGCAGTAAGTTCCCTTTCAATCATGATGCACATCTACCTTACAGCGTGAAACACACCTTTCACAGGACGGCCCATAGTAGCCAGGTATACAGGTACAGTAGGTTCCCTTTCAATCACGATGAACATCTACCTTACAGCGTGAAACGCATCTTTCACAGGATGGCCCATAGTAGCCAGGTATACAGGTACAGCAGGTTCCCTTTCAATCACAGTGCACATCTACCTTACAGCATGAAACACACCTTTCACAGGATGGCCCATAGTAGCCAGGTATACAGGTACAGTAGGTTCCCTTTCAATCACAATGCACATCTACCTTACAGCGCGAAACACACCTTTCACAGGGGTGGCCCATAGTAGCCAGGTATACAGGTACAGTAGGTTCCCTTTCAATCACGATGAACATCTACCTTACAGCGTGAAACACACCTTTCACAGGATGGCCCATAGTAGCCAGGTATACAGGTGCAGTAGGTTCCCTTTCAATCACGATGCACATCTACCTTACAGCGTGAAACACACCTTTCACAGGATGGCCCATAGTAGCCAGGTATACAGGTGCAGTAGGTTCCCTTTCAATCACAATGCACATCTACCTTACAGCATCAAACACACCTTTCACAGGATGGCCCATAGTAGCCAGGTATACAGGTGCAGTAGGTTCCCAAGCCATCATCAGACGGGCGACACTCCGTGGCAAAGCTGGAGTCAAACAGAAAGTTTCACAAAACAAGATGAAGATACAATCGTCTGGCCTCGTTCAACATGTATTATAATAAGATATACTCCCCTTCCTCCATTGAAACACAAAGTAGCAGGTCTTGTTTGACATGTACTGTACTATCACTTCCATCTGAATACAAAGTAGTAAGTGTATGAAGTACAAGAAGTTGGTATCATCACTTTGCTACATATTTCAATCTGTAGCTCACAGTTTGTCCAAGAAATGAAAAACAGAAGTAGCCAGTGAACTTTTAACACTTTAAATTTTGAACTTCAACCTATGACATTTCAAAACATCTTGTGCCTGCATATGTGTGTGTGTGTGTGTGTGTGTGTGTGTGTGTGTGTGTATGTGTTTGCATGTGTGCATGCGTCTGTATGTTTAGCACAATCTTACAGACATTACAGCACACAATATCTACATGTTCACAACATCTGCAGTTCATTTTTACAATTCTCAGTACAGCCTTACTGTCACTAAGAAATTATGTCCAGAATCCGACTTCTTTTCCCTCAAGATGAGGACAGTAGTTTAAAATCTGATCTTGGTTGTTAAATGGGAAGAAGAAAAAAATGACAATGATCATCTTGGACACCCAGTGAACATCTCTGTGTATGGCAGGACTTAGCACTGACTTGTTGGAGGCCAAGGGCAGAGGACAGGAGCAGATCTGACAATCTCCAGTAGCTGGGTCGCCATAGTAACCAGGCAGGCACTGCTCGCAGTTGGGTCCAGTAGTGTTGCCTTGACAATTCTGAAAGGTGAATTTAAAAATCTTGACAATTCTGAAAGGTGAATTTTAAAATCTTGACAATTCTGAAAGATGAATTGCAAAACCCTGACAATTCTGAAAGGTGAATTGCAAAACCTTGACAATTTAAAAACCCTGACAATTCTGAAAGGTGAATTTTAAAACCTTGACAATTCTGAAATGTGAATTTTAAAACTGTGACAATTCTGAAAGGTGAATTTAAAAAATAATTTCATCAATTAAAAAAGAAAAAAAAGTACTGAATATGATTTCCTAATGTTACATGGATTAAATCAGTTTTCAACCAGCAAAGGATATCACCAAAATGCTACAGTCAAATCCCTGATTAGATTTTAAAGAAATGTCTGATTTTAAATTTAACAGTATGTGTAAAACAAGTGTACAGAAACTCTCTGCTTCCCTTACAACGCATGTAAAAGGACCATTTCTACAGAACCGAATAAGGTCTACCATATTGTCCATTATACTCAAAGTCAATGTTGCATGAAAGCTCAAGCCCAAGATAAACTTCAGCAAACTGTCAGCATGCTTTGATCACACCTATTGCATGAAAAATCAAGACCCAGATAAATTCCGTCACACTGTCAGCACGCTTTCATCACATCGACTCACAAAGCACTCTCCAGTGACGACGTCACAGTCATCGGAATGCCCATTGCAGTTGCACTTGACGCAGATGCCCAGGTAGGGGCTGGAGCGAGATCTGTAATGGCCAAGGGCACATTCCTGCAAACACCAAACAAATAAGACATTTCAAACTGACAGCACAGTTCCCACTGGCTGCATGCCAACCACTCTGCTACAGCTACCCCAACCAGCTGAGCAAACACTGGGTAGGCAATATCAGGACTGCTTGCTAATTCTGTGCACAGTACTATAACAATATCAATAAAATCATAAATTATCTACAATGCCCCATCTCATAAGAGCATTAAGTGCTGACAAAGACATAAGGATATGCTCATTTTATCATACACACACACTGCTACTACTAATCTACAAAAAGAAGCCTGCATGAAAGAAGGCGCAGATGGTGAACTGAAACACTGACCCCCCCCTCCCTCCCCCCCCAAACTAATCCACAGAAAAAAAGAAGCCTGCATGAGAGAAGGCGCAGATGGTGAACTGTACCTGAAACATTGACCCCCCCCCCCTCCCCCCCACACACCTAATCCACAGAAAAAAGAAGAAGAAAAGAAGCCTGCATGAAAGAAGACGCCTAATCCACAGAAAGAAAAGAAAGAAGCCTGCGTGAAAGAAGGCGCGGATGGTGAACTGTACCTGACACGAGGACCCCTGGTAGCTAGGAGGGCACTGACACTTTTCAATGGTCAGCGCCGGTTCGCCTGGCCCATTCTCAATGGCATGCTCCATGCTCACGTCAGACAGCCTGTAACATCAACATGCTTTAAATGTCATACTCATGTCAAACGCGCACGCACACACACACACACACACACACAGTCACACACACACACATCAACATGCTTTAAATGTCATACTCATGTCAAACGTGTGCACACACACACACACACAGTCACACACACACACACATCAACATGCTTTAAATGTCATACTCATGTCAAACGCGTGCACAGACACACACACACACACAGTCACACACACACACATCAACAAGCTTTAAATGTCATACTCATGTCAAACATGCGCACACACACACATCAACGTGCTTTACATGTCATACTCATGTCAAACGTGCGCGCACACACACACACACACACACGCAGTCACACGCACACATACACATCAACAAGCTTTAAATGTCATACTCATGTCAAATGCACACACACACACACATCCACAAACTTTAAATGCCATACTCATGTCAAACGTGTGCACACATACACACAGTCACATGGGCACACACACACACACACACACCAACAAGCTTTAAATGTCATACTCCTGTCAAACATGCACACACACACACACACACACACACACACACACACACACACACACACACACAGTCACACACACACATCAACAAGCTTTAAATGTCATACTCATGTCAAACATGCACACACACACACACACACACACGCACACACAGTCACACACACACATCAACAAGCTTTAAATGTCATACTCATGTCAAATGCGCGCGCACATACACACACACACACACACATAGTCACACACACACACACACAGTCACACACACACAGTCACACACCACTGGTCACAAGAGGCACAGAAATGGAGAAAAAAATTAAAGAGACAAAAAACAAAAAAACAACCAAGCAACAAACACAAGAAGATCCCCCCCTGACCTGACTTCGTCCACCAGGCTGAAGTAGGAAGCGCGGATGTGGAGAGCCTCGAGGTTGATGAGGATCATCATGAACTGCTCCCGCGACACAACCGCTCCGCTGTCGGCATGGCGGAAGTTGTACTGCAAGAGATGAGCCAGCTTCTGTCAAACTCTACAACTGCAGCTAGGTGCTCCAAGCAAAACCATTTGGGTCCCTAATGAAAACCAGCCCTGATCAGGGGTTATTCACACAGCTCCCTGCTGTTTTACAGTCTAGGTGCTCCAAGCAAAACCATTTGGGTTCCTAATGAAAACCAGCCCTGATCAGGGGTTATTCACACAGCTCCCTGCTGTTTTACAGTCTAGGTGCTCCAAGCAAAACCATTTGGGTTCCTAATGAAAACCAGCCCTGATCAGGGGTTATTCACACAGCTCCCTGCTGTTTTACAGTCTAGGTGCTCCAAGCAAAACCATTTGGGTTCCTAATGAAAACCAGCCCTGATCAGGGGTTATTCACACAGCTCCCTGCTGTTTTACAGTCTAGGGGGTGGACTCACCCCTGTACAGCAATCTGAAAGGCTATTTCTACCCTCTTCACAAAATTCTAAAGGGTGTCTTCTTTTTTTTCTCTCGTTGTTGAGGAAAAACCACAGGAACAGAGAGAGAGAGAGAGAGTCAGAGAGAGAGAGAGAGAGAATCTAAGAGAAAGAGAAAGAGACACAGACAGAGGAATGGGTTCACACAGAATAAGTTCACACAGATAGATGAAAGAGCTCACACACACAGAGGAACGAGTTCACACAGAGGAATGAGGTCACACAGAGGAATGAGTTCACACAGGTAGAGGAATGAGTTCATACAGATGAACAAGTTCACACAGAGGAATGAGTTCACACAGAGAAATTAGCTCACACAGACATAGAAACGAGTTCATGCAGAGGAACAAGTTCACACAAAAGAGGAATGAGTTCACAAAGACAGAGGAATGAGTGCATACAGATGAATGTGTTCACACAACAGAGGAAGGAGTTCACACAGAGAAAGTAACGAGTTCACATAAACTGAGGAATGAGTTCACACAGACGGAGGAATGAGCACAGTAAAAGACTGACCTCATACAGAGGCACTTCCATGTCCAAGGCAATGCTGTTCTGGGGTTGCTGAGAGTGGTAGTGCACCACGGTCATGTTGTTACCCTGAAGCAAACACACAGTCAATACTCATACGTGGTGTAATAGACCCAACTGCCAGGTAACATCCCACAGCACATCCCCTCCCACCAACCTCACACCCAATATCCCACAGCAAAGCCCCTCCCACCAACCTCACAACCAATATCCCACAGCACATCCCCTCCCACCAACCTCAAAACCAATATCCCACAGCACATCCCCTCCCACCAACCTCAAAACCATTATCCCACAGCAAATTCCCTCCCATCAACCTCACAACCATCATCCCACAGCAAAGCCCCCCCCCACCAACCTCACAACCATTATCCCAAGCAAAGCCCCTCCCACCAACCTCACAACCATTATCCCCGAGCAAAGCCCCTCCCACCAACCTCACAACCACTATCCCACAGCAAAGCCCCTCCCAACAACCTCACAACCAATACCCCACATTAAATTCCCTCCCAACAACCTCACAACCAATACCCCATATCAAATTCCCTCCCAACAACCTCACAACCAATACCCCATATCAAATTCCCTCCCAACAACCAATACCCCACAGCAAATTCCCTCCCAACCAACACCCCACAGCAAATCCCCCACCACCAATATTTATGTCAACAGATGGGAGATCACAACAGTACAAAACAGTCTCAAATCCAGGTTTATTTATTTTTTAACCCCCCACCTCCCCACACAACAGCAGGATTTGCATACTTTCACCCTCCAACCAGTCTGATTACAGACTATTTTCCACAGAATCTCACACCTCAAACTATTTCTCAGCTGGCATTGGCAAAGTCCAATAAGGAATCACAGGCAGACGGCAAACTTAACCCTTGAAATATTGATATCTGCAAAATTGAGTGTCATTCAACCACTTTATCACGGGACAACTCACCACCAGGACAACATCAGGGCGGATGATTCCTTCAGAGTCCTCCCCTTGAGGCAGTGTGAACAGAACGGTGAAGATCAGCTCACCTCCGTAGGAGTTGATCTGCAAACAAGACAAAAGTCAGTTAACTTGGTGTTTTGCACCCAGTGAACCATTACAGTTATATCAGGGTGAACAAGACAAAAACAGGTTACAGGTACACACCGCAACAAAACAGAAGAAGACACTTAGATGCAATCTCTTTTACTTATTTTTTATTAAAAAATATGTAAATCATAATTGCAGTTACGGACATTGCAGAAAGACTCCTTACTATGACCTGAGCCACTCACACTCAAGAAAAGAGGATCTACAGAGGGACAGAGTAGCCTTTCAAAGAGGGCCCCGTTCTTGGAAGTGTAATTCAGGAGAAGAAAAGATTCCAATTCTTCTTCAATGTTGCTTTATGTCCACGGAAGCGAGACGGGGACAGAGGGGGAAGGGGATGAAAGAGTGAAGGCTCGACCGCGGATACCGCCCGAAAAAGACAGGAGAGACCGTGGACCGCCGCCAGAACAATGGAAGTGTTAGGCGGTGTCCCCTCGCCATTGCCCAGCAACTTGTGCACTGCGCAATTGCTGTTTCAACTGCTGTGCTTGGACAGAGTCACAAAGACAATGTCCATTGCACTGCTGTTGACGAACAACTTGGACAACTCGAAGCGAAAGAAGTCCAACTTTCGCAGCCCAGCTCCACCTCCCAACTCATGATCTCTTCTGGGCCAACTTGAAGGTCCCTCCTCTAAGATCTCTTGATCTTTTGATCTCGCCTGGAACCTTGGAAGCATGCAGCCTTAATATGTAGTCCCTTTCTTTCAATCTCAAGGATGGTTCTTCATTGACGGTTTTGCTGATAAAAGTCATTACGAAGGTCCACCCCTCGAGCTCACCTTCTTTCCCAAGTATTCCTGCGGTGCGACCCAGTAGATGGCCTGGCTGGTGTCCGCAATATTGTCTTTGGCCTTGACGGCAATGGTGTTCCCAGCCTCTATCACGTAGCCATCCAGGGTGTTGGTTATTCCCCACCCATCCATCGTGTTCACCTGAAAAAGGAAAACCCCGTATCTCTGCTGTGTGGTAGTGGAGATTATAAACAGGAAAGGAAAAGTTAAAGCAACCTCCTCCCCCACCCTCCATGGAAAAGGTTTTGAAAACTAAAATACTTTCTTTGCCTTGAGGCAGCGAGGTAGTGGCACTTACACTCATGCTGCTTCAGTGTGTAAAAAAAGAAGAAGAGTAAAATCACCCTCACATACAGTACAGTACACATAAATATACATGCATAGGTACGCATCCAACTTTGTTAAACACAAAATGCCCCCCCCCCCCCTTCCCCCGCCACACAAACATAAAATGTCCACACACACACACACACAAATGTCCTACACCCCCTTTCACACAAACACAAAATGTCCTACACCCCCTTCCACACACACACAAATGTCCTTCACCACCTTCCACACACACACACACAAATGTCCTTCACCACCTTCTACACACACACAAATGTCCTTCACCACCTTCCCCACACACAAATGTCCTTCACCACCTCCTACACACACACACACACACAAATGTCCTTCACCACATTCCACACACACACACGTCCTTCACCACCTTCCACATACACACACACACAAATGCCCTTCACCACCTTCCATACACACATACACACAAACGTCCTTCACCACCTTCCACACACACACATGTCCTTCACCACCTTCCACACACACACAAATGCCCTTCCCCACCTTCCACACGCACATACACACAAACATCCTTCACCACCTTCCACACTCACAAACACATACACACACACAAAAAATGTCCTACACCCTTCCACACAAAACTCTAAACATCCTTTTCCAGACAAAACTCCAACAACCCCTCCCAGACAAAATGGACCAAGTGACTGACCAGGTCCCAGGCCAAGTTGGAGCTGGTACACCTGCTGGTGGTGCCAAAGCAGAAACACCTGGTGCAGCCTTTGGGGTTATCGGCACTCAGGTAGAATGAGCCATCAGGGCACTGGTCACAGCGGGAACCCTGCACGTTACTCTGAAACACAACTCGGAGTGGTTAACAGATGCTATGAGCTGTCCGGGTACTGCTTACATTGGCAAAACCCCACAGCATGTTACACTCGAACACACATCAGAGCAATAACAGATGCAATGAGCTGTTTCAGCACCTGTTACGTCGGCAAAACCCCCAGCACGTTACACTCAAACATACATTAGAGCAGTAAAAGATGCAATCAGTAGTCTTGGCAACCAGTTGGCAACCTGTCTTGGGAAGCATGTTACACTCAAACACACACTTGGAGTGAGTGAGGGGTGACCTGGTCACAAGCGAACTGTTCAGTCACCACTCACCTTGCAGATACACTGAGAGGTGACCTGGTCACAAGCGAACTGTTCAGCCACCACTCACCTTGCAGATACACTGAGAGTTGACCTGGTCACTAGTGAACTGTTCAGCCACCACTCACCTTGCAGATACACTGAGAGTTGACCTGGTCACTAGTGAACTGTTCAGCCACCACTCACCTTGCAGATACACTGAGAGGTGACCTGGTCACTAGTGAACTGTTCAGCCACCACTCACCTTGCAGATACACTGAGAGTTGACCTGGTCACTAGTGAACTGTTCAGCCACCACTCACCTTGCAGATACACTGAGTTGACCTGGTCACTAGTGAACTGTTCAGCCACCACTCACCTTGCAGATACACTGAGGGGTGACCTGGTCACTAGTGAACTGTTCAGCCACCACTCACCTTGCAGATACACTGAGTTGACCTGGTCACTAGTGAACTGTTCAGCCACCACTCACCTTGCAGATACACTGAGAGTTGACCTGGTCACAAATGGACTGTTCAGCCACCACTCACCTTGCAGATACACTGAGAGGTGACCTGGTCACAAATGCCTTCCTCGGTTCCCAGGGGGTCACAGTCACACATCTGGCAGTAGGGGAAAGAGTGGTGCCCAGGTAGACACGTGTCGCACTTACGGCCTCCAACGTTTGGCAAACAGCTGCGAAAAGAAGCACTCACAGTCACATATTTGACAGCAGGGGGGTGAATGACACCCAAGGTACACATGTGTCACATTTACAGTCACGTATCTGACAGCCAGGTGAATAAATGACACCCAGGTACACATCACACTTCAGTCACGTAGCCATCACCGGGGCGGGCGGTGGGGGGTGGGGGGTGGGGGGATGATGCCCAGGTACATACACGTCACACTTACAGTCACATATCTGACAGCAGGGGGGTGACATGATGCCCAGGTACATATGCGTCATACAGTCACGTATCAGCAGGGTGGTGGAATGATACCCAGGTACACGTGCCACACGTACAGTCATGTATCTGTCAGGGGGAGGGGGGGGGGGGGAATGCCTAGGTACACATGTCACACTTACAGTCACGTATCTGTCACCAAGGGTGTGGAATGATGCCCAGGTACACGTGTCACACTTACAGTCACATATCTGTCAGCAGGGGGGTGAATGATGTCAAGGTACACATGCGTCATGCTTACAACCCCCAACCATCAGGCCAACAACTGTAGAGATACGGGTACAACAATCAACAGAGCAACACATTTTCTCTTGTTGTTTTCATGCCTTTGCTGAAAAAATATCTCCCACATGTCATGCATGCTTTCCACTGACTGCACTGCATTTCAGCTTTGAGCATGCAGTCCTGTGTGTGTGTGTGTGTGTGTGTGTGTGTGTGTGTGTGTGTGTGTGTGTGTGTGTGTGTATGTGTGCATGTGTTTTCAGCTGTAGACATGCGTTAATACAGAAATGCCAGTCACTACAAACTTAGCAAAACATCAGCGGACAAAGTAACTATTTTTGTTTGTAATAGATTTTGGAAAATAATCCTCCCAAAAGACCACAGCAACAAACATATACAGAAAGAAAAGAAGAGAAACTCACTTGCACTCTCCAGTCGTCTGGTCGCAGTTCAGATCTCCGCTGTCTACACCTCTTGGGTTGCAGTTACACTCCTGTCACCATCCATACCAACATGTCAATGGCATTTTTGACACTCGCACATCTACAAAACAATGCACACGCTATTGTACCTCACCATTCAAAAAGTATTATCTTTAACCTTTTTGTGATGTTTTTTTTCTTCTTCTTCTTTTTTCAGAAGGATGGCAGTCCACTGTACTTCTGGATTTTGTTCCTCCATCATTTTCAACTCACCACTTCACACAACTGATCAATATGGAATCAAACCAGTAACCCAAACACACCTATATGATGATGATGATTGCTTTTCATACAGCACTGTTCTCTGCTCTCAAGCAGACTCACTGCACTCGCATGTGATTCTACATGAGTGACTACCTATTTCTAGTGCGTTTTTGAATATCCACCAAAGTGGTGTACTTACAGCGCTGGCATGGCTGGTGCCACATGAAACTGCTGCCATCTCAGCGCAAGTTATTTGTACACCATACAACCATGCACCGTGTCGCTTCATGCAAAGCCACATACGTAAGGTGTAAGTGTGTTTAGCTGTAACCTGCCACCCGCACTTTTGGCAGAATGACCGGGATCTTTTACGTGCTACTGTGGTAACACTGGGTGGAACGGATACCGAAATAAGAGTCAGCACAGAAAGTTGACCCTGGAGAAGAAAAATTCTAAATTCTCCCGCCGCTCCTGCAGGGATTCAAACCCACGACCTTTCGGTCACGAGTCCGGCACTCTAACCACTGAGCTATCCCGCTATCTACCCAAGACCTTCTGTCTGAAGCAATCCTCACCTGACAGCCAATGAGAGCGTCATATCCATATGCCTCTGGTTCACAGCGGTCACAGCGATCACCTTCCACCCTGGGTGGGCAGATGCATTCACCTGTGATGGGATGGCACACTCCAAATGGGCAGCTGCAAGCTGAAAAGCATCAAACTCCAAATTAGTCACTGTAATAATAATAATAGTTCTTACGTAGCGCCATTCTCTGACATCAGTTAAACAACTCCTGAAGAAAAAAGTACTCATTTTGCTTAACAAAACAAGAGAAACAAAATCAGCAAAACAAAAACAGGAATAAAACATAAACATTAAAAGTCTTTTCATACTACATGTTTTAAGCATAGTTACATATTGTTAAGCAAAGTTTCTCTATTGTTGTTACTATTTCAAATGTTTCATTTTCATTTGAAGAATCCATTATCAGTGCACTTAGTAAACCTCAGTAACTCAGTGAACACAGCAATTTGTTTTACTACAGCAGCCGATAAAATTGTGGCATTTTACTAATATGCTGAAGAAAGCATCTTTCGCATCTCAAACTCGTATTTGTCAGGCAAGAACACACTCAAACAGGACCAGTAAAAAAAATCTGTCGAAAAGAACAAACTTACGTTTGCAGTTGGGGAAGCCGTAGTAGTCGGGGCGGCAAGCCGAGCACGTCCGGCCGATGACATTGTCCCTGCACTGACACTGTCCCCCGAACGACTGGCAGTTAAAGTTGAGCGAGCCGTCCACGTTGCAGTCGCACTGTACAGCCCCCTTGTTGAACTCAGTGGTCAGTGTGAACACGCCTTCCTTGCAGAACTCCGAGTCAGACCTGAAGGAAGTGGAGACCTCCCAGTGAAAAAGCGGACGGCAAACCCATCCCCTCAAGTAACACTAACAGGAGTCAAATCCCTCCCTCAGTCTGCTGCATCTCATAAATCTGAAGCTTAACCTTTTCGCTGCCACATGAGCCGGTTTGGCCTAGCGGTATGGCGGTAGGCTGGTAAGTGGAAGGACCTTGGTTCGATACCGCTTCGGCTCTCCTTTCTCTTCAAAAAGATTGTGGTTTGTGGACACTGTCTTGTGACTGTGTCTGTCACTTCCTACTGAAACATTAAAATGGCTCTCACCGCTGCCCTTCTTAATGCAGGAATCATTCTGGTGGTGACAGTGTAGCGATATGTATATAATCTCCCTCTTCCCCCACCTCCATACCCCTTTCCCCCCTTCTCGAATAAGCCTTGTG
The DNA here is from genome assembly GCA_018857735.1 of Alviniconcha marisindica. Lineage (NCBI taxonomy): Eukaryota > Metazoa > Mollusca > Gastropoda > Provannidae > Alviniconcha > Alviniconcha marisindica. The sequence goes on from JABMCL010002793.1 coordinate 70,619, forward strand.
GTTTCTGTGGACGTTAAGCACCATGTTTACTTACTTACTTCACTGCCACACTTATGGCACCGTCACTCAAACACCATCCACAAAGTCTGAAATTCTGAAATCTTTAAAACCTGTTTTTCTCCTTTGCATTATTAGCATTTGAAAGGAATGTCATCAAAATGCACAGTAATGAAAGTAGATTTGTTATAAGAAGGAAAAAATATTCTGTTTGCAAGCATATATATATACGTGGGCACTTTTCAGCCTGGAAATTTTACAGGCTGGGGGCAGTGAAGGGTTAACCCTTTCATGCTGATAAAATATGTATATTTGTTATTCATACAAACACAGAGAGGACAAAAAAATCAAATGGTATTTGTACATTGCAGGTGTGTTTTTCAATCGCAGAGTGCTTCAAGTCTCTGAAAGCGCTCTGTAAATTCCCTGTAACTATTATTATTATCAAACGACAAAGATCTAAGAGGTGAAACAAGGTGCAAAATCCACACAACAGAGCTACAAAATGCCAGGCACTCACTTCAGTACAAAGCCCTCATCAACACACTCAGCGAAGAAGTCCCCCGAGGTGTCGATTGGCTGCAGCTCCAGGTCAAAGGGCGTGTACGTCTCGGCTGGCACAATCAGGGCATAGTCCTGTGAAGTACACCGTTTGTATGTGTAACAGGGTTTATGCGCACACAAACATCTTGCCTCTGGAGTGGTAGTAACAAATCACCACAGCCTCTACCACAAGACCTTAGACGCTGCTCAACCCTGTCATCTTTTAAAGTAAGTAAGTAAGTTGGTGTTTTACGCCCAGTCGACCGTCATCTTTTAAAGCCAAACTGAAAACCTTCTTCTCACAGTATTTCCACCCTAACTAATATCAGTACCCAGTTTCTGCTACAGTCAGTGTGTGTGTGTGTGTGTGTGTGTGTGTGTGTGTGTGTGTGTGTGTGTGTGTGTCTGTAGTGCGTATTGTTTAAGTTTTTTTTTATATAATACTTTATGCAAATTGTTTTGGTAGGACTATGCTCTACGTGTGTATAGAATATCATATTTAGGTTAATATGTATCCTGTAAGCGCTCAGGGCATTGATGAGCGCATGATAAATGTACATTATTATTATTATCTATCCATAAAATGAAAAATCGAGGGGGGGGGGGGCATGACATCAGTAACAAAGCAACGGTAGTTTCTAAAATCGAAGATATCAGCGGTAACTCTCTTGCTTTACAAATAAAAAGCAAACATGAGGCAAGAAAGTACCGTACATAAAACTAAAAATACCAAAACAGTAAAAAGTAACCCCACCAATGTCTTGTTTTAAAGCAAACAAATGCATATATTCAAGTGTGTTCTCACCAGCCAGATATTGCCACCACTGGTATTGTTGACCAAGATACGGATGTCGTTGTCTTTCAGGTGGATGACATTGCCGTTGCCAAACAGGATGGCACCACGGCAACCAGTCACACTGGGGCAGTACTTGGGCTGGAACACACCTGCACAAAAGAGCAAACAGCTGACTAGACCAGCAAGCAGTGGCTCCCGACCATGACCAAACACAGGTTGACAGGTTTACATGTCAATGCACCAGCTTCCCAAAACACACACACACACATCAGCATTTTGACAGGTTTACATGTAAATGCGCCAGCTTCCCAAAACACACACACATATATCAGCATTTTGACAGGTTTACATGTAAATGCGCCAGCTTCCCAAAACATACACACACACACACACACATATCAGCATTTTGACAGGTTTACATGTAAATGCACCAGCTTCCCAATACACACACACACACACACAAAACCAGCATTTTGCCAGGTTTACACGTAAATGCACAAGCTTTCCGAAACACATGCACCAGCTTCCCAAAACACACACATTAGCAGGTTCACATATAGATGCACCAGCTTCTCAACACACACACACACCAGCATATGCAAACACATCAGTGATGGAGATGGAAGAAGAAGATATGAGAAGCTTGTGGCAGGAACTACTAAAAATCAAAAGGACTGACAGGTTTTGAAGGAGGACTTGAAAAAACTGTCAGGCTAGTATAACACCTTATAGATACTCTTTCACATTACTTTTATCATACTGGATCATACCTTCTTATAACTCTTGTGTTCCACATGACTTTAAGAGGTCAAAAAAGAAAAGAAAAAAAGATGCAACTGTCACCAACTATGTAGTGGTGAGAGACAGAGAGAGACAGACAGACAGACTGACAGACAGACAGAGACAGATTGAGAGACTGAAAGAGAGAAAGACAGAGACAGACTCAGACAGAGAGACTCAGAGAGACAGAGAGAGAGAGAGAAAGACTGAGAGAGAGCGAGCGAGAGAGAGAGAGACTGAGAGAGAGAGACGTGTCCTGGTGCTGATTTCAGTGCAACACACCACACAGCAGCCCTCATGACGACCCACCTTGGATAGGCTGACCATTGACGTAGACAGTGACCGGGATGGTCAATCCGATCTCAGTGGGCATGTAGTAGTGGAACAGAATCACGTATCGGCCAGGCTTGTCGATTGTCGTGCGGATCTCAATCTCCCTCTGCAACAAAGACAACATCCCGTCAGCTCAACGACACTGAGGCTGAGTTGTGGAAGTTGTAGAGCCTGCTTTTGCCCGGTTCTAGCCTGCTGTCTGCAATGCTTACAAATCACTGGAAATATGCAAAGATTTCTACTGACTGAATACACAACAGCCATACACTTCAAAATGCTTGTTTGTGTCACACGGTTAAAGACTGTACCCTGCTCACAATATGAATCTGGAAAGCAAAAAACCTGTGCTCAGGCCAAAATGTTCAATCCAGGCAAGTTTTTTTTATGCAATACTGTGCAAAACAGTGTGTGTGTGTGTGTGTGTGTGTGTGTGTGTGTGTGTGTGTGTGTGTGTGTGTGTGTGCATGTGAAGGGGTGGATGTTTGCTTTGGGCGTGTGATGTGTTTATCTGTGTGCATGTGCGCGTGTGTGTGTGCATGTGTACGTGCGTGCATGTGTGTCTGTGTGTCTGCGTGCATGTGCATGCATGCACACAAAAGAGTGTGTGTGCAATGTTTTCCACAACTCTACCTCTGTGTCGTTGAGCTGAACCAGGCCAGTGTTGGGGTCCAGAATGTGGGTGGGTGATGTGTTTATCTGTGTGCGTGTGCGTGTGTGTGTGTGCATGTGTACGTGCGTGCATGTGTGTCTGTGTGTCTGCGTGCATGTGCATGCATGCACACAAAAGAGTGTGTGTGCAATGTTTTCCACAACTCTACCTCTGTGTCGATGAGCTGAACCAGGCCAGTGTTGGGGTCCAGAATGTGGGTGGGTGATGTGTTTATCTGTGTGCGTGTGCGCGTGTGTGTGTGCATGTGTACGTGCGTGCATGTGTGTCTGTGTGTCTGCGTGCATGTGCATGCATGCACACAAAAGAGTGTGTGTGCAATGTTTTCCACAACTCTACCTCTGTGTCGTTGAGCTGAACCAGGCCAGTGTTGGGGTCCAGAATGTGGGTGGGCACATCAACGGCCAAGCGTCTTTCGTTGGGGGGCAGCTCAAAGTCCACCCTCACTGTGCCAACAGGCACCGAGTAGGAAGACATGATACACCTGAAACAATCAAAACAGTGAAAAGCACAGAAGGAAAAAACAACAACCACAGGTAAACAAAACTATTACAGTAGGCCAGGAGCAAAGAACTTGCAGGCGCCATGAAAAAACAGAAACACAAGTTATCTTTTGCTTTCTTTTTGGAGATAGACAAGTACGTGTGCACTTTCAATGACGATGCAAGAGATCAGCTGCAATCAAATGTGGCAACTCAAAGTTCGGTTTTTTGATGCTGGCATCAGACTCAACAAACCAACGGTAAGAGCCAAACACATAAAAGCTTCAAAAGAACGCTTGTTTATTAGGACACAAACACACAAAACCAGTGGTAAACTCAATTCCATCAGTCAGTGCAGCTGAGCACCACATCACATGGGGGTCCAATCAAAAGCTTGTGGGAACATAACTACATGTAGTCAGGTTTAGAGTTCATCAAAGAACCTCTGTGGCTGAAGCCCGATTAGTTTTTCTGTCAGCTTTTCTGCCTAAGCCCTTAGAGTCGGGGAGTCCACAAAGTAGACTTGATGGCGGGGCACGCTGGCAGCCTGCTCTCTGAAGTAGACGCCCACTCAGTTCGACTCCACATCCAAGCTAACCTTGTTGTCAGTAGGGGGCGTAGTAGGTGGTGTCCGGTGTATGGAGGGGCATAGCTGCAGTCAGTTCTCTGGTGGAGATGCCCACTCAGGCTCACTCCACAACTTAGCTAACCTTGTTTCAGTAGGGGGCATAGTAGGTGGTGTCCTGCGTATGGAGGGGCATAGTTGTGGGCTGCTCTCTGAAGGAGACGCCCACTCAGTTTGACTACGCAAACCAAGCTAACCTCGTCGTCAGTTGGGGGCATAGTAGGTGGTGTCCTGCGTATGGAGGGGCATAGTTGTGGGCTGCTCTCTGAAGGAGACGCCCACCCAGTTCGACTTCGCAACCAAGCTAACCTTGCCGTCAGTAGGGGGCACAACAGGTGGGGCATGGAGGGGTGTACGGAGGGGCGTAATGGACACCTGCTCTCTGGAGGAGACACCCACCCAGTTTGACTCTGCAAACCAAGCTAACCTTGTCGTCAGTAGGGGGCATAGTAGGTGGTGTCCTATGTACGGAGGGGCATAATGTTGGCCTGCTCTCTGGTGGAGATGCCCATTCAGGCTCACTCCACAACTTAGCTAACCTCGTTGTCACTAGGGGGCGTAGTAGGTGGTGTCCTGTGTATGGAGGGGCATAGCGGCAGCCAGTTCTCTGGAGGAGACGCACACTCAGTCTGACTCCACATCCAAGCTAACCTTGTCAGTAGGGGGCATAGTGGGTGGTGTCCTGTGTATGGAGGGCGTAGTGGCGGCCTGCCCTCTGGTGGAGATGCCCACTCAGGCTCACTCCACAACTTAGCTAACCTTGTTGTCAGTAGGGGGCATAGTGGGTGGTGTCCTGCGTATGGAGGGGCGTAGTTGTGGGGCTGCTCTCTGAAAGAGACGCCCACTCAGTTCGACTCCGCAACTAAGCTAACCTTGTCGTCAGCAGGGGACACAGCAGGAGGGGCATAGAGGGGTGTAAGAGGGGTGTAGTTGCTGCATGCTCTCTGAAGGAAACGCCCACCCAGTTTGACTACGCAAACCAAGCTAACCTTGTCGTCAGGAGGAGGCATAGTGGGCGGTGTCCCGTGTGTTGAATCAGAGCTGGCACTACTAAAAAAAAAAAAAGTAAAAAAAAAGAGCTGGCACTACTGAACACCACTGAACTGACTCAGCAGCTGCTGCTGGCAGCCCATCATCAACCCAACGTCTCTCCTCCTGTGTGTGGACCTCTGGCAGCAGAGCCACATTAGAGAATGAGCATTAGTTGTGGCTGGGGGTTGGGGGACGCCAAGATGAGCAGCACATAAGCTGTGCCTCTCAGTCAGATTGGTACAGATGATGGGATAGAAGAAAATGAAACAAAAAGCTCTTTTGCATGATCGACTTACACCCCATTGATGCGGATGCAGATGATCCTGGGACGGATGAACTCGCTGGTCCACTCGTTGTAGGGAATAGCCGTCACGGAGTCCTGCAAGGCATGAAAGAATCTTGGATCATGATGGGAGTTTTCTGTTTTGTATCCAAGGCTTTATTATCAGGCTCGAAAGACAGAACTTCTCAATATTCCATGCCTCAGAAATGCAGATTTCAGTATAAATACCAACTGAGACTTTCACCCCTGTATCAATGACAAATCAGAAATGCAAATTTCAGTATAAATACCAACTGAGACTTTCACCCCTGTATCAATGACAAATCAGAAATGCAGATTTCAGTATAAATACCAAATGAGACTTTCACCCCTGTATCATTGACAAATCAGAAATGCAGATTTCAGTATAAATACCAACCGAGACACATGTATGAATGACAAAGAGGAAGTGAAACTTGACAACTCTGGGTCATCATGGTGAGTGCTACTAATTACAGTTTCAATCCATGGTGAACAGAAGCACTTTGACTGGAACTACAGTGTCACTGTGTAAACGTACTGGGTTACAAGGTTTCAATCCATAGTGGAAGAAAAATTGACACTGACATCTCCTTGTGTCATCATGGAGAGTAATGCGATCCACAGAGAAAGAATGAAACCGACATCTCTGTGTCATCAAGAACAGGTATGGGGTTTTAATCCACAGTGAAAGTCAAACTGACACTTCACATCTCTACAGAGTAATGCAATCCGCAGAGAAAGAATGAAACCGACATCTCTGTGTCATCAAGAACAGGTACAGGGTTTCAATCCACAGTGAAAGTAAAACTGACACTCACATCTCTGTGTCAACACAGAGAGTAATGCGATCAACAGAGAAAGAATGAAACCAACATCTCTGTGTCATCAAGAAGAGTTACAGGGTTCAAATCCACAGAGAAAGCAGAAAATTCACAGCAAAAGAAGAAATGAAACCGAAGACTAAAACTAACATCTTACTATCATCAAGAAGAGGGCATAAGTTTAAATTCACAGTGAAAACAAAGAAACAAAATTATGAATGCAGCACCTCAGTATCATCACAGACAAGAACAGGGATTAACTCAAAGTGAACACATCAGCTGAAAGGAACGCGTACTCACGATAGCAATGTTGACGTCGTCGGGCCCAGTGAAGGTGATGGAGACGTAGCCAGTGGTGATGTTGTACACAGCTATCATCCCTTCCTCCGTCATGAACACTTGGCGACACAGGGTGCTGCAATAACCATAATAGACTGTGAGCTTTTGATGTTGGTTTTTAACACAAAGGTGATGGAGACGTAGCCAGTAGTGATGTTGTACACAGCTATCATCCCTTCCTCCGTCAGAAGCTCAGAGGGGATACGTCCCAAACACCTGAAGCCCAGAGGGGATATGTCCCAAACACCTGAAGCTCAGAGGGGATATGTCCCAAACACCTGAAGCTCAGAGGGGATATGTCCCAAACACCTGAAGCCCAGAGGGGATATGTCCCAAACACCTGAAGCTCAGAGGGGATATGTCCCAAACACCTGAAGCTCAGAGGGGATATGTCCCAAACACCTGAAGCCCAGAGGGGATATGTCCCAAACACCTGAAGCTCAGAGGGGATATGTCCCAAACACCTGAAGCTCAGAGGGGATATGTCCCAAACACCTGAAGCTCAGAGGGGATATGTCCCAAACACCTGAAGCCCAGAGGGGATACGTCCCAAACACCTGCAGCTCAGAGACATGCCACGCACCTGTACTTGCAGCTGTGCAGAATCAGCTTGGAGTTCTCGCGGCCGGAGAGCGAGGCGACCTCAACGTCCAGCTCCTGCGAGCGGTTGGTGGGGTTGTGGTAGGCAACGACCAGCACGTAGAGCCCTGGGTCCAGCACAATCAGGTCCAGCTTGAAGCTGGTCTGTGAAAACATCCAGGGGTTAGCGCCACACTTCTGCACTGGCATTTTGCCACATCACTTCACAATTGCAATAAATACTGGTTCACTTCACCCTTGCGATAAATACTGGTTCACCTTTGCAATAAATACTGGCTCACTTCACCCTTGCAATAAATACTGGTTCATTTCACCCTTGCGATAAATACTGGTTTACTTCACCCTTGCGATAAACACTGGTTCACCCTTGCGATAAATACTGGTTCATTTCACCCTTGCAATAAATACTAGTTCACCCTTGCGATAAATACTGGTTCACTTCACCATTGCGATAAATACTGGTTCACCCTTGCAATAAACCCTTGCAATAAATACTGGTTCATTTCACCCTTGCGATAAATACTGGTTCACTTCACCCTTGCGATAAATACTGGTTTACTTCACCCTTGCAATAAATACTGGTTCACTTCACCATTGCGATAAATACTGGTTCACCCTTGCAATAAACCCTTGCAATAAATACTGGTTCATTTCACCCTTGCGATAAATACTGGTTCACTTCACCCTTGCGATAAATACTGGTTTACTTCACCCTTGCAATAAATACTGGTTCACTTCACCCTTGCAATAAATACTGGTTCACTTCACCCTTGCAATAAATACTGGTTCACCCTTGCAATAAATACTGGTTCACTTCACCCTTGCAATAAATACTGGTTCACTTCACCCTTGCAATAAATACTGGTTCACCCTTGCAATAAATACTGGTTCACTTCACCCTTGCAATAAATACTGGTTCACTTCCCCTCTTGCAATAAATATTGGTTCACTTCACCCTTGCAATAAATACAGCAGCCAGAAGAAGCAGCACTCTCCAGTTGTAGCACTCAATCTATTATTTTCTCCATGCATGCAACGGCTGATGCAAAATCTCCAGTCATCTCATCTCATGCAACGAGAGCATGAAGAATACTGAAGACTTCTGGCTTCCTTTTCAACAGTATACTGGAATCCATATCCACTATAGATATATATGTCCATACTGGATATATCTACTATAAAATTAATGCTATAGCATTTTCACAATACGTCTTTGCTCTTTATGATTTAAAAAAAATAATCTTCTTCAGCGGAAACTTTTGCTACAGCGGAAGTAGGCAGCTTTGTAGCTGAAAACTCTCCTGCCCCTGAAATAGGCATCCCTCACCTGGTCAGGGTTGAGGTGCGCCATGCCCCGTGTGCCCAGCTCTGTGGTGACGTTTTGGTCTGGGTACAGCGCCACGTTCTGTCTTTCCTGATCCACGTACACATAGCCGTCCACCCCGGGTACAAACGGATAGCCCACCAGATCCGGGTACTGGTAGTGCAAGCACCTGCCAAGAACAGACACATGTTGTGTGGGTTTTTGTTTTGGCCATTCAGTGAAAACTTGTAAGAAGGAATAGAACAAGTCTTTTGTTGTTGTTTTTTAATTTAAAAATATATATACAGGCATATGCACTCACATTAACTACACAGTAAACCAGCCAGGTATGGGCCCCTACACAACACACACTTATGCAAGCACCCACAAACTCACACTTTCTCTCTTTCTTAAGCAAGCACCAACAAACATGCACACATACACACAACATACACGGACACACACACGCACACTCCTATACATGCGCCCATAATCGTGCATGTGCACACAAGTGCACTCATGCACACTCACACAATCTCATGCGCACACGAACTCATACACATGCACGCACGCACACACACACACGCACACACACACACGCACACACACACACACGAGCACACATCACCCCTTTAAGAAAATCAGTGACTTACGGCCCCTTGTCCCCTGGCACTCTACAGGGGGTTGTGACCCGCTGCTTCAGCACTGTGGCCTCGTAGAAGTCTTGTGGAATCAGAACAAAGTAGTCCTGCAAATACAGCAAAATTCATCATCACTGCAGGGCTTAGATCTCAGATTTTGCCCACGACTACAACAACAAAAGGTGGAAGGACTGGCTGACAGCATAACTAGTGGAGCAGGAGAGGTGGGGTGGGAGACATGAAAGTGGGGTGGGAGACATGAAAGCAGCTGCCAAATCCTTCAGAGCAACGTTCGCCATGAATCTGTTTCATCAGCTGTTTTCCTGCTTTTTAAAATTATTATTTCAGCTGAAATCTGAGGTAAAGGTGGCAAAACAGGAAAAGAATCCCTTGGCTGTTATTGATTTTCCTTTTTATTTCCCTTTTTTTTTATTTTTAGGGGTGGTGGGGGTGGAGGGGGGGGGGGGGGGGGGGGGGGGGGGTTGGAAGATCATGGGTGTGTGGGTGTGCATGGATGCAGGGGAGAGGGAAGAACAGAGTGAGATATGTAGTGCATTATTAAATTAGGTTGTGTATTGTAATATTTCATGTATAGCGCTTTGAGCCTCACCCATGTATAGTCATAGAGGGATTCGGCGCATCAGAAATGCATTTATTATTACTGTAATTTTAAGAATCCTATGCTTAATAAACAGCTCTTAACATTTCATCCAGAGTCAAGCACAGCTTGACTTTTGCAGACAACAGGTACCAAGCTGATTCATGGAAAAGTAGCTTCTTTACAATCTGATTTTTGAAGGTACTTTCAAGCTAGCAAGGGTCTGCTCCTAAAAAAGCACACGAGCTCTCAGTCACGCGCACTCACCAAAAATGCAATGTTGGGCACTTTTGTGGAAATTGTCCAGCGGCCAGGGTTGAGAACAAATGAGGACACTGCGCCCGACGTCACTGTGGCAAACTTGGGCTCCAGGGTCTGCAGGAAGAGGATCTCGCCCATCTGGATGTTGTCCGTGGGGGAGTCTGGTGTCAGAGTGATGTCCCCTCGCACGGGGTTCTCGTTGCGGTTGACGTAGCGGTAGATGATCCGGTACAGGCTTGGGATGCGGATGTTCACCTCAAGCTGCACTTCAGGCTGAAAAACAAAATGTAAACAACTTCATTTTCTCCCCCCCCCACTGAACAAAGTGATCAAAAAGAGTAAGTAACTTGGTGTTTTACGCCCAGTCAACCATTGCGGTTATATCAGGGTGAAAGACCAAAAGAATATATTCAAACACCATCTTTGTTTTTTGTTTTCTTTCTACACTGCATGGACAATGACATCCACCAAAGTTCTGCTTGTAGCTTCAGCATCCATAAAGTGAGCAGGAACTGCCAAGAAGTAGCATCACTTAAAAATAAACTCAACCTTTCTCCAAAGCAAAGGCTGGTTTGGTACCACACATCTTCCTACCTTCAAAAATACATGTGTTGATTTACAAAGCAGAATAAAACAACATCAACCCCCCAAAATGCGCTTATTTCCCCTATTCCAATTTTTTGTCTTTGCAGATTAAATAAAAAGTGTAACAAACTGTGTAAAAACAAATCTCTCCCTATCAATATTTTGTGCCTTGCAATAATTGCATTTACTCTGACAAAGATTACTGTATAGAAAGGCAGACAGGATTTTTTTGTGATAATTATCTAGGCATGGGCATGCTAAAGGACCCACAGTAACTGGGTGGGAAATGTCCAGACAAAATAAAAAAATTCACCCATCTTAGGCAAACTAACTAAGCTGGTCCCATATGTACTTCAGCCACAACTGCCGTCTTCCTATAAACACATTTCAAATTTGCCATGGGAAAATTCCCAGTGGACACAATTTGCCATGAAATTGGCAATTTTGGAATTTTCCAAATGCACACAACAAACACAACAAAGTGTGCAACACACAGCAGTACAAGTACACTACACCTGCTGCACTCACCAGCTGATACTGAGCGAGGTTTTTCAAATCTGATTTACCTGTACATCAGTGAGAATAGCGTAGCCCCTCCAGGAGTAATTGGGGAAGATGTTTTCATCGTAACCATAGCGGACGCGGTGTCCCTCCGGCGTCACCCCATCCTCAATCTCAAACTGAAGCTGATGCAGGCTGGGGTAGAAGTGGGACTTGATGGGCCTGGAAGCAAAGCAAAATGAAGAGTATTGTCACTTTAACACCTACATACACCAATGCGGGCACACACACACACACACACAAACACACTGTGACTGAAACGCCACACACACACATTCTCATACACACTGACTGAAAGTGCCACTCACCCATCCACATATACACACACACTGTGACTAAAACATCACCCCCACACACACATACATACTGTGACTAACATGCCCCCCCACTCCCTCCAAAACACACACACACACTCTGTGACTGAAACACCACCCACCTACCCACACACACTCATACACAGTGACTGAAACATCACCCACCTACCCACAAACACATCCCCTACCCCCACATGTCACCCCCCCCCCCCCCACAACAACAAAAATCCCCCCCCAAAAAAACTTCTATTCTCAGCCAAGTGCTTAATTGCTGCATTGATTAGAGTGACACTCCCCTCACTCTTGAAATTTTTCTTTGCATTTTATTTTTTCTATCTCCTGTAAAGATGTTTTTCTTTTTGCTGTCTCTTTTCTCTTTGACAACATTTCTGCACTGCGAGCATGACTTGTACATGGATACTGAGTGCTCTACAATTCTACAGACATCACCATCATTGTTGTGCACTCGTACACACTCACATATTCACCTTCACAATACAGTGAATCTTTTCTTCAGACCAATGACAAACTCACTAGACAAACTTCACTTTCTCAATACAGCGAACCTTTTCTTTAGACCAATGACAAACTCACTAAACAAACTTCACTTTCTTAATACAGCGAATCTTTTCTTCAGACCAATGACAAACTTACTAGACAAACTTCACTTTCTTAATACAGTGAACCTTTTCTTTAGACCAATGACAAACTCACTAAACAAACTTCTTTCTCTTGACAGTTCATGAAATGGAATGTTATATATAACTGCCCCCCCCTCCCCCCACCCCATCCCCCCACCCCGCTTCCAAAATGCTAGAGGTTCAAGAGACAACAGGCATGTACCTTTCAAGAGGTACCATTCTCTTCCACAAACCATTACAGCTGGCTCATCTTGTCACAAAGGATGAACGTTTGTCAAAAACTGACCCTGCATAACCTCAAAACTTCTGAGGAAAAATAAACACTCACTGGTTACACGTGGTTCCCGTAACACGAGGTCGGCACGGGCATTGTCCAGTCACCTTGTTGCACACTAATGAGCGGGAGCCCCCCATGTTACACAGGCAGTCTGCACACAAATACATCATACTGTCATTCCATCCTTGTTACATAAGGTCAGCACAGGCACTGTCCAGTCACCATGTTGCACACTAACGAGCGGGAGCCCCCCATGTTACACATGCAGTCTGCACACAAATACATCATACTGTCATTCCATCCTTGTTACATAAGGTCGGCACAGGCACTGTCCAGTCACCGTGTTGCACACTAAAGAGTGGGAACCCCCCATGTTACACACACAGTCTGCACAGATACATCACGCTGTCATTCCATCTTTGTTACGTAAGGTCGGCACGGCACTGTCCAGTCACCGTGTTGCACACTAAAGAGTGGGAACCCCCCATGTTACACATGCAGTCTGCACATAGATACATCATACTGTCATTCCATCCTTGTTACGTAAGGTCGGCACGGCACTGTCCAGTCATCGTGTCGCACACTAACGAGCGGGAACCCCCATGTTACGCATGTATGCAGTCTGCACACTGATACATCATGCTGTCATTCCATCCTTGTTATGTAAGGTCGGCACAGGCACTGTCCAGTCACCCTGTTGCAGACTAACGAGCGGGAGCCCCCCATGTTACACATGTATGCAGTCTGCACACTGATACATCATACTGTCATTCCATCCTTGTAACATGAGTGTAAATCTTGGTTTGTTCACTGCTGTTATAACTTCTATTGTTAAATTGATTGTTCATAATCCTGTGGGTAAGTTAGTATGACTTACTAATATATATATACATTTTGTTTTTACATATATGTACAGATTTTTGGGTGGGTGTCTTATATCACCTTGCTGTGAAAAGACATAAAATAAAACACTGATGATCGGTTCATTCAAACATCATAACATGAGCATAAACATAGGTCAATTCCAACAGCGATCCATGCTTGTTTATCATTCAGTCATTTTAACATGGGCATAAAAATAGGTTGGTTCAAGTAACATTATGACCATCCCATCATTTTAAACGGGCATCAAAATAGGCTGGCTCCAGTAACAATATATTCATATGTGTTATCCCATCATTTTAACACAGGTATCAAAACAGGCTGGTTCAAGTGACAATATGTTCATGTACCTCATCCCACCACTGTATCACAGGCATAAAAAAGGAAGAAGCCTGGTTCAAGCAACAAGCTACTCAACCCGCTCATTCCACCATGCTACCAAAGGGATGATTTTTTTTTTTTAAATAACTGGTTCAAACAACAGTGTACCAATATATATTTGTCAAAACCCTACTATGTCTCTCCCTTATCAGTAATGTGCATAAGGCTAAAGTAACCACAAGCACAGTGCTACTCAATCCTACCAGTGTACGTCATATTTCAGTATTTGTTTACTGTGGCACAATGGGAAATATCTCAGCAACTGAACATTCAGGAAATATCTCAGCAACTGAGCATTCAGGAAATATCTCAGCAACTGAGCATCCAGGAAATATCTCAGCAACTGAGCATTCAGGAAATATCTCAGCAACTGAGCATCCAGGAAATAGCTCAGGAAACAGCAACAGAGCATTCAGCAAATATCTCAGCAACTGAGCATTCAGGAAATATCTCAGCAACTGAACATTCAGGAAATATCTCAGCAACCAAGCATCCAGGAAATATCTCAGCAACTGAACATTCAGGAAATATCTCAGCAACCAAGCATCCAGGAAATATCTCAGCAACTGAACATTCAGGAAATATCTCAGCAACCAAGCATTCAGGAAATATCTCAGCAACCAAGCATCCAGGAAATATCTCAGCAACTGAACATTCAGGAAATATCTCAGCAACCAAGCATCCAGGAAATATCTCAGCAACTGAGCATCCAGGAAATATCTCAGCTCAGGAAACAGCAACAGAGCATTCAGCAAATATCTCAGCAACTGAGCATTCAGGAAATATCTCAGCAACTGAACATTCAGGAAATATCTCAGCAACCAAGCATCCAGGAAATATCTCAGCAACTGAACATTCAGGAAATATCTCAGCAACCAAGCATCCAGGAAATATCTCAGCAACTGAACATTCAGGAAATATCTCAGCAACCAAGCATTCAGGAAATATCTCAGCAACCAAGCATCCAGGAAATATCTCAGCAACTGAGCATCCAGGAAATATCTCATGCTCAGGAAACCAGCAACAGAGCATTCAGCAAATATCTCAGCAACTGAGCATTCAGGAAATATCTCAGCAACGAACATTCAGGAAATATCTCAGCAACCAAGCATCCAGGAAATATCTCAGCAATTGAACATTCAGGAAATACTCGGCACAAGCATCAGGAAATATCTCAGCAACTGAACATTCAGGAAATATCTCAGCAACGCAAGCATTCAGGAAATATCTCAGCAACTGAGCATCCAGGAAATATCTCAGCAACGAACATTCAGGAAATATCTCAGCAACCAAGCATTCAGGAAATATCTCAGCAACTGAGCATTCAAGAAATATCTCAGCAACTGAACATTCAGGAAATATCTCAGCAACCAAGCATCCAGGAAATATCTCACCAACTGGTCGCCTCTCTCAATATTTTTTGCTTGACAGTTCTGTATTAAATTAATCTCAAAAGGAAGCCCTGAGAACTTGTCAACTCAATGTTAAAGTAAGTAAGCAAAGTAACCTGGTGTTTTACACCCGGTCAACCATCACGGTTACATCAGGACGAGCAATGTTAAAGTGCCGAGTCAGATGGCTCTACACATTGCGCGACAGCATCTGGTCTGCAAGCACGAAACCCTGCCGCCGTGCAAACACGTGTTTAGTTGTATGTGTGTCAAAAAACCGCAGGTTGCCACTCACTGGTGCACCCAAACGGGTTGTTCTCCTGCAAGTTGTAGTAGCCATCGCGACAGGTGTCGCAGTCTCGACCCCCAACATCAGGTTTGCACATGCACTGGCCCGTCTCCGTGTTGCACACGTTGCTGCCAGTCAGCGTGCCCGGCTGGTAACACGAGCACTCTGTAAACAAATACATTTATTATTTGTTGAGTTTGTTTAAATGACATGAGCACTCTGTAAACAAATACATTTATTATTTGTTAAGTTCGTTTGAATGAACGAAAATCAATCAATCTTTATTGCCACATGTCAAGTAAAATATACATGCACATGGAATGAGGTGTGGTGTTGAGAACATTCATAATCATACATTCACAATAACATTAGCTCTGTTAATAACAGGTTAACAATGTATATGCTATAATAATACAATTGGCAAATCACAAAATACTCACACATTAAATACAGTCACAGTAGCCACTTCATGTTTCATTTAAATAAGAGAGTAAAACACTGGGTCAACATCAGTGATTACATGCCTTTACATTGTGACCCGGTTATAACATCAGTGATTACATGCCTTTACATTGTGACCCAGTATTATGAAACCAATGCACCATACACATAAGCACACACACACTCAGTAATACACACATACAATCATACACCCACCCACATGACCATGCACCCCTCACATCACACACGCAACATTTTACTTCCACATCTTCCACACTCATTCCGCATACAAACTGGATACAAATCAGACCAAGCTTTCCTTGGATCCACGTTTGTAGCACAGCTGCCCGCCCACCCTACTACCTCACATTCACACAAGGCACATCCAAGCACTTACCTTCACAGCCAAACAGGTTGTTGCGGTCAAGGTTCCAGTACCCAGGTTTGCACTGGTCGCAGATTCGACCCTGAACCTGCTCCTTGCACTCGCACAGCAGCCCCACAGTCACAATGCCGCAGCCGCCCAGCGGGTAGCCAGGAATCTCCTTGGCACCAGCAGGGTTGCAGTTGCACACTGCACACACAAAACGTTCCAGAGATGTGGGTAATATTTCTCTGACACAACTGTTGCAAATTCCTGTCTTCTTTAAGCCTATTCTAAATACTGTGTGAAACTGCTCTGTGAAGCAGCTTTGACCACTTCACCTAAACACATCGCCAAGGCATTTCTACACCAAAGTTACATCACAACTTGTACACTTGTTGAAGTATGAACAGCCTTCAATGATGCCCCCAAATGATTAACCAGGACAAAGCAACACTATGAACAGCCTTCACTGATGCCCCCAAATGATTAACCAGGACAAAGCAACACTATGAACAGCCTTCACTGATGCCCCCAAATGATTAACCAGGACAAAGCAACACTATGAACAGCCTTCAATGATGCCCTCCAGTGATTAACCAGGACAATGCAACACTATGAACAGCCTTCACTGATGCCCCCAAATGATTAACCAGGAATTTCCATGGCACTGGCAGCCTTGCCAGTCAATATTATCAATATTATCTATCAGCTTCACGCTTTGAATAGAAAGGTGTGCTAAAGTGGATCTGAACCTTGGTTCTTGCGATCACCAGCCAAGTGTCACCGGTGGGCCAAGCCGGCTATTTGTTACGGAATGCTTTCTTTTGTTTCCTTTGTTGTTTTATTTCATAAAGTTTGCATAAAATGTAAATTTTAGCTTTTTATTGTTAACGTTCAAATCCATCTACGTTCCATGTTCTGTGACCACCAATAACCCCATCTATGGCCAGCACTGTCTAAACTGACAAACACTGAAGCATCACAATGATTACACATGCACACACACACACACCCCCCCCTCCCCCAACACACACATGGCAAGGAGAAATGAATGAGACCAGCTGACCTTCACACATGGGGTAGTTGTAGAAATTCTCTTTGCATGTCTCACACATCCGGCCCTGAAAGTTGTCACGGCAAGTGCACTGACCACTGGCCTGGTCACATGACACACTCAGTGACCCGTAGAGGTCACACTGGCAAGCTGAAACATTCACAGATGGACAGTTTGTCGGTGATGAGCATCTCCATTTTGTACACAACAATGACAATAACTGTCTACTTGTAGCATGCTAAAAACAAAACAAAAGGGAGAATCTGTGGCAAAGTGGAAAGGCAAAGTGCCTGATGAGAATAAAAACTGCAAATGAGGATAAAAATCATGTCATTTTCTGTCATAAAGACAATTATTATGTACCAAAGGCAGTAGTATCCTGACAGGCAACAAAGTCAAAAACGACACTAACAGTATTTCACTGGATCAAAAATGCTGCCCCCCCCCCCCCCCCCTTCTCAAGAAAGAAGCTTAGCTATATTTTATTCTGATAATTT
Source organism: Alviniconcha marisindica (assembly GCA_018857735.1). Taxonomy (NCBI): domain Eukaryota; kingdom Metazoa; phylum Mollusca; class Gastropoda; family Provannidae; genus Alviniconcha; species Alviniconcha marisindica. The sequence continues at coordinate 88,421 of JABMCL010002793.1, forward strand.
TACTACCCCAACGACAGACCAACCTCTTTATAAAGACCACTTTTTCTAACAGTTTCCTTCAGATTTCCATGTAAATGCAGCCCTGACCACCAACCACCAATCTAATAAGACCCCAGTTCACTGATTTTTAGCACGGTCTTAAAGGGGCAGATCACCTGCATTAGGGAAAAATACCAACGACAAATGTACTGGAGCATACATCACACAAATGGGTTCTCGTAAAAGAAAGGGAAAGGAACAAAAGGGAAAAACAAGACAGGGCAGACCACTTACAGATATAATCAGGGTAAGCAACGAATAAAAGGGAAAGATGAGATGGGGAGACCGCCTATGGACACAGGGTAACCAACGAATAAAAGGGAAAGATGAGATGGGGAGACCACCTATGGACACAGGGTAACCAACGAATAAAAGGGAAAGATGAGAAGGGGAGACCACTTATGAACACTGGGTAACCAACGAATAAAAGGGAAAGACAACATGGGGGGACCACTTACAGTCACGGTAACCAATGAATAAAAGGGGAAGAAGAGATGGGGAGACTCGAACAGTCATGGTAACCCATGAATAAAAGGGGAAGAAGAGATGGGGAGACTGCCTACAGACACAGTCAGGGTAACCAACAAATAAAAGGGAAAGAAGAGATGGGGAGACTCAACAGTCAGGGTAACCAACGAATAAAAGGGGAAGAAGAGATGGGGAGACTGCCTCAGACACAGTCAGGGTAACCAACAAATAAAAGGGGAAGAAGAGATGGGGAGACTGCCTACAGACACAGTCAGGGTAACCAACAAATAAAAGGGAAAGAAGAGATGGGGAGATTGCCTACAGACACAGTCAGGGTAACCAACGAATATTAAAGGGGAAGACGAGATGGGAGACTGCCTGCAGACACAGTCAGGGTAACCAACAAATAAAAGGGGAAGAAGAGATGGGGAGACTGCCTACAGACACAGTCAGGGTAACCAACAAATAAAAGGGAAAGAAGAGATGGGGAGATTGCCTACAGACACAGTCAGGGTAACCAACGAATATTAAAGGGGAAGACGAGATGGGAGACTGCCTGCAGACACAGTCAGGGTAACCAACAAATAAAAGGGGAAGAAGAGATGGGGAGACTGCCTACAGACACAGTCAGGGTAACCAACAAATAAAAGGGGAAGAAGAGATGGGGAGACTGCCTGAAGACACAGTCAGGGAGAAGGAAAGACCACCTGTGGATGCAGTCAGGGTCGCCAACGAAAAGAAAAGAAAAGATGAGAGAAGGGGAGACCACTTACGGACACAATCGGGGTAACGATAGTACCCCGCAGCGCAGCGCCCACAGTTGAGGCCAGCGAAGTTTCCCTTGCAGGAGCACTGCCCGCTGTCACCACACACGCTGCTCTGCGACCCTGGTTCCTGGCACTGGCATTCTGTCAACCAAAGTAAGTAAACATGGCTTATTAGGGATGGGGGGGGGGGGGGGGGGGGGGTATGGAGGAGGGGGCAGAGGTAGATTACATACCTATCGCGACACTGTCATCACCAGAATGACTCCAGCATTAAGATGGTCAGAGATGAGAGCCATTTTAATGTTTCATTAATTGCGAGAGACGGTCACAAGACAGTGTCCACAGACCACAACGTTTGAAGAGAAAGGAGAGCCGAAGGTCCCTCTGCTTACCAGCCTAATGCCTTAACAACAAACGTCCAGACAGAAAGCTTTTCATCTGAAGAGTTTAAAGAAATGAGAGTTGCCTTTCCCAACCCTTGTCTGACACAAACAGAGGCCTGCAATGCTTTCAGTGGTATAAGTGTGTTAAATCTGCAATATATTTGTTGTGTGTGTGTGTGTGTGTGTGTGAGCGCGCACATGCGTGAGTGCGTGTGTGCGTTCGTGCATGTGTGCATGCGCACCTTTGTGCAGCATGTGCATGCATTATTCTTCACGCTAGAATGCAGCTGTGCACAAAACATACAACAAAAGTCTATTCCTTTGGGTCTGAATGTGCCCATTTTGGTACGAGTAGAGAAGTGACACTAAAACACTAAAAACCAGACGCACTCATTGTTCTCAAATCACTGACACACACAAGGTCAAAACAACTGAAACATCCAAACATTCTGAAAAAGAGCAACCAAACAATCTCATCAAAGACCCGGTGTAGTTCATCAGTGCAAATGTGGACTATACTCATGTTTTGCAACATAATTTTGCACTGGATCGCACAGTGCTCAAAATACTGGGGAGTTTTTAACAAAAACTGATCTGACCCAACCAAGCAAATTTATTCCAACAAACCAGGCAGACAGAATCTCTAAAACCATAATGCCGTCACAAAGTCCAGCGTTTACCAGCATTTTGAGCCAAAGGGTAGGCGCTACGAAATGTCCATTACTATTATGATTCTTACCTCTGCAGTCAGGGAATCCGTAGAATCCCGCCTCGCAGCGATCACATCTCTCGCCCGTGAAGTTCTGCTTACACAGACACGAGCCAACCGCCTTGTCACAAATCTCATCCTCCGTACCAGCAGGGTCACAGCTACAGACTGAAAGAGGAGCAGAAAACCCAGTCAGCTGCAGCGTGGTGTGGGAAGGGGGGAGGCACGAGAGAAAAGCTGAGTACCACACGCTTCCAGGCTACCCTGGCAAACATTTGAAACACACAATGAAACCCTCTCAGCTCATACCAGGGTATCTTTTTCAAATCATAATTATAGTTACACCGGAGGATTGGCGTGTCTTCAGCTACAGAAAAAAGAAAAAAACAGGAAGTTAAACTTTGGCCAAAGATTTAATTCTCCATAAAGTTGACCATGTTTACATATACTATACATGCATTGTGTGTAATTCTAGACTGCTACGAATCAACAGAATGAAACTTTTCTGATATCTGGTTCGAGCTATAAAAAAATTCTTTAAAAACAAAATAGTGATTCAAAAATCACTGGAGCACACCCATTGCCTTTATTGTTTAGTTCTCCTGACCTAAGGCAGATTTGTGTTACGAAGTAATTCTGATGTTCCTAACAGGGAAGCTCTGCAACATCTTCAGTGATCAAGTTAGACATTTTTCAAACTGGTGTGACATCTATAAGGTGCCGAAAGTGGGTATGAGAAACTGGTAGGTAACCACTGTAACCAGTCAGCCACACGGTAGTTAATACAACTATTAGAGTTCTACTAGCAAACACCCAGTTCCATCCCCTGTCTATAACACACACAGAGGCATGCACATGCCACACATGGACTCTCTATTGTCTGAATTTTGTCTTTAATTGTTGTTTTTGAGAATCGGTCAAACAACAGCTGGTATGTCTGACTGACTGCTGATTCCCCCCCCCCCCCCAATATATGCAAACCTTAACAGGTAAAATACTGAAAATTACTGGTTAGTGCAAACCCTGATCTTGTATAAATATATATATATATATATCCCATACAAACCTACCAGCCCTGTACCAATACTAAAACCAGAAGGCGTAAACCATTGATAGATGAAAAGATACACAGTACGTGACCAACACGAATGCAGTGACTGTTGCTTCGAAGAAAGAAGAAGAAAAAAGAGAGACCAGAAATGTAACGTGTTTGACAACTAACATTCGCAGTTGGGGTATCCAAAGTAACCATCAGCACAGGCGCTGCAGTCGCGGCTGCCGTAGTTGCTGCGACAAGCACACTGCCCACTGTCGAGGTCACACTTTGTGGCCACTGATCCAATCGGGTTGCACTCACAGGCTGAAAAAAGGACATGCGATGTTTGTTCTTTTACTTCAGCATGTAACATCAAAGACAGGCGCAGTTTAAAAGTATATATCTCTCTCTGCATGCAAATCGTGGCAACAACAGCTTTTGTCACACTTTTTCTTTAATCACATTTTATTTGGGTTATAAGAGTGAAGATGAAACCAGCAAGGAATGGTATTACCAATGAAACCAATTAACAATGCCAATAAGCATCTGCTTTGGAGAAGAAGAAAAAAGGGAAAAAAGTAGTTTTGTCAGCGCCTCTTCAAAATTACAATGTCTGAATACTGTTTTTATAGCAATCATCATCTTCTACAACAATTTACTTTAGAAACTTTATGACATGACAACACAATGCAATTCCTTGTCTTATGTTTGCACTCAGGGAAGTTGTAATATCCCACGGCACGTGTCACTTTGTGAATCTGATTGCAGTTTTGTCAGCCCTTCTTCAAAATTACAAAGTCTGAATACTGTTTTTATAGCAATCATCATCTCCAATAGCAATTTAATTAAAAAGCTTTACGACATGATGACACAATGCAACTCCTTGTCTTACGTTTGCACTCAGGGAAGTTGTAATATCCCAGGGCACACATGTCACACTTTCGGCCATCATAGTTGACTTTGCAAGGACACGAGCCAGCGGTCACAGTACAAATTCCATCTTCTGTGCCATTGATGTGACAGTCGCATGGAATACAGTCTGGGTAACCATAGTAACCACTGTTACACCTGAAATATAAAAAGTGAGGTTCAGTTAATAGAAGTAACTAACATCTACTAGTCAAATTAGCACACAATCAAATTTAAAAAAAATTAGCTCACCATTACTGTTTTTAATTTTTATTAGGCTATGTGAAAATAATTATCTGAACAGATGTTGGTCTCAAATACTGAGAAAGACAAGCTTCAAAACTTTCATATTCTTAAAGCACAGACAGAACACTGAAAGTTGTTTTAAATAGAACAAGCTGGGGGTTAGCTGAGGAAAGCTCATAAACAAGTCAACTGAACACCTCTTGTAACAAGCAGCTGATATATTTTGAAACAAGAATTCAACACTGCTGCTGTTCACACACATACACACACACCACCAACAACAACAACACCACACACGCACAACAACAACGCAAAGCCTGATGCCACACTGACCAAAAGAGGAAGTAACCAACCTGTCACAGTTCAGACCAGCGTACTCTGGACGACACAGACACCGACCGCTGCCTTCCTCGCACTCCCCTGTGGACACCTTCAGGTCGCACTCGCAGGCTGAAAAACAAGTGAGCTTCAGTTCAAGGTTCCTCTCAAGGTCACATCTACTTAGAACAAACTCCTAAAATATGCACTCAGAGTCAGACAGGTATGGTGACGCTTTACAATTTGCAGGAGCCCACAAAATGTCCAATGCTTTTAATCATGCATGCTCACACTATTAGTATTACAGCACTCATCCCACGTGACTTTTTTCTTCTTTTTGTGAGCTCATCCCTTTAAGCATTAGGGGCATTCCTAACAAAGCACTACATTGTTTGCTTGGTGAAGTATCTTCGACCACTTCGCCAAGGTCCTTCTTCATCAAACGGACATTGCAAGTCTTGTTGCAAGGAGGCTGCTCCAGTCAGCTCTCGTAATGTAACAGGCAATAAACTACAAAAATAAGATATTCATTCACTGGTTGTACTTGCATCAAACTTGATGCTACAAATAGTGCACTGAGGTTCCTCCAAGTTGACAACGACTCAGTTCTATGGCAGATACATGTCAGAGAGAGAGAGAAAAAAAGAGCTTGGCAGAGAGAGAGAGAAGAAAGAGCAAAGCAGTGAGAGAGGAGAGTGAGGGAAAGACAGAGTAAGACTAAGAGAGAGAGAGGAAGAGAAGTACATACAACTTTACACTTGTTACTGGGTTTGTTTAAAAGCTGTGACAAACCATTTGCCAGCCAACAGTACATCTGACTTTACACTTGTCACTGGGTTTGTTTAAAAGCTGTGACAAACCGTTTGACAGCCAACCCGTTCCCAGATGGCAGCTCCAGAACGAACCAAAAACGAGCACACACTGGTGTTGTGGTGCTCAGTCTGCTGTTCAATGATTTAGTTTTCCTGTGCTACAAAGAGCAATGTGACTCACGTCGACAAACGTTGGGATCGTCACGCTCCACGCCGTAAGGACGGTAGTAGGTTGGCACGCACTGCTCACAGTTGATGCCCATGGTGTTATCCTGAAACAGAAGTACAAGTAGTTACCAGTAACCATGCAAAACCGTCCTCATCAATACAACCACTTATCTACCATGGGGCCTGATTAACAGGAACTGAATACAAAATACTAACACTGCAGTTATTACACCTGACGAAGGCTCTCTTTTGAAAGCGCTTGTGTTCAACTGTTCCTCGTGTTCCGTTGAATAGGTGAGTACATTTCTCTAGAGCTGTTCTATTATAACACCGCACTTATCCAGTCCACATGCTGTCTAGTCTGTTAAAAATCAGTGTCTGGATGTCACAAAATTATGGCTGTGAACACTGCCATTAAGTTGCTGACAGTCTGTTTGTCATGTTATAACTGGGGTCAGCAGAAGCGGTAGAAGTGTATACAGTGCCGTGAGACAAACTTTTTCTCCTCTTCACCGGCAAAGTGTGAATCAACATGGCTGCACCCCAAGGAATGGGTGTGAGAGCTGCCATTCAGTTTCTGACAGTCTGTCACTCTATGCTTGTCATGTTATAACTAGGGTCAGCAGAAGCGGTAGAAGTGTATACAATGCCATGAGACAAACTTTTCCCCCTCTTCGCTGAAAAAGCGCAAACAAACATGGCTGCATCCTGAGGAGCTCCAATTCAAAGAAAAAAAGTATTTGTCTCAAAATAAATCTACAAACGGAAACATTGGAAACATTTGCACATCCTCTGCATTTTAAAGCCAACTTGTGTCTTTGTTTGGGGTTCCATTTAAGTCAATTTCATCACCTTTCGGGCTTTTGTGTAACGAGGAAGCACACACCCCTTCACTTTCACCTTAAATCAGCTTGTACCTTATAAAAGAAATCCTGCAGAACATAAATCAGTTAAAATATTCCTGCTGCAAGTTGTAAGCTGAAACAAACATCCAAACACTCAGCTGTGCAGAGTTGACAATGCAAGTAGTAGGACCTGCTGTCTTTTACACTCAAAACAGCCCATTTATTGTCAAATTACCTGTATAATCTCATGCCTGAAGCCTGTGTCAATGGACCTTCATTGCAGAGCATATAAATGTATTGTTTTTTTTGTTTTTTTTAAACCTCCAACCTACCTGGCAGTTTTGGCAGACGCCTCCACCCTCATAGTTGCCATGGATATCAATGCTGAGTTGTTGTTTCTCCACCTCTTCGTCAAAAACACACTCACTGGTGTGGCCGTAGCACTGACATGCTGAAAACGTAACAAATATGCTGCACAAGTAAGCACGGCTGCACACATACACTCTTTCGGTCAACCAAGCAGAAATGCCTCCAGAAGAGTAAAGACCAAAAAAGCCAAAAGCCTGTCAGGATGGTTAAAATGTTTGCCTTTTGTGGTGATTTGTGATGCCCGTTGTTCTTCATTACAGTTCAATGACGTTTCAAGAAAACTTAAAATTTTGAAAACAATTGGCTTATACTTACTCAGAGTCACACAGATACAGAGAGAGACAGACAGACAGACAGACAGACAGACAGAGACAGAGAGAATTTACTCAGAGAGAAAGGTGCAGTGAATTGCGCCTCATTTAGTTACTCCTAAAAAGTGATCAAATCCATCACTGCAGTTTAACAACTTACGTTCGCAGACAAAAGGGTCGTTGACACGAGCACGTCGCCAGCGTTTCTGCACAAAGCCTGGACAGCAATATTCACACTGATTACCACAGGTGTTGTGCACGCAGGAGCAGATCAGCTTGTACCCATGGACCTCAGGTGGCCGGTCGCAGGTGTCTGCATGGCCGTTGCACACACAGCGCCCTCCAATGGAGATGTCCTTGATACTGTAGTAGTACTGCAAAGTACAGCAAATGTTTGATTCTACTGTACAAGGTTGGAAAAGAAAAAAGATACAAAAGCCTTTGTTCAGAAAAAATGAAGTCATAATCCACCAAAATATATAAGAAAAGAACAAGAGTGGCCTGGTTTTCATTACACAAATTATCGCTGAAGTGCAGCAAGTCACTCTTCACAGATCCTTTGGTAGTGCAGTAAACTCCTCGCAGACTTTTTTGGTAGTGCAGTAAACCACTCCTAACAGATCCTTTGGTAGTACATTAAACCACTCCTCATGGGCCCTTTTGGTAATGCAGTAAACCACTCCTGACATATTTTTTTGGTCATGCAGTAAACCACTCCTCATTGAGCCTTTTGGTAGTGCAGTAAACCACTCCTCATGGGCCCTTTTGGTAGTGCAGTAAACCACTTCTCGTTGAGCCTTTTGGTAGTGCAGTAAACCACTCCTCACAAGCATGGTTATAACACACTTGCCCTTCTTCCCCAACTTTGCCCTCATACAACCGTCCCGGTTGACTGGGCGTATAAAACACCAAGTCACTTTGCTTCTTCCCCAGCTCAAGATGGCAAACCTGACTCCTGACTCACATCCTCCTTTCTTCACAAACCCTTACAACCGCCCCTCCCCCTCCCAACCCCTCCATCATTCCCCCCCCCCCCCCCCGACTCACCCTGCGTGTGACAGTGGGGTCTCGGCGAGCCACAGCCATGAGATGGCCCAGCAAGGTCTTGGTGCGGATCATCCTCAGCTGCACGTCAGTGGCCTTGGTCCACTCCTGCAGGGCGTCAGCATTGGAGAAATTCTCTGCGCTTGGTCGTCCGTTCACCAGCGACACCACAATCTGCCCAGACAAACATAGTGTTCACGGCTTCTGGGATAATGCAACTACCCTGCATCTACAACACCTATACGAAAAGAGAAATTATCTGCGGTTGGTCGTCTGTTCAACAGTGACATCAGAATCTGCCCACATAAACTTGGCGTCGCAGGGCATCTGGAATAACGCAGCTACCCTATATCTACCCTGACTGCCTATACAGAAAGACTTGATGTAAATAAAAACAAATAAAAATCTTGCCATTTCATGAATCTGATACCACCTGGCATAAACAGTCAAGCTGAATTAAATTTCAGGGTCATTACCTACAGTGAAAGAGAAAAATAAAATCCATTACTGCATTAAACTCATGCTGGTAGCAACTAACATCCACAGGTATGATCATATTTGACACAGTCAGCTGAAGGGATCCTTGTGGTTTCATGCAGCTCAGTGAAAACAGAATTATAAAGATGGTATTTAAGTCAATAAGAGACTGCACAACAACCCATGATCTATGCTAGTACTACTAGTACTACCAGTAAAACTACAAGCTTCTGCTACACGCAGATACCCTAAATACATCACTGCTGTTACAAGTGTTAGGTGAATCATGGCCACAGCCTTGAGAGAGAATGTAGCTCCCTAAATGGCACATTACCATGTGCAGGAAAATGGCTGCAAACACAAATTCTCACCCTGATCTACGCCTATGGATGAACGTCTGCGCTGAAGCTGAGGAACAAAGCAAACTAAGTCACAGTGGGTTCATGTTGTGGATCACTTAGCCATGTTGAAAAAAGAAAGGTGGGTACCCTTACCTCACCCCCTTCCAGAGGTACCACTTTGGAGAACTCTGTAGTGCAGAGGACCTGATCGTCGTAGTACAGCTCCTCGTCGGCTTCTGCCTCAAAGAACTTGTAGCAGTCACTGGGGGTGTCAGCGAAGAACTGCCAAGCACTCCATGTCTTGCCAAAGTCTGTTGACCTCTCCAGAACCCACACGCCAGGCCGCGGGGAGTTGGCCATGCGGATGAACACGTAGGCCACATGGAACTCCTGCAACAAGAACACATCCATGGGTCAGTTAGCTAAGCAGGCAAGGTTTGCACACACCACACACACACACACACACACCACACACACACACACACACACACACACACATACACACACACACACACACACAAACAGCAGTTGTTGGTTTTTAACATCCTGTTAAAAATGCACATGGTCACCTCAGGATGAACACATGCAGCAACCCTCTTAAAACTATTTTAAGATGCAGTTGTACTTTAGGTAAAATGATTAAATAACCATGTTATGTTCACCTTGTAGTTTGATTTCTGTTAGTAGAAGCAATTTTGCGGCACCACAGTCATTTATCTTTTTTTCTTTCTTTTTTTCTCTCTCCTTTTTGGGGGTGTGTGGGGGTGGGGGTGGAGGGGGGGGGTGAGGGCACAGCATGTACCAATGATGAGGAACTGGCCATGTAGATTTACATAATTTTATATTAATATATATACATAATCGTGTCATGAAATACTAAGGCCACATAAAAATCCTGCAACTTTTTGTCATTCAAAAAAGTTTGTTATTGTGTCAGTGTGCGTAGGCCTACTTGTTTAACCCATTCATGAACGTTACCTGTTGAAAACTAGCTATGTGAATAGATAACATCTACCTTGACATGAGCTGCATGCAACTCTGCTTGGGTAAGACAGCCCGGAACAAACATGTAGGTAATTCCACCAAAGACTCGACAGAAACCAAAAAGAACTGACTACATCATGTAGTTGTGTGGAGTGTGTTGGTTGTGCAATGGAAGGGCCCCATAGTTACAAATTTATAAACTGTAGATTAGCAATATGCACGCAAACAAATCACAACACAATTGTTTAGACCTACAATACATTGCAACAATGACAGATTAAGTAAATCTCTTCATTCAGCCAAATCAAAAACTGCAGATAACAGAATCGCAACAAAAGTTTTCCCACACCACTGTATGCACCACACATCTTGCTTGTTGTTACACAAAATATTTCCACCAACATATATTACTTCAACTGTAAAAGTATTCAGTCAAATCAAAACCTGCAGATAACAAATTCGCAACAAAAGCTTTGGACACCACACATCTTGTTTGTTGTTACACAAAATATTTTCACCAACACGTATTACTTCAACTGTAAAACACTGCACTTCTGTCTGTAAGCCAAGACCTGCCTACATGTGTATTCTAGGCTGACCCAGACAGTAATTCCTCTGTGTACCAATAAATCTAATAGGCACTTGAAAAACAGGGCCCAAACAAACAGCCAAGTCTTTCAGACAACAGGAAAGCGGGCTAAGCACTCAGACTGAAGTGGCCTGTGGAAGAGCTATCCACAGGAGACTGCCACCAGCAGCGCACTTATCTGACAGCCCCTCTTCTAAATGCAGGAAAGTGGCAATCCACCATGGATGGGTCTAGTTGCAGAACAATATTTTTAAAAATGGTCTAGTCACAGAACAATATTATACATTATTACTAAGGGGGGCGGGGTCCTAGTCACAGATTTTTTTTAACTGGTCTAGTCACAGAAAATTATTATTATTAATGACTGGACGTTAAATGTAACTTTTGTAAGTGACAAAAAAAAGAAGATATATATATATATATATTACATACATATAAAAAAATCCCCACAATAACCATGGTCTATCATCTTTCAAGAGGATAGTAATAATGTATGTGCAGTAAAGCCACCTGTTGGTCGCTTGAATAATGTTCCTTTCTTGCAAACAGTTTATTTAAACTGAAGTCCTGTCTCGGTCTGCATGATTCATTTAGTCTGCAGGTTTCTAGTACGCAGTAGTGATAAAGCATATGAGTATGCCACTAACAAATATACTCCTGAAGTCACCACCAAGGGTTGGACCTACATTATATACTGAATCAACACACAAGGGAGTTAATTAGCACTCAAAAGACATCACATAAACACAACAACAAAGACCCGAGACACCTACAGTAACTTTCACCAGCTTATGAGTAAATACAAGGTACGTAACACCACCAGATGTACATCCTCTATACATATACCAAACTCACACCAAATATCCTGCTGCCATGCAAAATAATTTATAAATAACATAAAAGCATAATATTACACTGTTAAATAGACTGTAAGCAACGACCCTTCCCCCATACACACACACACACACTCATTCACTCACTCACACACACACCCACGCACACACAGAGCCAAATTTCAGCTCTTATGCTAATGCACATAAGCAGCCAAGGCATGCAGCTACACAAGTCAAAACAAATCTAAAGCTTGAGCAGAGAATAAGGGACAGGAGCAATAACTACAGATTAAGCAGAGGTCCTGTCAAGAGATGAAAGCAAACACTTGAAAAGGGGCTATGGCTACACTCAGAGGGGGGAGGAGGAGGGGGGAGGAGGAGGGGGGATCCCCTCCTCAGAGCTGACAACCCAAACAGAGCGGCAGTTGGGGGGAGCAAACAGGGCACAAGGTGTCCTCCCCTCTAGGCACAGGCAACTGTGTGTGTGTGTGTGTGTGTGTGTGTGTGTGTGTGTGTGTGTGTGTGTGTGTGTGTGTGTGTGTGTGTGTGTGTGTGTGTGTGTGATTCTGTGTGTGTTGTGTGTGTGTGTGTGTGTGTGTGTGTGTGTGTGACTTCGTTTGTGTGTGTGTGACTCTGTGTGTGTGTGTGTGTGTGTGTGTGTGTGTGTGTGTGTGTGTGTGTGTGAGTGAGAGAGAGAGAGAGAGAGAGTGTGTGTGTGACTGTGTGTGTGAGAGAAAGAGAGAGAGAGAGGAGAGAGTGTGTGTGTGTGTGTGTGTGTGTGTGTGTGTGTGTGTGTGTGTGTGTGTGTGTGTGTGTGTGTGTGTGACTGTGTGTGTCTGTCTGCTGTCTATGTGGGAGGGGGAGGAGGGGGTCAAAATCAAAATTAACTCACTCACTCCCCACCCCCCCCCCCCCTCAACCAAAGAGACACACAGTCTTAACAGCTGTCAGAGTTCAAAACCCTTGTGGTAAATCAGTATCTGGATCTGGTGACCTCAGCCCAGCTAAAGCCACACAAGGCCCAGACAAAGGACAGACAGTGTGTCCCTGTGTGTACCCAAACCACACATACATCACCAGAAAGCCAAAACTCCCCACCTTGACTCCAAACGGTTAGTCCCTTAGTCAGCAAATTGGCCCAAAATGTCAAAGGCTGACCTGTGTCCTTAACACTGTCATGTCCTCTGCTGTACTAGGGTGTGCCATACTTCTCACACGGTCAGCTGTTTCGTGAAGCCGATATTATTAATATTGCATACAACTATTTACTGTATGGTTGGTGTGTGTGTGTGTGTGTGTTGTGTGTGCGTGTGTGTGTGTGTGTGTGTGTGTGTGTGTGTGTGTGTGTGTGATGTGTGTGTGTGTAGTGAGTGAGTGGAGTGTATGTGTGTGTGTGTGTGTGTGTGTGTGTGTGTGTGTGTGTGTGTGTGTGTGTGTGTGTGTGTGTGTGTATGAGTGTGTGTGTGTCTGCAATTTCTCCACTTCAACATTTCATCACATGTTCCTCTGGATGGCAACTGAATGGGCTGGCCATTTTGTTTTCTGTGTTTAACTTTAGTCGCATCTCCCAGGGAATCATTTCAGACTGGACTACAAAATGGTCAACAAACATCTAATTACTTTAAAAACAATACATGCTTAGCATGGCAACATTTTGTTCCCCTATTTTAATGAAGAGTTAATCACCAAATAACCCCCCCCCCTCCCCCCCCCTTCTGAGTCTATTCTCCTCTTTCTGTGAGGCTCTCTCTCTGAGTCCCCCCCCCCCCCCCCCTCTCGAGGACTAGTTGTTAGGTTTTGACTGAACCTAAACTACAATCCTTGTAAAATAAAGTTTTCTAAGTCTCCACTCTCTCTGACATGCAGCCCCCTCCCCCCCCCCCTCCTTCTCACTGAGTCCCCTCTATATCCAGTCTCACTCTCACTCTCTGAGTCCCCCCCCTCTCTCTCTCCAAGTCTCTCTTTCTGAGCCCCCCCCCCCAGCTCAGTTCTCTCTCCTTCCCTCTCCCTACACCCCCCCTTTCCCCCCCCCCTCTCTCTCTCTCACAAAGGACACTCATGTCCACTGCAGATGTGTTGGAAGTCCTGTCAGCAGAAACTGCCTAAACCCCAAATCCCATACACAAACAGTAGCCCCCCCCCCCCCCTTAACAAAGTGCCATTCAAGCAGTGGACTGAGAGACCTGGCAAGACAGTGAAACCCCTAATGAAAGCCCAGCCTTAAAAACCAACACAATGCGGTCCTAATAAGCAGAGGGAGTGTAGTATATAATTATTATCTGAAGGGTTCATGTGCGCTGAACTCCCAAGGGACTGGGTTTTAGACATGGACATAAGAGAGGGGCGCCCTTTCCTAAGGGCAGTGGTTCAGGCAAGTTCCCAAGTTCCTCCGCAGTTACACTGGATATTTAGCTATCTCAGTATCATCAAAGTTTGGGCCTCGCCTTTACTAAGTGTTGGCAGTCCAGATTTATACCACAAAATGGATTGTTATCACTTGTGCAGTAGCAGAGTAGAAGTCTTTCAACAGGGGTACACCTTGGGGTTACACCTGGTTAGGCTGGACTCTTGGATAGATTAGCAGAGATATCATGTGTGCTACTACTGTAAGAGTAACCACTAAGTGAACAGCTCAGGGTGGGGAGTTCACACTGTGGTGAAGTGGTTAGTTTAAAAATGATCACTGCCAAAGCAGCTTGTGCACTCCCGGGGCTATTTCATTTCAACACCAGTCTTTCAGCTGCTTCATTTCAACAACAGTCTTTCAACTGTTCCATTTCAACAGTAGTCTTTCAACTGTCTCAGAGGTCAAGCTGATCAGCAAATGTACCAACTTGTGAACTTTTCTTCAGTTTTGCTCCAGTAACAGCCTCAACCAGGTTACCAAGCAACAACTGAAAGATCTCAGTCTAACACTCTGTGACCAAGATAACACTACAACTGAAAGATCTCAGTCTAACACTCTGTGACCAAGATAACACTAACTGTCAAAGGCTCAGTGGAGGCTAAATAACTGTGGAAAATTTAAGTAACTGTAACACCAACCGTTAGGTCATACTACAGACGCGTATTTTCACATGAGCCAAAAAAAAAAAAGGGGGTTCACTGTGAAGAAAAAATAGCTGTACTGTGATGCAAAAACATATGCATCAACACTATGCATACATGCACTGAGGGACACACATGAACACAAGGACATTTCTGCCACACACAAAAAAGGTGCAAAAAAGTGTGCATGCCCACACACTTCATACAAATACAATGAATATATATAAATATGTTGAGTAAACTTGGAGTATTGCCATTCAAAACAGAAAAATAAAAGTACATTCAATTACAGACTGATCAATCATCTCCCTCTCTCTCTCTCTCACACACACACACTCAATCACACACCTTCCTCTCTCTCTCTCTCTCTCTTCCTCTCTCTCTCTCTCTCTCTCAGCCCTGATATAATAAACTAACTAACTCTCTCTTAACTACAATCCTTGTAAAATAAAGTTTTCGAGTTCGAGTTCTCTCTCCCTGGCGTGAAACGAAGAACAGAAGAAACAAACTAAGCCAAGCACGCGCCAGGGACTCGCCGCAATCCTGCACAGCCTTGACCAATCAATGCCACGAGTCAGACGACAGCGGCAGACGCTGAGAGGGACTGCAAGACGCTAAAAACCGCAATTTACATACCACAGTAATGTCCCACTTCCTTTTATGAATAGACTCATCTCAGTCTGCCGGGTTTGTGTTCCTTTTTTTTTTTTTTTTTTTGAAACTTAAGTTCAGTAATTTGTCACTTGTTGTATGTGTATCACCGTATGCGTGCGCGTGCGCGTGAGAGCGTAAGAGAGAGAGAGGGAGAGAGAGAGGGAGAGAGAGGCGGCTGGGAGAGGAGGGGCGGGGGGCTGGCAGGGGCATGCTAAGAGTCATTTTGCTTTTTTAAAGAACAAAGAAATAATTTCATACCACACACACACACACACACACACACACACACACACACACACAGGGGCGTGTTATGCAAACCACACACACACACACACGGGTACACACACTCACTCACTCACACACACACACACACAACACACACAACACACAACAACATACACAACACACACACACACACAAAACACACACACACACATCTCCACACACACACACACGGGGCTGTTAAGCAAACACTCTACTCACTCACATACATCACACAAAACACAACAACACACACATCACACACACACACACACACACACACACACACACACCACACACGGCAGGCTCGGAGCGCTCACATTTGGCTTTAAAGAATAAAGAATAATCTCACACAACAACACACACAACACACACACACACGACGCACACACCACGCACGCACACGCACACACACACACACACACACACACACACACGCACGCACGCACGCACATACACACAGAGTGGGTGGCTGAATTCTGTAAACTGCTAAGCCAGCAACTCTATCTGTGGCAGGCCGACACCACAATGAAAGCTGACGACGACATGCCAGCTTCGCTCCTTGCGACCGTGAGACGCACAACTACAGACACTATCAATCTTCAATTTACGTTTGCACCGGCTAACAACAGTGAAGGAGTCCCCTTTCGCCATAGAAGCAACTCTGGACTGTTGATTCGCATGCATTAAGACGTAGGCTACCCATTACTGTAAAAGGAGCTCAACTTCCGGAAAACAAACGCCGTATTTTTTTCATTCACAAACTTGACACCCCCCTCCAGTCCCCTCTCTTATTTTTATGTACTGAAATGTCACGACGGATAAAACAGGTTCAGTTCATTGAGTAATGGATGCGTGCTTCTATGCAATAAACGTGTGTGTGTGTGTGTGTGTGTGTGTGTGTGTGTGTGTGTGTGTGTGTGTGTGTGTGTGTGTGTGTGTATGTGCAGATCTGAGAGTATTATTTCAAATACTACTGGTGTATCTGACCGAATGAATGGCTAATATTCCGCAGGGCGTGCGCCGGCTGACAACAGTGAAGGAGTCCCCTTTCGCCACACAAGCAACTGTGGACTGTTGATTCGCATGCATTAAGACCATTACCATAGGTACCATTACTGTAAAAGGAGCTCAACTTCCGGGAAAAACACCATTTATATATATTTTTCATTCAAAAACTAGTCACGCGGGGTAAAACAAGATCAGTTTCACTGAGTATTGGATGCATGCTTCTGTGCAATAAACGTGTGTGTGTGTGTGTGTGTGTGTGTGTGTGTGTGTGTGTGTGTGGAGAGAGAGGAGGGAGAGAGAGAGAGAGAGAGAGAGAGAGAGAGAGAGAGAGAGTGCAGATCTGAGTATATTATTTCAAATACTACAGGTGTATCTGAATGAATGAAAGGCTATTATTCCGCAGGGCGTGCACCGGCAAACAACAGTGAAGGAGTCCTCTTTCGTCACACAAGCAAATGTGGACTGCTGATTCACATGCATTAAGAGGTACCCATTACTGTAAAAAGAGCTGAACTTCCGGAAAACAAACGCCATATTTTTTTCATTCAAAAACTTGACATCTCCTCCCATCCACCCTTTTATTTTCATTCCTTTTTAAAATATTTTTTATGTATCTCAAATATCGCAACAGGTAAAACAGGATCAGTTCCACTCAGTACTGGATGCGTGCTTCTGTGCAATAAACGTGTGAGTGTGTGTGTGTGTGTGTGTGTGTGTTTCAGTGAGTGAGTGTTTGCATGACACACTTGTGTGTGTGTGTGTGTGTGTGTGTGTGTGTGTGTGTGTGTGTGTGTGTGGTGGTGTGGGTGAAAACCTCTGTGGGGTGTGTGTGTGTTTGTGTGTGGTTTGTTGTGAGTGTTTCATAACACACTCATGTGTGTGTGTGTGTGTGTGTTGTGTGTGTGTGTGTGTGTGTGTGTGTGTGTGTGTGTGTGTGTGTGTGTGTGAGTGTTTGCATGACACACTCATGTGTGTGTGTGTGTGTGTGTGTGTGTGTGTGTGTGTGTGTGTGTGTGTGTGTGTGAGTGAGTGTTTGCATAACACACTCATGTGTGTTGTGTGTGTGTGTGTGTGTGTGTGTGTGTGTGTGTGTGTGTGTGTGTGTGTGCAGATCTGAGTACATTATTTTGAATACTATCGGTGTATCCAACTGGGTGACTGTTATTACTCCACAGGGCTCGAATAAACTTGAGCATTCAGTTACCAGTCTGTGCAAATTGTATACATTAAAGGACTGCAGACACATCACTATGAACATGAACATGATGCAAACACCTGGCATTTGTGGTCTTTGTTGGAGAAAAAAATGACCCTTCAATGCCACCACAATATTGGAAATATTGGTTTGGTGCTGTCTTAAACCATACAGGTATTTAATCAACAAACAGTGGAGTTGATTATCACTTGAAAGACATCACACAAACACAACAAAGACCTGAGTCACCTGCTGTAACTTTCACCTGGCATGTGAGTAAATACAAGGCACATAAACTCCACAGTAAACTCCTGAAATAGCATAATATACAGCACTTATGTGACTGCACCCCATGCTGTCGATGAAATAAAATCATAAATAAGCTATAACTGTATCCCTTCAATGGCACAATATTCTGTTTAGAAAATTCTTTACAATACATATATGTGTATTAACGTCAATTGATGCATACAGTTAAAATCCCCCAGAAGCCAAGAGACAGGTTAACAGTCAGTCCTCCCTAACCGATGACCCATGCCCTGCTACCCCCCCCCCCCCCCCCCGGGTCATCGCTGGACAGCCACTGTATTGTTACCATGCTGTAGTGTGAGTGAAGTGGGAGCCACTTTGCGGCCACTGTGTGGAGGGAACACCTGGTGCTGTAACACCTACCGGTACACCGGATGGCTTATACTGAACTGGGGGCCCAGGTTGGGAACACTTTTAACCCCACGGTCGTCTTTGCTTGAATACATGCCTGTGTGTGCGTATGTGTGTGTGTGTGTGTGTTGGGGGGGGGGGGGGGGGGGGGGGGGTTTACATTAAAAAAAATGTTGTTTTTTACCACTGTCATTCACGTGGATTGCAGATTTTGCTGCGGTTGAACCAGAAAAAGTCTCTCTCCTTCTCATGCGTGCACACACACACACTCACACACTCACACACACACACACTCACTGAGACATTAACTTTTCGGGGGTAGGGTAGTGGGGATTGCCTGGTAAATTAATAAAATGTGTGCATTAAAGTGAACCATTCCCTCCCAATAGCCCTCTCCCTGCCAATACAGGCACATTGTGACAAGCACAGGCAAGTAACAATACCGATTTCCGTGACATCACACATCAACAGGCTACCAGTACCACATAGCCTTTAAGCCCAGCCCTTGTCACCAACTACTCTTCACTTCTGAAGCTCTTCTACGAGCCGCAAAAATTTGGGGCAAGTCGAGCGAAAAATGTGTTTAAACAAACTAGACACCCCGCCCCACTCTTGCAGATCACAAGGGGGGTGGAAAAGGGTCAAAAGATTGGGAAGGAGGTCCGGCAGTCAGATTTAATCATTAATGGCACACAGCAGCCCGCAAAATCACTGGAGCGAGAAGGAGACCGTCTGCTTCACTCGGTGGACACCAGCAGAGCGAGTCTGTCCCACTGTGATGTCCTGCATGCAAGTCGGAATGGTTTAATCAGGTGGATGGAGAGCGCCATCACAAACCTCCCCATTACGTCGCCTTTCTTTTTGAAGGACTGCGCTGGTTCTGCTTGACCGCCTCGACAAGAATGCCCTCAAAGGCAAGGGAGAAGTCGCTGATAACACTGTTATTGTAGGGCCCTTACGGTGGCTGGCCCCGGCTGGCCCAGGAACTGCTCTGTGTCTACACTGAGTGATGTGCTTTGGTGAGCAATGCGCCACACACTGTGACAACAGGCACGACCCAAGACTCCCATCGCCCCATGTCTCTTTCCATAAACTTTGCAGTTATTTAAATGTGTTCCCAAGAACAAGGTTGACGGTGCGTACAAAATGCCACCACCAAAAACAACTAAAAAGAATGAAACAAAGAAAGAACTGATGCGTAAAACAAACTGCTGTTTAAAATTACTTTAGCTCCTTTTCACACAGTGACAGTCTAGGACAGACAGTTGAAGACATCCACTTAATAATGCAACAGTGCCTCTAAAAATGGATCTGCTGGTCTTGGCAGACCCCAGCAAGGCATAAAATGTTGCATATTATATATGACTAGTTTGGTCAATATATTTACGCTGGATCCCATCCCTAATTAGCCTTATGGTTTCTGTGGACGTTACACACCATGTTTACTTATATGCTGGCATTTTAGCCAGTTTGCATTGTCATTCGAGGAAAGCACACTTCTGAGCAGCCATGGTTTTTCTTACAATAAAGTCAAAATATTAACATCTTATAGTTATAAGCATTTTCCTTATCATTCAGTAGTTCAGTAGCTCAGCAGGTGTGAATTTCATTTGGTTTTAACACACAGTGACACACACACACGCACGCACGCACGCACACACACACACCATCCAAACACACATGTGGATCATGCGAGGGGTAGGTAATTACTACTGTGATCTCATCATACAGTGTGCATAACCTCAGACTGCTTACATTTACAGTAAATTATAAGTTTAATCCCTTCCCAAACCTGGCTTCACAATAAGTCAGTAGTCCCTGCTAGATATTATATAAATACATATATATAAAGAGAGTCAATGAAAGTTTGCCTATGAAAGAGAAAGAACTAGATCTAGCTGCACTAGAAAGCAACATCCCTTTTTCTTGTTTTTCTTGTTTTTTGTTTTTTGTGATGAACTTGATCTAGTACGCTGTGTGCTTTTGCAGCTAGCCGGGTAAACAATACCTTTAAAAGCTGTTTGCACGCACACACACACAAATAAAAAAGAGACAGACAGACAGAAAGAAGAACAAAATATTCCCTTCATAGAGAACCTACAATTGGGAGCACAAGGCCCTTTCTGGGTCTAATTCAGTGTCTTGTGTGCTACCTGCATTCAGCCCTATAGGAAGCCCCTAAAAACAAGGGTGTATCAGACTACCACCACGGGAGTGACTAGCAAAACAACCGAGCCTGGGCATATTCTGCTGATATACTCTACATCTAGTAGTCGGAACTACAAGACTGCCTCCACTCTCCAGACTAAACTCCCTAGGGTCTGGTTATCAACACTGTTCACCCTTGTACACCCACCAGCTCCCCTGCCTGGCTAATAAAAAGAAGAAGAAAATCCCCATCTCTTCCTCAGACACATTCATCACATCTCTGGCAACAGGCCTATTTCCTGCCTCTTTTCCTCTCAGCAGACTTGTGGTATGCCGGCTGACATGGCTTCCTTCCCTTCAAGAGGCATTCAAGGGCTGGAGCCAAGTGCTAAAAACTCAGGCATGAAGTACCTACTGCACAAGAACAGTGACACACTTTAGTTTAACAGGGGTTGTGGAGAGGGGGAGGAGGCGGGGTGGGGGTGGGGGGGGGGGAGATATTCAACTGGCATTTCTTAGTTCTAACCCTGAGTCAACAAGCATGCATACGAATGGTAGATGATGATGATGATGTGGAGCTTAATGTCCTCGGATGTCGGTTGACAGATTAGGGACAAACTGTGACCAGTGCGTGTGCATGATTCAATGTTGCTTTACATCCACAGAAACCATCAGGCTCATTACTAACATTAGGAGGGAAGCCCAGGACGGCCTCCTCTACTTTCACACAGCTCCTGAACTCTGCGATGAATGGTAGATGATTTATAAAATAGATAACTAACTGTACACTCTAAGCATGTCAGATGATATTCACTTATTAACAGAACTATTCAAAATTGTACTACAGATGTTGTGTCTTGAGTAACTGTAAACTTAAATTCAGTGACAACAAAACTTATTTTCTAACACAATATATATATATGTGTGTGTGTGTGTGTGTGTGTGTGTGTGTGTGTGTGTGTGTGTGTGTGTATGCATAAAATTATATAATTATCCACTTCTCCTTTTAACCATCTGTCCCTGGTGACTCTGTGTCAGTCACACTGGAGATGTCTATATGGTTTGTGCCCCATGTTAGAACCAGCAGTGTCACTTGATAGACTCAAAGCTCACCATATTAAGCAACACACTTTGTAAAACGGCACACATACAATACAAACCAGGTGTATCAGTTTCATATAACACCTCCTCTCCACTCAGCAACTCATACCCCATCTGATCTCTCAGACCAGGGTGTATCTCTCTCCCTTTGTGCTTGTTAGACAAACTTAAAATCTGCAGTGCAGCCCTGCAGCCTGTGTGTGTAAAGCTAAGAAAGCCGGCCATGTGCATACACACAGTTATATATTAGGCTTCAAATCTGCATTGGCTATCACTACCAGCAGCACCCCCCCCCCCCCCCCCCCCCCCCCCCCCATTTAATACAACCTGCATCTCAGCTTACATTCCCTATTCAGTTCAGCCACTGGGATACAAGGAGTTAGGACAATCTGCCACCCCAAACATTTCCTATCTTTGTCAACCTTTGCATGAACACAAAAATATCTGGTAAAAGATCTCTTCCTTACGCCAGCACAGAATCGAGACATGTGAAAAACATTACATGGAATGCTTATTTTTAATATTTAATAATAACATGATGAAACATAACATGCAAATTTTCAGGGTAAGCCCTTTTTTTTTTTAGCTACAAAACAACACTTAAACAGTTAAACAGTGAAAAATAAAATGTAGGCTACTTATGTGCTTTTGAGTAAAGTGAAATAAAATGTAGGCAACTTAATAATCTGCTTTTGGATAAAGCAGATACGTAGCCTACATTTCATTTTTTTTTCACCGTTTAACTGTTGTTTTGTAGCTTGAAAAAGGGGCTCACCCCAAAAATTTGCATGTTTTGTCATATTAAATAAACATTTTTTTAAATCTTTTATGTGACTGGATCTTGTTTTAGAATGCTAGCAGTCATCCTTGTTTCAGATGTTATTCCCCCACCTCCAGCAGTTTGCTTTAAAATCAAATGCTCTGCCACTCTTATTCTTCCTCCCTTTTGAAACTGCCATCAGTTTAACAAAGAGTATGCAAAATCAACACAGAAAGAAAGAAAAAACTGCTGCATGTATTATATATATATATATATATATATATATATATATATATATATATTTGATTCTGTTCATCTATCAATTGTGCCTGTGGTGCTTTTTGTTTTGTTTTTTGGTTCCCCTTTAAACTATTCACAGGCGGTCTCTCCTTGCAACTTTTACTCTGCCATCTACTGATATAGCTGATTTTACAACTAGGCCCCCTGTACCTCCCCCCCCCCCCCCCCCTCCAAAAGCCCCACCTCCCTTCAATCCACCCTCTTTGCCACATGCAGTCATCCTTATGACAGGGCCATAATTATTACACAGGCCATCCAAGGCCACTCCACTCCACCAAGCTATATCATCCTACATGGAGGTTCCTATCTTGATCTTCCCTAGAAATCCCAGCCAGGAAGGAGACAGATAGGACAGACCGACCCATTCAACTATTAAAGCAAATGCAGCTCTAAACAAATACATCTTCACATAATTCATACAATACAGATAATGTACAAGAAGAGTACTGCAGCGTGACCACAGTGAAATGAAACAGAATGAGATCTGTGGGTGGTATAATGGTAGGTTTACTGTTCAGGTGGGTAACCATTCAAGTTGCAACCACTAGCCCAGCTCAGGTTTGAGAATGGGTCTGAAAGAAGTGTACTGCATCATCGCCAACACCAGTGTGGTAATCTGTAGTTAATAAGCAGCTGCCCTGAAGCATGGTCAACATTAATATGGTAATTAATAGCTGCGTTGCAGCATGACCAAGATGGGTATGGTAATTTGTAACTGTATAATAATAGCTGCCATGGATGAAATGGACACAAAAGAAAAGGCTGTCTTTTGTTATGATCTCTGGTTGCAAGCCACCAGGTGACCAGCAGTAGCAAAACCTTATCAGTTACGATATTAAAGTAAACCACAGGGACACAAATGTAAAGAACACAAATTATTGTAGCACACATAAATAACATGCAGTCAAAGAATACTTTAAAAAGACCATAGCCTATAATTATTTGGTTTTGTCTTGGAGAATGCAATGAAACTTTAAAGCATACCTTTTCCCCCTCCTCTTTAAAAAACAACAACAAAAAAGAGAACAGTGGGACTATGTTTTATATATATATATATATAAATATATATCCTGAGGCCCCTCACTATATTTGTTGACAGAAAACCAGTATGACTCTATGTCAGGTCTGTTAACACACAAAAGCATCACAGTTTTCAGCAGCGTAATAAATAAGTAAAGTATCACTGGCACCTGTCAATTATTAACAAATGAATGTACTGTACTTAGTAGAATAGTACTGTACAAAACTCTCCATAAAAACTAATTCAGGTAACTGTTTCTTTCTTTTTTTTAAATCAAGAAAACCTCCAACAAGCCACAAGTAAGGAAAGCATCATTTCAATGCCTTTGCCTAAGTAGTATGTTAGTTTGATATTTTAATATTCAGTCAAATGATTCTGCTGTATATATATTATATATATATATATATATATATATATATATATATATATATATATATATATATATATATATATATATATAAATACAAACTGTGCCTGTGTTTCACACACACGCACAAGGCTGCCCACTTTTACTCCTACTGGCCTGCACAGTAAAAACTCCCCTTGTCTGACAAGATGCAGCCTTGTCTAGAAACCCAACACTCCCCATTAGTTAGAGGTCTGATAGGGGCCACCTAGCTTCCTCTACTGCACTGGTAAGCCCTGAACTTGTTCCTGGCACAGGTACTTGAAAACAATCTCCAATGTCTTGTTGCTGCTCTAAAGTCTAAACATCTCTCCAGTCTCATCCCTACTGGTACTACCCTGGTCCCCTTTATCTGGCTGGTCTATAGTAGTTAGTACCATAGAACCCACCAACAAAGGACCATCTCGATGAGTGACCACCCTTCTTTAAATATTTTTCTTTTCCTTCTGAAACCTTTGCCATCATATTATTTCCATACGTGTAAAGTCTTTGAATATTTTCTCTTCTGAAACCTTTGCCATCATACTGTTTCTATGTAAAGCCTTTTAATGTTTTCTCTTCTGAAACCTTGGCCATCATACTGTTTCCATGAAAAGCCTTTTAATATTTTCTCATCTGAAACCTATGCCATCATACTGTTTCCATGTAAAGCCTTTTAATATTTTCTCTTCTGAAACCTTTACCATCATGTTATTTCCATGTAAAGGAGCCCTTCACCAACAACCATCCCCTCTTTTATTATATTTTAAGACCACCTTTGCTTGATTTTTTCCTTAAGTCACGAGTGGTCTTTACCAGCAGACTCAAGTGCTGCGCTAGAGTGGAACCTCACTTTTAAGACCACCCTAAGAATCAAGTGAAAGTGGTCTTCTGTGAGGGTGGTCCTCAGTCTGGGGGTCATTTAATAATAATAATAGCAGTCGTTACTATAGTGCCGTATCTCACCGACAAGGGTGGGCACACCAGGCTTTAAAAGATCAACAATAATGAATACATTCAGACTTCAAAAACAATAAATTATATAGTCATAATATTGTATTCCTCACACACACACACACACACACACACACACACACATTTGCATGGAATTTTATATTACAACTTTATTGCCAAGTGTTAGTGTAATTGCAGAAGGAATGTTTCGTGTAGAGTAAAAAAAAAAACTACAGTAAAACCCCACTGTGTTCAAAAGTACACTATTCACTAATCATAATTCATACTTATTCATGCCAGTCATAAAACAACAAATTATATTACAACAGCAAACACTGGGGTAAAAAGTCACCAATAAAACACATAAAAAATCCAACCGACATGAAAGCTGAACATGTACCACACGAAAACTGCCTCTCTATGAAGTCTACCTCATAAAAATAGCTGTCCTCCTACAAAAAGCAATCATAAGTCTACCTCATAAAAATGACTGTCCTCCTACAAAAAGCAATCATAAAAATTATTCACAGCAAACTAACTACCCCCCACTGACCGGCAGTAAAGCCTGGCCCACTATCAGCATCACCCTGTTCTACTCCCATCATGACCCTGACCCCTACTCCAATGACCCTAGCACCACAGAGCATCCCCACCTGGACTAAGCTGACACAGGAGTGAGCCTGGTGTAGCTTGGGAAGGGAAGCTTTCACACAACCAGTCTTGAAAGAGGGGCAGTGAGTCTCTCATCTGGGGGGTTCTTTCACTCTTTCAGTTTCATTTGGGGTACCACTGTAATATCAGTTTCCTTGCCTTCAGCACAACACAGCAACAACAAACAAACAAAACAAAACAAAAAGGGGTGGGGGTGGGGGTGGGGGTCAATCAGGGACAGGTTTTAAAGTAAACCTGGATGGGGCAATATGGTTTGACTTTTGGCCTCTAAGTCTATGTAGTAATAGATATGAACTGAAACTAAAAATAAATCTGAAACTAGTAATGCTGATTTTTGGACTGGCTAAATGGTTTGTTTTTTTCTCTGGGTGTGAACTGTGGTCTACTTCCCAGCCCCTGTCTTGAGTAAAGGTCCATTCACCAAATTTTTCCAATGTCATGTTTTCTCATTCAGAATCAGAACATGTATTATAACAAAGGTATTTACATTTTCTGTACTGTAAATAAATTGTAGGGTAGTGATTTATGCAGATCTACTAGTGCCCAATCGCAGCAGCAACAAGCTTCAGCATTTTTCGCTTTGGTCTTAGCATCCAACAATAAGGCCCTTGACAATTCATTGTTACTGTATTACTAAACTATCTCAAAAAAAGAAGAAGAAAAAATGCCCTTGAAAATTCATTTTACCATATTACTATTATATACTAAACTATCTCAATGAAAAATGCCCTTGAAAATTCATTGCTACCATATATTACTAAACTATCTCAATGAAACAGAAGACAACAACAACAAAAGACAAGTGGAAGAATAACGGAGCACAAAATTTAAACACTAATCTATTGTCATTTTATTTTTGGTCAGGTACCTGTGGTTCCAAGCTTCAGCAGCAGGGACCTAAACCAGCAGATACACACCACTGGGCAATGGAACCTTTCCAGATGTGTACACAGCTGAAGAGGAAATAGTTTGTGTAACCCAGGGGATGCTCCTCTAAGTACTGCATGCCTGGTGTTCAGTCTTCTAAGTTATATTCCATTACTGATACATGGGAGTGTGGCACTGGGAGTGGCACACAGAAATATAAGTTGTAATATAAAATCAAAATACTATTAGTATTACTTTACTAATGTTCAGCATAAAACTTTGATTCTGAAAGTACTTTAAAGTTTGAGGTACTACTAAACTTGCTTCTAGATTAGTTGGAATTGAAACACAATTTTAATCACATTTGTCGTTTGTATTGTAGTAACAATAATAATCTAATATTTGTAGTTGTAATACTAATACTAGTAATAGGCATCAGTTATAAAATGCTACAGATGGACAACTGGTGGTATGCAGTTCATCATGTGCACTAGGAAATGAAAAATGCCAAATTCTTTGTCTTTGCACTAATTTAAATTTTAATAATAATTTAGCTATGGTACAACTACATTACAAATAGAATTTACACCCATCTTACAAGTTGTGTAACAAGTTTGCACAATGACATGTATTAAGTATTAACATGTACAACTACAAGTTGGATGCAATTGCAAATTGTAAAATAAAGTTTTAGTGCAAATTGTATTTAATTTTGAGTCAAACTTTCAGGTCATTTTTCAGAGAATTTAGAAATAGACTTATGAAGTATGAACAGTAAGCAGTGATTTTAATGGGTGTTTCAGTAAAGACTAAAGTACAACTTCATTTTTTACACATATGCGCCCGCGCGCGCCCCCCCCCCCCCCCCCCCCCACACACACACAGAGCAGTTCACAAGACAATGTTACCTGTCCAAGATGCAAGGTGAGGTTGACTTGGTTGTACTGCACACCTCTGGACAATGGCGGACTCTGCCACCATCTTTCGGTTCCATCCGTGGCGTACTCGGGTCTGTGGTCCTGCTGACTGTTTCCGGGTTTGCAGTAGTCGCATAACTGACCGCGGATCACTTCTCTCGTCGTTTGATCATCACTTCCAGTCGCTCCTGTCAGACGACAAAAAAGTTCCGGACCTGGAACATCCTCGCCGCAAGTTGCTGTTGCCGTTATATTTCTGCCCTGCGCCAAGTTAAAATACGGCGGCGTAAGCACTTGTGCATCTACATTTACTGCCAACAGCAAAAAAGTCAGTATGTAAAAACTGAAAAGCCGCTTCTTTGTGAAAGGTGCAGCGGCCACAGGAGAAAAGTTCTCCCGACTCGCCATCTTCGCACTCGCTGTATCAACTGAAGTGAAAGGGGGGGAAGTCTGCACACAGGAGCCGGGAGGGGGTCAAGTTTAATGGTGTGCCCTTTGGTCGGTGCGCACTTTAATTGACATAGGGGTGACAGGATGAGCGTGTTCCGCTCAGTGGCCTTCATTTACGCCTGATTGACAATGTGTATGTCGGCTAGTGTGTAGCTATGAATGAAGTGAGATTCTATTGTACAAGTAAGCCCTTCCCTAAACAAGTTTCCCCGCTGCGGACAGAGAAATACTGGCAAGCCATATTTAGGATACCCAGCCGCAGATATGGTTTCGCCGAGTGCAAAAATCTGTGAACTCTGGCCCAGCGAGCCTTCTTCGGTGCATGTTGTACGAGCTGCTCGTGTTGTGCTGTGGCCGAAAGGTTGCGACAGCTCGACGGAGGGCTTTTATTTTATTTTATTTTATTTTAGTTATTTGTTCCTGATAGAATCCCTGTAATGTATCTTTTCCGCGCGGATGCGATTAGTAAAACTGTGAAGTACTTTCAATATGGTCGGACTTTGAGTCAAAAGAAACTTACCGATCCGCTAAGGATCGTCAGAAATGCCGCTCGTATTACGGTAACGGTTTTATATAAATCAAATTTGATTTCACAAACCAACTCGATCTGGGTTTTTTGAAACCTTATCCAGCACAACACAGATCATAACCTATAAACTATGATTTTGCCTTAAAGTATGGCTATACCCCATTCATTTTAGATTAAATTTAGCAACTGAGTTTAAGGAATGATTGTTAACTGATTAGTCTGAATCGATGAGCGGCATTACGCTGTCAAGTCAGTGTCATGCCAGTTAATCTCGTCCATGTTCAGCGCATAAGCGGTGCATAACATCATGCAAGGACTCGAAAATATCAAGGCCAATAGATCAACGGCTTTGGTACTACACATTATTTAGCTCATGAATATGTATACTGATAGCAACTGAGTTCAGGAGCTGTGTGAAAGTCGAGGTGACAGTCCCTAATACTGATAGCAGTTAAATGTCTTGTTAAATTAATGTATGCATAGTCCCCCCCCCCCCCCTCCGACCCCCACTGTAGCGGCGTAGTCACTGAGTGTCAGTGGCGGTGCGTGCGTGCGCGGCGCGCGCGTGCCGCGTCAGTGCGTGCGTGGCCGGCGTGTGTCAGTGTCAGTGTGTGTGGGGGGGGGTGTAGTGTGTGTGTGTGTGTGGGGGGGGGGGGGGGGGTCGTTGTGGTTGCATGCATATTTTGCCTTTACAAATCCTTTCTCAAACTGATCAGGTGTACCGATGATTGCCGCCAAGCACTGATCCCCTTTTTAAAAGGTAGTCACTCGGATGAAAGACTCCTACTGAGAAAGAACTTCAACAATGCGATGATGCTTAACGTCCACAGAAAACGTGTGGTTTATTAGGGACGGGAGAAGTGGGGAGAGATATTATAAATGTGAGACCAGGTCCACTTCCCAGTTCACGCTGCAGCTCCTGAGTGCGTGCAACTTCAACATCTTATTCTGCAGATTTGTCAGTCCCCCCACCCCCAGTGAGTTTTGTAATCGTTGTGCTAGCAATAAGGTCAAGTAGTATGCTGGCAATGACAATTCTGAACCCATGAAGCTTTGAGCAAAAATATGACAAAACAGATAAATCAGTAATAAATGTACACACGACACAGAAGAAAGAAAGAAAAGAAAAAAAGGAGAGAAAAAAGAAAGAAAGAAACTACACCGTACTAGCGCCTGTGGTTCTGGCTTACACGAGTACTCTCCCCTCACTTCAAATTACGAAGATGGCGGAAGAATCCAGTCAGTCTGATTCTTCAGCGGAGGAAAGACATGATATATTTCGACACTTACAAGGAGAAGTAACGCCCGAACAATTTCAAGCATGGAGTGAAATGAATACGCAGGTAAAATGTGAATAAAAATGAAAAATATGTGGTGACACTTTCCCAAGGAGTGGGGATTAAAAACAACAACAGAGCAACTAAACAGTGTTACAGTAAGCTAGACATGTATACATGTGTAAAGTTCTGTAAGCTAGCGAAAGCCTTCAGCTTAGTAATCGTAATTTTTTCAAAAAATATCTGTATTATGAAAAAATACTATTCCCGTTAAATGGATGGGGGAGGGGGGTCACACAAAATAAGTTCGATTGATCCCATGCAAGCCCGACTAAGTCACACACCGAATTCCATTCCCATACAATGATACACGTACAAACTACAAAGTACAAAACTACAAGTACAATACTCATAGTTTGTAATTATACCCACCAGTTTATACTAAGTCAGTCACCCCAGATAGTGATAGTGATACAGTGCTATCTCTTGTTTTTGTGTTTCATTTTATAACAACTGTAATACTAATACTAAGTAATAGATACTAATTAACAACTGGATAACACCAACCCACCTCTCTCTCTCTCTCTCTCTCTCTCTCTCTCTCTCTCTCTCTCTCTCTCTCTCTCTCTCTCTCTCTCTCTCTCATGCACATACACATACACACACTACACTGTCACTATCACCAGCTTCAGTATTATCACAAATGCTGTTATAGTGTTAATACTCATGGTCATAGTCATACAGCTACAAACAATGAATCTTAAACCACTTCCCTTCTACTAGTTCTAGTCTCAGACATTCATCTATTTTAACAAAGACTTCTTGATGTGAGTATTATGCAGCTGAAAGGAAAAAAACACAAATGAAAATGCTGTAGTAAGTTTTATATCTTCTTCTTTCAGGCCAGCAGTCTGCTGCTTCAGAATCCAACTGCACCATCCAGGACAGACTCAGAAACACTGCTTTGTCCCGACGTGCTAGCCAATATAATCCCAGTGTCAGAAACTCAAAGCATATCAGGGACATCTACCAACACATTTGCAGCATCTTCTGTCTGGGACATCTTGGACCGTGGCGATCACAGGGAACAAGAGGAAGATGATGAAGTTGTCGAGGAAGCAGATGACAGTGTGTTGGCTCTGGCTGATGCTGCCAGTCGTGCGTCCACACTCTCCAGACTACAGGCACAGGACCAGTTGACAGGATGCAATGACTTCAGTGCAGTTGCTCTTGGGACCCCGGAAACCCTAGCCAAGTACTTGACAGGTAAACACAAAGAATAAACAGAGAGCTATATTAAATCATATGCTCAGTCAGTCATGACAATGGCAGAGTACCAGTTCATAACTGGAAGGTTGGGGTTCAGGAGTGGCAGCAGGTTTTCTTCTCCAGAGTCATTTGCCTGTGCTAACTTTATTTTGCTATCCAATCACCTCTCTGACTCACCCTGATATAACTGGAATGGTTGACTGGGCGTAAAACACCAAGTTACTTACCTACCTATTTTGCTATCCGCTTAACACTAGTGTAAGGTTACTGCAGTAGCACATAAAAGTAAAACTAGTCAAACTAAAAAAACTTAGTGATTCTGCCAAAAGATACACCTAAACTGGTGAACACCCTTGACCCAACATAATCAGACTGGCTGACTGACTGCTGTCCTGGCCTAGCGTGGCAAATGAGCTCACATGCAAAGAGCTGAAACACAACTGGTAACATGTGAATGATGTATGATAAAAGCACAGGCAGGAAATGGTTCACCGATCCTTCCCCCATGATCTTTGCATGTGGAGAATCCACCTATCAGTGTACCACCACCACAAAGACTGGATATTAACATTATTATGTGTTCGTTTCTCTCTATACACGTGCGAGTGTGTCTCTCTCTGTCTCCACTCTCTCTCCCCCCCCCTCTCTCTCTCTCTCTCTCTCTCTCTCTCTCTCACAGTTGGAGAGATAGAGTTGAATCCCATTTTGGACAGTAAACTTTCTCCCCTCTTCTCCTTAGTCTCAGAGAGGTGGACTGAGTGTCTGGTCCTTAGGGTAAGACAAAAACGGGGGCCCCATGTTGTACAGGTATGTGCACATTAAAGCTCCCTCAGCAGTTTTGTTTAATACATTTTTATCAGTGTTGGAGATGACTTGTTGTGGGCAGCTTGACAGTCACAGCTTGGCTTTCCGCAGTAAAGCAACCAGAATTTCCATGGGAAATTTTCCATTTGGGACCGGAAAGTATACCCCCCCAAAATGTATTAGTATGTTATGCCATTATATATATGTGTGTGTGTGTATTTAGACCAGAAGGAATATATATATATATATTTTTTGTTTGTTTGTTTGTTTCTCTCTTTTTTGTTTCTCTCTTCTTTTTTCAGTAACTATATCGACAGTTTTTATATATTTTTTAATCAACAAACAAGGGAGTTAATTAGCACTTGAAAGACATGACACAAACACAACAATGAAGACCTCAGTCACCAGGCATGTAAGTAATCATTTTGAGGTAAATGTACTTAACTGTAAATGTTACTTATATTGATAGCTTGTATTCATAAGCCTGAACAACCGTTTCAGGGAAGCTGACCTTTGAGGAGTTTTTCAAGATTGTCGATCAAGTCCAGAAGGATAAAGGGAGGAGCGAACGCAGCAGAAAGAGAAAAGCTGATGGGGATTTTGTCTACGAAGATGATGAAGATTTTGAAGCAGAGGAAGATGTTTTGGCGGATGAGGACGACGAAGAAGATTCATGGATGCCTGATTCTTCCAAAGCGACAGGTTGGTCTTGGTGAAATGTGGAATGTGGTTTCATTCTTGCTTCCCTTGTTCATTTATTGGCTTTAAGTTTAATATTATATATTATATATGGCAACTGCATTTAAAATCAAACCACTTTAAATATTTTATCTTTTAAAAGATACTCATGTGTTGGCATTGCTGTTAAGAGTGAAATTTCTTTTTCACAGTTTCTGGACTTGATGGTGAAATTACCATCTAAAACTAAAAGTTGATTTTATGTGTCAGATCCAACTCCTAAAATCATTTGTATCAGTACTATTATGGAAAATTTTAATATCCTTTAAAAAAATAAACTGAGTGCTACTGAATACAGTCACCCTGATATCACCCTGGTATATATATATATATATACAATCATCATGAACACATGATTGACTGAGCATTAAAAATCAGTTATCTGTCTACAAAGTACAAAGGAAAACACTGAATACCGAATAGCATTGCAATCATAAACGTTTGACATGTCTGATGCCATGCCAACACAGTGGCAGCTTTGGATAAATTTTTAAGGAATTTAATCAGATTATTTGCCTAAAAGTAATTAACACTACATGTACATCCTGTGGCTTTCTCCAAAATGCCCCCCCCCCCCCCCCCCCCCCCCTACCCCTACCCCCCTACTCCACTGTCCATGTTTTTATGTTCTTGTTCTCTTTCAGATTCTGGAACTAAAAAGAAACCAAGGAAGGTAAGGTTGTTTTTGTTGTTTCCCTTTGGGAGTGCATAATCAGAATCATAAATAATGAAGACAGTTTGTCAGACACTCTTTCCCTGAAAGGAGCTCTATAATGACAAATGTCAACAGTCACAAGGACGCAGATAAGACAGAATGATGAACTGCACTTTCCCAGTAATGACAGTGCGTACAGTGCACAACGATGCAGCTGTAAATCAATGGCAGCACTTGGAGTTTGGTGGGATAGGAGATAACTTTC
This sequence comes from Alviniconcha marisindica, assembly GCA_018857735.1. Lineage (NCBI taxonomy): Eukaryota > Metazoa > Mollusca > Gastropoda > Provannidae > Alviniconcha > Alviniconcha marisindica. The sequence goes on from JABMCL010002793.1 coordinate 122,010, forward strand.
AAAAGTACATGTTTCAAGAGCCTGGCTGAATGCAGTGCAGTAGCGGACTTTGTGGATGAGAGGTCACGCAGAAAGCTGTTTCAGACTGTGGGGCCAACGAGGGAGAAGGACTTTGTGGATGAGAGGTCACACAGAAAGCTGTTTCAGGATGTGGAGCCAATGAGGGAGAAGGACTTTGTGGATGAGAGGTCAAGCAGAAAGCTGTTTCAGACTGTGGGGCCAATGAGGGAGAAGGACTTTGTGGATGAGAGTTCAAGCAGAAAGCTGTTTCAGACTGTGGGGCCAATGAGGGAGAAGGACTTTGTGGATGAGAGGTCAAGCAGAAAGCTGTTTCAGACTGTGGGGCCAGTGAGGGAGAAGGACTTTTAGGATCAGAGGTCAAGCAGAAAGCTGTTTCAGACTGTGGGGCCAATGAGGGAGAAGGACTTTGTGGATGAGAGTTCAAGCAGAAAGCTGTTTCAGACTGTGGGGCCAATGAGGGAGAAGGACTTTGTGGATGAGAGGTCAAGCAGAAAGCTGTTTCAGACTGTGGGGCCAATGAGGGAGAAGGACTTTGTGGATGAGAGGTCAAGCAGAAAGCTGTTTCAGACTGTGGAGCCAATGAGGGAGAAGGACTTTGTGGATGAGAGGTCAAGCAGAAAGCTGTTTCAGACTGTGGGGCCAATGAGGGAGAAGGACTTTGTGGATGAGGGGTCAAGCAGAAAGCTGTTTCAGACTGTGGGGCCAATGAGGGAGAAGGACTTTGTGGATGAGGGGTCAAGCAGAAAGCTGTTTCAGGCTGTGGGGCCAATGAGGGAGGACGTTTGGGATCAGAGGTCAAGGGGGAGGCTGTTTCAGACTGGGGCCAATGAGGGAGGACGTTTGGGATCAGAGGTCAAGGGGGAGGCTGTTTCAGACTGGGGCCAATGAGGGAGAAGGACTTTTAGGATCAGAGGTCAAGCAGAAAGCTGTTTCAGACTGTGGGGCCAATGAGGGAGAAAGACTTTGTGGATGAGGGGTCAAGCAGGAAGCTGTTTCAGACTGTGGGGCCAATGAGGGAGAAGGACATTTGGGATCAGAGGTCAAGGGGGAGGCTGTTTCAGACTGTGGGGCCAATGAGGGAGAAGGACTTTGTGGATGAGGGGTCAAGCAGAAAGCTGTTTCAGGCTGTGGGGCCAATGAGGGAGAAGGACGTTTGGGATCAGAGGTCAAGGTGGAGGCTGTTTCAGACTGGGGCCAATGAGGGAGAAGGACTTTGTGGATGAGAGGTCAAGCAGAAAGCTGTTTCAGACTGTGGGGCCAATGAGGGAGAAGGACTTTGTGGATCAGAGGTCAAACAGAAAGCTGTTTCAGACTGTGGGGCCAATGAGGGAGAAGGACTTTGTGGATCAGAGGTCACGCAGAAAGCTGTTTCAGACTGTGGGGCCAATGAGGGAGAAGGACTTTTGGGATCAGAGGTCAAGCAGAAAGCTGTTTCAGACTGGGGCCAGTGAGGGAGAAGGACTTTGTGGATCAGAGGTCAAGGGGGAGGCTGTTTCAGACTGTGGGCTGAAAGATGCCCAGACAGTATATTTCCAGGTCCTGTAACTAATAACACATCTACTTGCAATGCTATATGTTTGAGGAAAATCCATTCACATGCCAGTGCGAAAAAGAAGATATAAAGGCTCAAGGGTTTCAAATTTTGCAATTTTATTGATCATTTTCAAATGTCATTATGGCAGTGAAGGGGTTAAAACTAAAACTTACAAATGTGTACATGCTTCGTGTGTGTTGTGTTTGTTACTGTAGCCACGGCGTAGACAGTGGGAGTTGCCGAAAAGCCTGGAAGGTCTGATGGGGGAAACACACAATCAGGTCGCCCAGGGAAAGTACGAGGAAGCCATTGGGATGTGTTTTGAACTTATTCGCAGAGGTGTGTAATTGTGTGCTGTTTGCAGATTTGTGGTCCTGTGATTGTAATGTTGATATTTTTTATATATATATTTTTAATGAAGAGAATTATTGACCACCGTAACACTCACTCATGCACACAAATAATCATGCAACACATCACACGGACACATACACATGCAACACATGTGCATAGGCATGCACGCACACACACACGCATGCACACACACACACACACACACATTTTGTGTTTTTTTTTTTACCATGATAAAAGCTGTGAATTTTGCTGCTGTAGCTTGTATGCATAGTGGGTCTGCAGCATATATGTAATGCTTGTCAATTCTGGCACACAAAAAGAACTCAGAAGTCTTCAGAATTCAGTTGTGTTTAAAAAAAATAAAAAATAAAAATCTTAAATGGAATTCTCTTTGAACTCGTCTGAGTGTTTCATTTCTGTGCACTCAACAAAAACAAAACCCCAGTCTGGTCAGGGACTGAGTTAGTGGTGTGTGTGTGTGAGTGTGTGTGTGTGTGTGTGTGTGTGTGTGTGTGTGTGTGTGTGTGTGTGTGTATAAGACTTGCATTGTTTTTTGGCATCAATAGTTCCTTTAATGATCCACCAACGTTGCAGTGCTGATCATGTGATCATACTATGCTCACATGCAGGTAATTTGCTAATTGCTTCTTGTGGAATTTAGCACTTACCTGAAGCCATGCATGCATGCAAACACACACAGACACACATACATGCACGCATACAAAGATACCTGACTTAAAATTGCCCCCCACCAACCCCCCCTCCTTTTTTTTTTTTTTTTTTTTGATTTTAGAAAGGAGAGGGAGTACATTTGTTTATAACAGGTTGTTGCATCTGTTGACTTGCAGCCCGCAATGCAAGCAAACCCTTTGAGACCCTGAGCATGATCTATGATGAACAAGGGGATTCAAGAAAGGCCACAGAGGTAAGTCTGTCTTTCCTAGTGTTGCTGGTAGGATCTACCTGTCCAGGTCGTGCCATAATACTGTAAGTGTAATATTTTCAAGTTCAGAATACTGTAAGTGTACTATTTTCCTGTTCAGAGTATTGTAAGTGTAATATTTTCATGTCCAGAATACTGTAAGTGTATTATTTTCCTGTTCAGAGTATTGTGAGTGTACTATTTTCATGTCCAGAATACTGTAAGTGCACTGTTTTCATGTTCAGAGTATTGTAACAGTAACAATATACTTTATTCATCCCTGCGGGAAATTAAAGCTGTTGTTTGATCGCACAATGAAGAACATATCTCAATAATTCTAAGTCATTAAACACACGCACATATACACTCTTAGACATACGCCCCCTTTCTCTCAATCTGCATACACTAATAGCAAACCCAAAATTTCCTGGAATAATGCTTTCTCTGTCAAACCAAAATGTAAAAACTCTCAAATTAAATAAAAATAAGTGTAGTATTTTCATGTTCAAAATGTTATAAGTGTAATATTTTCATGTTCAGAGTATCGTAAGTGTAATATTTTCATGTTCAGGCTGGGGGGTGGGGGTGGGGGGGTGGGTGGGGTGAGGCAGGTAGACATTTAGTGATCTTACGAGTGTTTCTCTTCATTGGAGACTTTCTCTCTCTGCTGGTTACAATGACAAACAGTTTCTTTTTCACGAAGTGATGGTGGTACAATGTTCCACATTTCCTCCTGCAATCAACCCCCACACCCCTTGTGGTTTAGCCTTACACGCTTGTGATTTTCTCCCCCCAATTTCACCCCTTGCAGATTCTGCTGCTGTCAGCCTATTGTAAGCGCACTGATTCCGACTTGTGGGTGACCGTGGCCAACAGGATGCTGAAGCACAATGAAGTGGGCAAAGCCATGCAGTGCTATAACCAAGGTTGGTGGCTTCATTACTACAGGTAGTTCCGTTTCCTTCTGTTCTGACCTGGTGGGTACTGACGTTGTGCTGTAACCAAGGTTTGTAGCTTCATTACTACAGGTAGTTCTGTTTCCTTTTGTTCTGACCTGGTGGATACTGACATAGTGCTATTACCAAGGTTGGTAGTTTCATTACTACAGGTAGTCTTGTTTCCTTCTGTTCTGACCCGGTAGGTACTGACATTGTGCTATAACCAAGGTTTGTAGCTTCATTACTACAGGTAGTCCTGTTCCCTTCATTCTGACCCGGTGGGTACTGACATTGTGCTATAACCAAGGTTTGTAGCTTCATTACTACAGGTAGTCCTGTTCCCTTCATTCTGACCCGGTGGGTAGGTTAGTTGCTTCATTGTTCAGACAATCAGAGTACCTTGCCCTTAGATTCCGACCTATATGGGGGAGGGGGATTCTCTGAGGATAACATCACTGAACTTAGCTTGTTTGTGTGCAGCTATCAAGCATGCAGTCACCAACAAGATTGAGCTGATGGAGGAGCAATGGGTGGGAGGGTGGGTAAGATTCTCTGAGGATAAAATCGCTGAATTGTGCTTGTTTGTGTGCAGCCATCAAGCATGCGGTCACCAACAAGGTTGAGCTGATGGAGGAGCGCTGAGATGGGGAGATTCTCTGAGGATAAAATCGCTGAATTGAGCTTGTTTGTGTGCAGCCATCAAGCATGCGGTCACCAACAAGATTGAGCTGATGGAGGAGCGCTGCAGCCTGTACGAACAGATGGGCGAGATGTCCAAGGCGCTCATGGGATACACTCAGATCCTCAACCACATGGAGCCCAAGCCTGAAAATGACGACAAGTACCTCAAGCTGGCGCGCAAAGTTTGCGAGGTGACTCAGGTTTCTCATCAACAGTGTTGGTTCGCCGTGCGCACAGATAAAAGATGATCGACGGCAGTTTGGAGAGTTTGGCATTGCCCGGCTGCTTTGTTTTTATCTTGTTTCTGGTTGGCATCATATTCCCTAAGACTGTAAGCTAAACATGCGTTGAACTACAAAACCGTTGGAATAGTTGAACATTTCTGGGAGGCTCAGGGCTTCTTCCAAGGAATTGTGTGCTGTATGGATCACTTCTCAATGCTTTGTGACTAAAGACAGGAAATCATTCAATACCATAATGTGGCAGGCAAATGCTGACTTTCTTTAGGTTAAAATCTCACCTCATCTTTGAAATTTCACCCCTTCAAACTACCTTATGGACTCTGTGTATTGTGTGTGTGTGTGTGTGTGTGTGTGTGTGTGCTCTCACCGAAGTTTGATTTGACTGTGTTTTGGCTCTCTGATTCGTAATGAGCTATATGCTCCGATTTGGAGAAATAGCACATAAAAGAGTACATTATTATTATTCAAAGAAAACAACATTGCAGTTGTTTTCATCCCTCCTAGAACTCCGAGGACTCGTTTAGAGCATGTACAGCTGTTTTCCTGCACATACATGACTGCATTCACACAGCATCAGCCACCACTGAGACAGCTGTACTCTGGCTTCAGGGAGCTGACATGACAGTAGCAACAGTATGAACAGGAAGAAGGGCATGATTTGTTGAAACTGGCATTGTTAAAGTGAACTTTTTGATGCTCTAGGGTTTATTTTATCTTTCTTTTGAGTTTGGCTATTCCTTTGCTTGTGAGAACGTATGAGGATGCTGCATGAAGAGTGTATGATGATGTTGCAGAGGTACTCCAACATGAAGAGTGTATGATGATGTTGCAGAGGTACTACAACATGAAGAGTGTATGATGATGTTGCAGAGGTACTCCAACATGAAGAGTGTATGATGATGTTGCAGAGGTACTCCAACATGAAGAGTGTATGATGATGTTGCAGAGGTACTACAACATGAAGAGTGTATGATGATGTTGCAGAGGTACTCCAACATGAAGAGTGTATGATGATGTTGCAGAGGTACTACAACATGAAGAGTGTATGATGATGTTGCAGAGGTACTACAACATGAAGAGTGTATGATGATGTTGCAGAGGTACCCCAACATGAAGAGTGTATGATGATGTTGCAGAGGTACTACAACATGAAGAGTGTGTGCTGATGTTGCAGAGGTACCAAAACATGAAGAGTGTATGATGATGTTGCAGAGGTACCACAGCATGAAGAGAATCAACGATGCAGCGAGGGTTCTCACCACCATGTTCAAGACACGCCCCTCGCTCATCAATTCTGAAGGTACGTGTGGGTTGTTGGTTTGGGTGATTGCATTCCCCAGCTAAAATTAACCCTGAGGTTCACCTAAGGTTGGGTTAGAAGGTAACGTGCAACTGTTTCCCCACACCTGTCCATGCTGTCAGTGTTACTGGTCACTTCAGCAGCTGCACTCCGACGTCAGGGATTTCAGTAATGGCTGGGATTTGTCATGCCATGAAGATTGCTACAGCAGAAAGTAAACCTGACATGGAACTCTTAACGCAGCAGACATTTTGCTTTAGCCCCAGCATTTTGGCTGGAGATGATATGGTGCCAGTAATGATAATGTAATTAGCCACTGACTGGGGCCCCTGAATATGTGTAAGTAAATGCACAGGGGGATTGAGGGACAGGCAGAAAGACTGTGTGTGTGTGTGTGTGTGTTGGGGGGGGGGGGGGGGGTTGAAGGGGGTCTTCTCTTTGATGAGGTGAACAGTAGATGGGTTTGATTTTGTTTTATGCAAATGCTCTGTGCACAGTCATTGAATTGTTTTAGTCTACTTGGTAACATGGTGGTGTAGCATGCAAAGGAAAGGAAAAAATGATCATTGTGCAAATTGTTTCATTTTTTATTTTTTTTATTTTTTTGCAGACACAAACAAGCTGCTGGACTTGCGGATGTTCATGAAACAGTATCAGGCTTGCTTGGAGGTAAAAATATCAGAACTCTGTACATTGTATCTCTCTTTGCACAAGAGCAATTTTTTTATTTTCATTGTGTAGCACTTTTGATTAAAGACATTTGCATCCACTTTGATGTTCAAAACCAAAGCTCAAAATAAAATACTGTAATGTACCTTTGGTGAAGTTCATGTACCTTGTATTTACTCACATGCCCAGTGAGAGTTACTGTGGGCGATTCAGGTCTTTGTTGTTGTGTTCATGTGACGTCTTTCAAGTGCAAATTAATTCTCCTCATTTGTTGATTCCAAAAATGTTGTTGCAGTTTTAGTTAGTGCAGTGAAAGCACGGAAAAAGACCACCCTGCGAAGAGACCATCCCTTAATTAAGAATACTTCCTGAAACCTTTGCTGTTGTGTTCATGTGACATCTTTCGAGCGTCAATTAACTCTCCTTATTTGTCGATAAAAAAAAAAAATGTAGTTGCAGTTTTAGTTAGTGCAGTGAAGCACTGAAAAAGACCACCCTGCGAAGAGACCACTCCTAATTTAAGAAAACTCACTGAAACCTTTGTCTTTACTAGTTTATATGTCCATGTATATGAACATCTGACCAAGGAGTACCCCTCTCTTTTAACCACTTTTGTTTCTGTTTGGGGTGGCCATGAAAGAGAGATTGCACTGTGTTGAATGTACTTCCTTCTTTTTTCTTTCCTGTAGCACAGTAACAGTCAGTTTTGACTGCTCTGTAGTGTTTGGAGAGTTGGGCACTATGGAATACCAAGTTGGGCACTGTGGCATACCGAGTTGGGCACTATGGAATACCAAGTTGGGCACTGTGGCATACCGAGTTGGGCACTATGGAATACCAAGTTGGGCACTGTGGCATACCGAGTTGGGCACTATAAAGAAACAAAAACAGATGGTTTCAGTGACTTAAGAGCACAGAGAAAAACACCGGCAAGAGCAGGTTCCCCTTTCCAGATGCACTTAAAGGGGATCAAAGCCAGTATGTATGGCAAAAGTATCAAGACGTCAAGAACCAAGCCTTTCCTGCTTTTCATTGGTAAAAACAACAACAAAAACAATGTTGCTACTCCCTGATGTGTTGCTACTCCCTGATGAGCTCAGATTCAAAGCAAAAATTATACTTTGGTTCTTTGTGTAAATATTTGATAGAATAACCAAATGAAGCCTGCGGATGAAATTATTTGCATGTTTTCTAAAAAAAAATCAGGCCAGCTTGCATCTTCATTCAGTTCCCCTTTAAAGTTAGTGACGATAATAACAGTGATGATGATGGCGAGGATGGTATTAATAATAATAATAATAGCAACAGTAGTTAACTTTTATATAGCGCTGTTCTAATGACAGTGCTGATGTTCATTGTCAGGGTTTGGTGGACTACTGCGGAGTGCAAGTCACACTGAACAACGGTCATGAATGGAACCAGAATTCACCCCTCCCTGCTGACCTTGACCTCAAAACCAGGCCTGGTATTATCACAAGGTCAGTTAGATTTCATTCTTCCTGTGTCTCTGGTTTGATCTTCATCTTGGTTTTCATGAAACAAAAAAATATGCACACAGCAGTTTTTCAGTCGATTTATGACATAGTTCCAATATGTTAAATTGTGAAAACATGGTCGTTGGCACCAAGTCTTTAACATCATAAACATGTCTGGCATGTGTGGCATCCCTCGACCTTACTTCACAAGGCAGCTTTTTTAGCTCTTCATTAGGAAAAAGCAAACCAACATGTTGTATGTACCCCGAGAGGCTCAAACTTAAAGCAAAAAAGGGGGGGGGGGGGGGGGACTTGTTTTACAGCTGAGGGAAAGAGGATAAGCTGTCCCACCTTGATGAGACCACCCCGTTCTTAAACCTTGCCCCTTTGCATTTCTGTGTAAATGAATCTCGGGGGGGGGGGGGGGGGGGGGGGGGAGTAGGTATCAGTGGTTAGAGCGCCGGACTCGTGACTGAAAGGTTGCAGGTTTGAATCCCTGCAGGAGCTGCGGGAGAATTTTCTTCTCCATGGTCGACTTTCTGTGCTGACTCTTATTTCGGTATCTGTTCCACCCCGTGTTACCGCAGTAGCACATAAAAGATCCTGGTCATTCTGCCAAAAGTGCAGGTGGCAGGTTACAGCTAAACACGCATACACCTTACGTATGTGGCTTTTGCCTGAAGTGACATGGTGCATGGTTGAATGGTGTACACAGAACTTACGCCGAGACGGCTGCAGTTTCATGTGGTACCAGCCATGCCAGCACTCTAAGTACACCACTTTGGTGGATATTCAAAATACGTGCTATAAGAAGCTAGTCACTCATGTAGAACCACATGCGAGCGCAGTGAGTCTGCTCAAGAGAGCGGAGAATAGCGCTATATAAGCGATCATCATCATCATCAATCTCACCAGATTGAGGACCACCACCCCTCTTTGAAGAACAGCCACTTTCTGCTTGAGTATTGGGTTGGGCTTGAAAGAGGTGATGTAACTGCATGCCTGTTCCTTTTGTGTGCAGTGTGAGTGTTCCCGGCAATTTGCCCCAGGGCTTCCCCCTGGAGCTGCTGGCCAAGCTGTGCACCTGCCTCATCTACCTGGGCTTCAGTGAACAGGCCAAGGTGAGTGAGCTCAGCGCTAAAGCTGCTGGTGGACTAGATCTGGGTTTTTTTTCTTGGCACTGGGAGCGACACTGTCATTCCTGTTGTGGGGATGTGCACCTGCCTCATCTACCTGGGCTTCAGTAAACAGGCCATGGTGAGTGAGTTCCGCAGTGGGTGGACTAGATCTGGGTTTTTTTCTTTCTTGGCACTGGCAGCGACACTGTTGTTCCTGTTGTGGGGATGAATGAGCTGGAGCTGCTAGTCAAACTGTGCACCTGCCTCATCTACCTGGGCTTCAGTAAACAGTTAGCTGGGCTTCAGTAAACAGGCCAAGGTGAGTGAGTTCCACACTGGGTGGACTAGATCTGTGTTTTTTTTCTTAGCTCTAGCAGCGACACTGTCGTTCATGTTGTTCATCTACCTGGGCTGCAGTAAACAGGCCAAGGTGAGTTAATTCAGCGGTAGGTGGACTAGATCTGTAGATCTGTTTTTTCTTGGCGCTGGCAGCGACACACAGTTGTTCCTGTTGTGGGGATGAATGAGCCTCATGATTGACTGTACAGGCCATGGCTGAATGGTGTACAGGCCATGGCTGAATGTTGTACAGGCCATGGCTGAATGGTGTACAGGCCATGGCTGAATGGTGTACAAGCCATGGCTGAATGGTGTACAGGCCATGGCTGAATGGTGTACAGGCCATGGCTGAATGGTGTACAGGCCATGGCTGAATGGTGTACAGGCCATTGCTGAATGGTGTACAAGCCATTGCTGAATGGTGTACAGGCCATTGCTGAATGGTGTACAGGGCATTGCTGAATGGTGTACAGGCCATTGCTGAATGGTGTACAGGCCATGGCTGAATGGTGTACAGGCCATGGCTGAATGGTGTACAGGCCATGGCTGAATGGTGTACAGGCCATTGCTGAATGGTGTACAGGCCATGGCTGAATGGTGTACAGGCCATTGCTGAGGGTCAGAGTGAGCCTCATGATGTGAGTGCAGTGAGTCTGCTCAAGAGCAGAGAATAACACTATATAAAAGCGATCAACAATGATCCCTGTCATCTTTTCCAACTCTCGTCTGCAGCCAGAGAGCTTGGCGGGTGGGCTATGCAAGACAATACCTGGTCAGTCTGTTGTGTTTTCATCACACCTGTTCCACTTCTGATGCTTCCACCTCATTCCCCTTCCCTGCCTCCTCCTCCCCCCCTCTGTTGTGTTTTCATCACACCTGTTCCACTTCTGATGCTTCCACCTTGTTCCCCTTCCCTGCCTCCTCCTCCTCCCCCCCTCTGTTGTGTTTTCATCACACCTGTTCCACTTCTGATGCTTCCACCTCTTCCCCTTCCCTGCCTCCTCCTCCTCCCCTCTGTTGTGTTTTCATCACACCTGTTCCACTTCTGATGCTTCCACCTTGTTCCCCTTCCCTGCCTCCTCCTCCTCCCCTCTGTTGTGTTTTCATCACACCTGTTCCACTTCTGATGCGTCCACCTTGTTCCCCTTCCCTGCTACCTCCTCCTCCTCCCCTCTGTTGTGTTTTCATCACACCTGTTCCACTTCTGATGCTTCCACCTCGTTCCCCTTCCCCTGCCTCCTCCTCCTCCCCTCTGTTGTGTTTTCATCACACCTGTTCCACTTCTGATGCTTCCACCTTGTTCCCCTTCCCTGCCTCCTCCTCCTCCCCCCTCTGTTGTGTTTTCATCACACCTGTTCCACTTCTGATGCTTCCACCTTGTTCCCCTTCCCTGCACCTCCTCCTCCTCCCCTCTTTGTGTTTTCATCACACCTGTTCCACTTCTGATGCTTCCACCTCGTTCCCCTTCCCTGCCTCCTCCTCCCCTCTGTTGTGTTTTCATCACACCTGTTCCACTTCTGATGCTTCCACCTCGTTCCCCTTCCCTGCCCCTCCTCCTCCTCCCCTCTGTTGTGTTTTCATCACACCTGTTCCACTTCTGATGCTTCCACCTCGTTCCCCTTCCCTGCTCCTCCTCCTCCTCCCCTCTGTTGTGTTTTCATCACACCTGTTCCACTTCTGATGCTTCCACCTCGTTCCCCTTCCCTGCTCCTCCTCCTCCTCCCCTCTGTTGTGTTTTCATCACACCTGTTCCACTTCTGATGCTTCCACCTTGTTCCCCTTCCCTGCTACCTCCTCCTCCTCCCCTCTGTTGTGTTTTCATCACACCTGTTCCACTTCTGATGCTTCCACCTCTGTTCCCCTTCCCTGCTACCTCCTCCTCCTCCCCTCTGTTGTGTTTTCATCACACCTGTTCCACTTCTGATGCTTCCACCTCGTTCCCCTTCCCTGCCTCCTCCTCCTCCTCCCCTCTGTTGTGTTTTCATCACACCTGTTCCACTTCTGATGCTTCCACCTTGTTCCCCTTCCCTGCCTCCTCCTCCTCCCCCCCTCTGTTGTGTTTTCATCACACCTGTTCCACTTCTGATGCTTCCACCTTGTTCCCCTTCCCTGCTACCTCCTCCTCCTCTCCTCTCCCTCTTCCAAACAAATGACAAGGAAAGCTTTTCTTTTTCATCTAGTTCTGGTCAGTCAGTTCAGTGGCAGTGTTGAAATGCTTGTACATGTGTGTTCTTGAACAAGTGACCAGTTGCAAGCTCTTGTTCAATCCTGTTTGCCAGCATCTGGTCGCGGTTTTGATGAAAGAGGATGTGGAGGAGGATGGAAATGGGGAGCGCTTCCTGGACATAGCAGATGCTTACATGGAGACGGACCATTGCGAGGAAGCCCTGCCCATACTGCGGCGCTGCGTGGACTCTCAGGAGTACAGTCAGGTCAGTCAGACTCTGGGCGTGGTGCCAGTTGCTGATGCGTCCTTTCTGGGAAATGCTGTTTTTGATGGTGTGTGCGAAAATGGCTGCAGCCTGAACCTTAAAAAAGGATAATAACATTTGTTTTGAGACATCTCCATGCGGCATCATACTTTGTTCCTCTCTGTCTCTGTCTCTCTCTGTCTCTGTCTCTCTCTGTGTCTCTGTGTCTCGCTCTCTCTCTCTCTCATGCTCCATGTATAGATTTTCATGGATAAAATTTGACTTGCTCATGCTTCATATATGTAAAAATGATGCCCTGTATTTTTTTGTTTTTTTTTACTCATAGGTAGCTTAACAAGGACTAGTTGATAGACACGTTTTGACAACCTAAGCTACAATCCTTGCAAAGTAAAGTTTTTGGGTTCAAGTTCTCTCACCCCCCCCCCCCCCCCACAGCAGTCTCAGCCAGCAAGACAGTAGTAGACCTGCAATGGAAAAACTTAGTGCAAATGTTTGTGACTGCAGGCGGCAGTGTGGCTGCATTACAGAGAATGTTTGTGATTGCAGGTGGCAGTGTGGCTGCGTTACGGAGAGTGTTTGTGACTGTAGGCAGCGGTGTGGCTGTGTTACGGAGAGTGTTTGTGATTGCAGGTGGTGGTGTGGCTGCATTACGGAGTGTTTTATGATTGCAGGTGGCAGTGTGGCTGCATTACGGAGAGTGTTTGTGATTGCAGGTGGTGGTGTGGCTGCATTATGGAGTGTTTGTGATTGCAGGCAGCTGTGTGGCTGCATTACAGTGTGTGTTTGTGATTGCAGGCGGCGGAGTGGCTGCATTACGGAGTGTTTGTGATTGCAGGTGGTGGTGTGGCTGCATTACGGAGAGTGTTTGCAGGCGGCGGTGTGGCTGCATTACAGAGTGTTTGCGATTGCAGGTGGCAGTGTGGCTGTGTTATGGAGAGTGTTTGTGATTGCAGGCAGCGGTGTGGCTGCATTACGGAGTGTTTGCGATTGCAGGTGGCAGTGTGGCTGTGTTATGGAGAGTGTTTGTGTTTGCAGGCGGCAGTGTGGCTGCATTACGGAGTGTTTGTGATTGCAGGTGGCGGTGTGGCTGCATTACGGAGAGTGTTTGTGTTTGCAGGTGGCGGTGTGGCTGCATTACGGAGTGTTTGCGATTGCAGGCGGCAGTGTGGCTGTGTTACGGAGAGTGTTTGTGATTGCAGGCAGCGGTGTGGCTGTGTTACGGAGAGTGTTTGTGTTTGCAGGCGGCAGTGTGGCTGCATTACAGAGAGTGTTTGTGTTTGCTGGCAGGTGTGATACTGCATTACAGAGAGTGTTTGTGATTGCAGGCAGGTGTGTTACTGCATTACGGAGAGTGTGATTGCAGGTGGCAGTGTGGCTGAGTTATGGAGAGTGTTTGTGATTGCAGGCGGCGGTGTGGCTGCGTTACGGAGAGTGTCTGAGTGCCTCAGGTCAGCTGCCTGAAGCAGTGGAGGCTTTCAGCAAGGTGGTGGACCTGGCGCCCAACCACCTGGGCGCGCGCGTTTCCCTCTCCGCCCTCCAGCAGCAGATAGGTCGACACGACGAAGCCCTGCAGGTCTTGTCCGGAGGTGCGGCAGTGTTGCTTGGTTTCTTTTTGTTTAGTTTTTTCCTTCTTCTGCTTTCGTTTCTTTGTTTTCAGTGAGGATGAGTTTTTAAAGAAAATATATGTTTTTTCTCTCTCAGCTGGTGGGTTTTGTGCTCGAAAGCAAATACTCCATAAACAGTCGAGTGTAACTGTGCTACTGCATTTCAAATTTATCCTTTTCTTGTTCAAGGATGGAACCAGGATGAAAGTAGGTGCAGACCAGACACCCTAACTCGGGTCAGGAAATGGGTTAGGGCAGGTTTGAGGGCTTCTTGGTGAGCGTCAAGGAGGGAAGGGGGGAGCAGACAGGGCGAGGGCTGGGGTGGTGAGTGGGGGTGCAGGTGGAAGAGGTGTCTCTACTGCATTAATACTGCTTGCTGCAAATCTGAAATAGAATGAGGCCCAGAGCACTCGTGCAGAACCAACACACAAGGGAATTAATTAGCGCTCGAAATACGTAACACAAGTACAACAGGATGTACCTCTGGTGGAGTTTATGTACTTTGTATTTACACGCATGCCAGGTGAGAGTTACCGTAAGCGACTCTGGTCTTTGTTGTGGTACTTGTGTTGCGCGTTTCAGGCGCTAATTAACTCCCTTGTGTGTTGGTACCGCTTGCTGCAGCTTCAGCTTGCAACTTCTTCAGGCGTGAGGGGAGGCAATTACCGGGCTGTCCCTGAAAACGATGCTTAGCCCCTGCCATCATTTTTCAGACGGGGACGCCAGTGACGGAAGCCTGGAGGACCAGACGCTGCTCCTGCACAAGTGTCACCTGCTCTTCTCCCAGAAGCACAACGCCCAGTTCGTGGCCGCCAGTCGCAGACTGCTCTTCAGCTCTCTGCAGGACATGCACAAGCCAGGGTACCTGAAGAGTAAGGACGCTCACTCTCAGTCTGATCGTCTTGCCTTCCTCACATCCAAGTGTTAGGGGTCAGTCACATCCAAGTGTTATGGGTCAGTTACATGTAGGGTCAGCACAACGCCCAGTTCATGGCCGCCAATCGCAGACTGCTCTTCAGCTCTCTGCAGGACATGCACAAGCCAGGGTACCTGAAGAGTAAGGACGCTCACTCTCAGTCTGATCGTCTTGCCTTCCAATGGTTAGAGATCCGTCACATCCAAGTGTTAGGGGTCTATCACATCCAAGTGTTGGGGCTCCGTCACATGTAGGGTCAGTCACATCCAAGTGTTAAGGCCGTTCTTAACTGGGCGGATCCGTCACATCCAAGTGTTAAGGGACAATTACATGTAGGGTCAGTCACATCCAAGTGTTATGGGTCAATTACATGTAGGGTCAGTCACATCCAAGTGTAGGGGTCAGTCACATCCAAGTGTTAGGGCTCCGTCACATCCAAGTGTTAAGGGTCAGTCACGTCCAAGTGTTAGGGGTCAATTACATGTAGGGTCAGTCACATCCAAGTGTTTGGGGTCAGTCACATCCAAGTGTCAAGGGTCAGTCACGACCAAGTGTTAGGGGTCAATTACATGTAGGGTCAGTCACATCCAAGAGTGTTACGGGTCTGTCACATCCCAAGTGTTAGGGTCTGTCACATCCAAGTGTTAGGGGTCAGTCACATTCAAGAGTGTTACGGGTCCATCACATCGAAGCGTTAGGGGCCTGTCACATGTAGGGATCAGTCACATCCAAGTGTTAGGGGTCAGTCACATGTAGGGATCAGTCACATCCAAGTGTTAGGGGTCAGTCACATTCAAGAGTGTTACGGGTCCTTCACATCGAAGCGTTAGGGGCCTGTCACATGTAGGGATCAGTCACATCCAAGTGTTAGGGGTCAGTCACATGTAGGGATCAGTCACATCCAAGTGTTAGGGGCCTGTCACATGTAGGGATCAGTCACATCCAAGTGTTAGGGGCCTGTCACATGTAGGGATCAGTCACATCCAAGTGTTAGGGGTCAGTCACATTCAAGAGTGTTACGGGTCCATCACATCAAAGCGTTAGGGGCCTGTCACATGTAGGGATCAGTCACATCCAAGTGTTAGGGGCCTGTCACATGTAGGGATCAGTCACATCCAAGTGTTAGGGGCCTGTCACATGTAGGGATCAGTCACATCCAAGTGTTAGAGGTTTGGGCCACCTAGAGCATGACACTCATTTTCTACAATTCCTGCCTCACCTGGTTTGTTTTCTGTAATACATCCAGGTTTGCGCCTCGCAAGGACTTTCATTTCCTTCATACTCTGCATGGTTTAACACAGGGTACTGATAACATGGACGGAATTCCAGGTCCTTTCAGTTTCCCGTGAGCAGTACATTGTTGAACTACACCCTGTTATTGGCCACGGCAATCACCCACGCTTTGTTGCAGTTGGGCTCAAGTACCGATCGGTGAAACATCGTGTCGATGCCTTGAAAACCTACATGAGGGGGCAGCCTGATGAGAGTGAGCAGTTGATGGGTAAGATCAGTGATAATAATGATGAACGTTTTATGCACTTCGTCTCTCACTGGGTCCTAAGCACCATAAGGCAGGGAGGTAGTTGAAGCCTGCTTCCAGTGGATGCTGTGTGTGTGTGTGGATGTGTGTGTGTGTGGATGTGTGCGTGTGTGTGTGTGGATGTGTGTGTGTGTGGGTATGTGTGTGAGTGTGTGTGTGGATGTGTGTGTTGTGTGCAGTGCTGCCCTACTTCTTACACTCATTTATCCTTCTGTAATCTTTAGTAATGGATGTTTGTATTTCTTAGATATACAGGTAACTGGAGAGGAAAGGGAGCAAACTGACATTTACCCCCCCCCCCTCCCCCCCAATTCCCCAGGCAACTGGAGAGGAGAGAGAGCAAACTGATATTCTTCCCCCAGCCCCCCACCCACCCTCCCAGCTTGACCCAAAATGACAACAAAACAGTCAACAGACAGACAACAGTTTACAGAATGAAATCTGACTGAAAATTCTAGGCTTTTGTTTGCTTTAATTTTTATATATATATATATAAAGACTTTGTCTTGTGTTTTTCTTTCAGGCAGTGAAACAGAAATGGAATCTAAAAGGGACAAAGCATCAGAGTCAAACCCTGACCAACATAAAATCAGCTCAAATGAACTATGGGACTTGTATCTGAAGGTAAAGCTGTCTTCTGTGTGTTCCCATGTTTGTGCGTTCAGTGAATGAAAATATATACTCCACAATATGATGTTACTATAAAACCATTGACAAAAAAGACCAATTTGCAAATAAGATTTCTCTTTGGCCATGACCAGATAACATCCATGCATGACAAGCTAAGTGTTCTTTAGATCAAAATACAAACAATTAAAAAGAAGGCTTCTTTTAATGAGAGTACAGTTAGTGCATGTTTTGTATTGCCTCAGTAAAATAATGTTCTTTTTAAACTCTTGCGTGTTTTAATCTTTTTCGGAAGTGTATTTTGAAGTTGTTTTGTTGCTGTTTTTGAATGTTCTTTACATTTGCATTGTGCTCATTGCCATGTTCCTGTAACTGTTTGTCTGTTGACAGGTTGAAGGCATCTGTACCCCCAAAAATCAAACTTTGCTTTGGAATGGTTATAATTTATTTTGAGTGATCCAAAAACTACTTTTTATGTGGTTGAAATAAGGAAACCTTGAAGGACTTGCCATACCTAAGAATGTGAGCTAGAAAGATGTTTGTCATCACTGTGATTTTCACTGCTGTCATTAATCACACATCTGTTTCATTTTCAGTTGTGTAATGTTCTTCTTGAAGAGGAGAAATGGGACGACCTGTGTGAGGTCTCACTCCTCGGTTTGACATGCCCTGCCTTCAACAAGGACCCTGTCAAAATCAAGGTAAAGACTGGAATAACCTTGTGGCGTGACTGTCGTGTTGTGGGCTTGGATTGTTGTTTTGTTGTTGTTGTTTTCCTGAATAGGTCAGCTGGTGTTTTGTTTGTGTTGTACGATCCCTACCATTTCAAACAAGGATACATTGTCTGTGTCTGTGCACAGTCGCATGTCTGACACGGCTTTATATTATATGCAGATGTGAGGTGTGGCATAAAAAGTCAGATTTCCAGCAGGATGCCCCATGATGTTTCACAGTCAGACAGAAAACACTGTGTAATTATTTCATTTGTCAGGGACATCCAGCAGGATGCCCCATGATATTTCACAGTCAGACAGAAAACACTGTGTGATTATTTCATTTGTCAGGGACATCCAGCAGGATGCCCCATGATGTTTCACAGTCAGACAGAAAACACTGTGTAATTATTTCATTTGTCAGGGACAACATAATTATGTCACAAGGTACCTATGATTCCTGGTAAAACTGAGAGCACTGTATACCTTGCTGTTTGAGTTACTGCCAAGTTTTTAGTGGAAATAAACACAGAGACCTCAAACAAAAAACAAAACAAAAAACAAAACAAAATTATGTCACAAGGGCAGGGAAAGCTTTGTTTACTTGGAAAGCTTCATTTTAAACTTTGCTTACTTGGAAAGCTTTATTTTAAACTTTGCTTACTTGGAAAGCTTTATTTTAAACTTTGTTTACTTGGAAAGCTTTATTTTAAACTTTGTTTACTTGGAAAGCTTTACTTCAAACATTTTCTTGGAAAGTTTTACTTCAAATGTTTACTTGGCTAGCTTCATTTTAAACTTTGGTTCCTTGGAAAGCTTTATTTTAAACTTTGCTTACTTGGAAAGCTTTATTTTAAACTTTGTTTACTTGGAAAGCTTTATTTTAAACTTTGTTTACTTGGAAAGCTTTACTTCAAACATTTTCTTGGAAAGCTTTACTTCAAATGTTTACTTGGCTAGCTTCATTTTAAACTTTGGTTCCTTGGAAAGCTTTATTTTAAACTTTGGTTACTTGGAAAGCTTTATTTTAAACTTTGGTTACTTGGAAAGCTTTATTTTAAACTTTGGTTACCTGGAAAGCTTGTTGGCTTTACTTCAAGCTTGGAAAGCTAGTTGGCTTTACTTCAAGCTTGGAAAGCTTGTTGGCTTTACTTCAAGCTTGGAAAGCTGCACCACGTACTCAGTTTCAGATGCTTGATTTTTTGCAGGATGCAGAGTTTTTGTGTTTGACCGTGTGCCTGATGACCAAAAATGGTCAGTTCGCCTACAAGTTCATCAAGGACATCTGCCTGAAGGTACAATGTGTGGTCCAGTCAGTGTGCTCATAACTCTGTGATGCACTGATGGCACTGATGGCATTGGGCCCCAGTCAGAGGCCATTGACATTGCTATTATTTGTGTCTTTTTTTTCTTGTCTTTTCTGGCCAGGACATCAAGGCTAAAGCGAAATGTTTGTTGTGTGAAGAGTTCCATGTCAGGATTACTTTCACCTACAGTAGCCTTCATGACAATACAGACTCCGTTATTGAAAGCCCTGAAGGCGGAGTGCAGGTGTCGGGGTAGCACTGCACTTGTATGCATGGCAGTGTGCACAGGTGTGTGTGTGGGATGGGGGGGAAATGGTTGCCCGTGCTATGTTTACATCCAGCGCTGGGTAAACCTCAGGGTTTTAGCTAAGGAACACTACCCAGCAAGCAAACACTGGCTGCCATCAGCTTGCGTTCCTTGCAGCAGAGGTCCCAGGTTCCATCATGCTGTGCCGTTCATCTGTGCTGTTTAGGAATTTGTCGTCTGTCATTTAGTCTGGCAGGGATACTGGACTGAAGGCCTAGTCCCTTGGATAAGGACAAAAAACAGGTCGGACTGGTGTGCTTCTTGTGGCACGCATAAAAGATCCCTGGGCAGTTGGAAATTGAAGAAGAGTAGGGAAGCTCCTGCTGCCTTGGCAGAATTAACTGATAATCTCCATGAGGTGAACTAAGCTACCACCCAGACTGGTACAACTGTTCTTGCTGCTGCCTTATTACTGAGCTAAGGTGACCCAAATTTCCCACAAGAGATTAAATGAATCAGAATGTCGTGTTTTATGTTAACTCCAAACGTGGAAGGAATTTCCATAGATTTCTGCCAGTTGAGCAGATTGCCACTTTTGTGGGATCTTTAATGCACAATCATCGGCAGCTCGTGGGCTTTTTTGTTTTGTTTTGTTTGTTTTCTCTTTAGGCAGATTAAAAGAATTTTAGGTGCTAGTAAGGTGACTGATTTGAATTTTGCAGCTGTTGTAATTTTACGCATTCCATGATGAGGGTGGTAATAGTAATAATGATTATAACAGTGCACAACATCACCTTGGGTGTGTACAAGACACCTCTTAAGCTAAAAGGTAGTACTTGTGTATGACGACAGTGACATCAATGTATTGCAGGAGCCAAACAACACGATGGCATGGAATCTGTTCAACCAGAGTCTTATCTTCTCTGATGAGATTCGACATCACAAATTCTGCCTGCGACGTCTGCTGCAGGTACTGAAGTTTTTTTGGCGCGAACACCACCAATTTGTTTTGTTTAGTTATGTGTAGTTTGTCATGAACAGTGTGTAGATCATCATCAACAGTGTGTAGATTGTCATCCACAGTGACTAGATTGTCATCCACAGTGTGTAGATTGTCATCAACACGATTCTTAACATGCACACGTCTGCTGCAGGTACTGAAGCTTCCTCAGTGCGAACACTGCCAATTTGTTTTGTTTAGCTGTGTGTAGATTGTCATCAACAGTGTGTAGATTGTCATCAGCAGTGTGTAGACTGTCATCAGCAGTGTATAGATTGTCATCAGCAGTGTGTAGATTGTCATCAGCAGTGTATAGATTGTCATCAGCAGTGTGTAGATTGTCATCAACAGTGTGTAGATTGTCATCAACAGTGTGTAGACTGTCATCAGCAGTGTGTAGATTGTTATTAGCAGGGTTATCTCTTGGGCATTCTTAACATGCATACGTCGCTGCGGGTACTGAAGCTTCTTCAGTGCGAACACCACCAATTTGTTTTGTTTAGCTATGTGTAGATTGTCATCAACAGGGGATTTTCTCTTTGGCATTCTTAACAAGCACGCATACTGCCATGCTTGCATACACTCACACACACCACACACACACACAACACACACACACACACACACACACACACACACACACACACTCGCACACACACACACACACACATGAGCCCGTGTGCACACACATATATGTGTCTTGGTAAAAAAATAGTAACACCACATGCAGCTGTCTTGTAAACGTATTGTCCTCCTCTCCAAATCCAGAGCCACTAGTCTGTGCATGCAACCCTTGGGGTACTCCTTTGAAGCCCAGTCTTGAAGCTGAAGAGGGTTGCACTGTATTCAGGGGTGGGTGTTGGATGCTTTAAGAACATTTTAGTTCACACTGTTTATGTCAATAGTCTTTTGTCTGTATTTAAAATGCACTGCATCTCTTTCTTTGGTTGTGTAAATCTGTATAACTGAATTTTAGTCTTTGTTTTACTGTACTTTACTGTGTTCATTACATGCTTGTTTTTACTGTGAGATATCTCGCTCCTCCAGTGGCCTGACCATCTTGGCCTTGGTATGCTCAATGGCCACAACAGCGTGCAGAATGGAAGCTACAGATGTGCCCTGGGTTAGTTTGTGTGCATGTGTGTGTGTGTGTGTGCATGTGTGTGCAGATGCACATGTGCACACGTGTGTGTGCGTGCGTGTACGTGTGTGTGCTTTTTCTGCCTTCACTTTCCTTGCTCTGCTTCTTCTCTGATGCTCACCTCAAGCTGGGTGAGATTTTACGTGTGCAACCATTTTCCTCCACATACATATTGGTGGCCTGTAGTACCGTTTTTTAGAGCAGATTTACAGAACAATAAATGTACTTTTGTCAATTCCTGTATGTAGTAGGGAGCAGTGGCTCATTAAGTAGAACACATTGGCAGCAGGGTTTGATTTGCAGGTGTAAAATTCATCAGAAAACCATCTGAAATCAGGCTGTTTTGAGAAAGTAAAATCCTACAACATCCCACTGTCATGGTGTGTTTAGCGAGGGATTTTAGGAGATACCAGACTGTTATGGATCATGTCAGTTTGTATAGTCAGTATGCTCGTGTTTGCAGGTGCCTGTGTGTGTATGTGCATGTGTGTGTGTGCTTGCACTTACAATAATCTCTACAGACAAGATTTTGCGTTTTATAAATACTTTCATTATTATTATGTGTGACAGGTGAGTACATGGCGGTGTTCCACCGCACACCAACTGATCCGTTGGTCAACCTGTGCATCGGCCTGTGCTACGTCCACATCTGCTGCCAGAAGTTCACTGCCAGGAAGAACTGGCTTATTCTGCAGGTCAGAGAATGGAGAAGCCACTTTGGTGGATGGTTTGGTTGCTTGGTTTAGTTTATATTAGTTTTATTGTTGTTAGTTAGTTTTCCATTTAATCCATTCTTCCAAGAACTGGACAGCTCAACCCCCTCCAAAAAATTCAGACATGTATGACACTGATCTGCATGTGCACACGTATGCACACATGCACACATGCATGCACGTATACACACATGCACACCCACACTTACACACACGCACACACACACACACACACACACATGCACGCACACACACACACACATGCACTCACACACACACACACACTCACACACACACACACACACAAAATATTAGTTGGGGCGGAAATACTGTGAGAAGAGGAAGGTTTTCAGTTTGGCTTTAAAAGACGATAGGGTTGAGCAGTGTCTACGGTCTTGTGAGAGTGTTCGTGTATATATATGTGTGTGCATAAGCACGTATTATTGTCTATACGTGCGCATATGCACGGATTAAGGTATATATATCTGTTTGCGTCACAGGGCATCTCCTTCCTCAACTCGTACCTGAACCTGCGAGGGAAGTGCCAGGAGGCCTACTACAACCTCGGCCGCGCCATGCACCA
Organism: Alviniconcha marisindica; assembly: GCA_018857735.1. Classification (NCBI taxonomy): domain Eukaryota; kingdom Metazoa; phylum Mollusca; class Gastropoda; family Provannidae; genus Alviniconcha; species Alviniconcha marisindica. Next base: position 144,426 of record JABMCL010002793.1, read on the forward strand.
GATGGGTCAGTGCTGCCAAGCTCTTCACGCCCTGTCTGGCTCTCCGACTCTCCGTAGTCTTGGAACGGGGATTGCTGGCTGGCTACCCAGCGGGGCAGGGTTGTAGCTCAAGCTGTCTAGTTAGGCTTGAGTGGCGTGTACGGATCCAGCCTTGTGTGAGCGTGCCTGGTTGATGGGAACAGTGGTGTGTGTATGTAGATTGGGTGAGAAGCATGTGTGTGGGTGTGAGTGTGGGTGAGTATGTGTGTGGGTGAGTGTGTGTGTGGGTATGGATGTGTGGGTGTGGATGAGTGTGGGTATGGGTGTGTGGGTGGGTGTGGGTATGGGTGTGGATGAGTATGTGTGGGTATGGATGGGTTTGGGTATGTGTGTGGGTATGGATGGATGTGGGTATGGATGTGTGTAGGTGTGGGTGAATATGTGTGTGGGTATGGATGCATGTGGGTGTGGCTATGTGTGTAGGTATGGATGGGTGTGGGTGAGTGTGGATGTGTGTGGGTGTCTGGGGTAGCTGGGTAAGAGGGGTATATTTTCTGACATGATAATCTGTATTACAGATATATATTTTTAATACAGCTTGTCTGTTTATAATTATCAGTTTAAGTGCTTTTGATGTTGCTCTGATGTACTTTTTACATGTTTTGAAAAAACTGATGAGCCTTCAGTAGTTAGTTGAATTGCCCTGTGAGAGATGATTAAAGTGCATTGACTTGACCTGATTTGGGTGTCTTGCACCATCAAGGCTTTGGTGTCTTGCACCAGCTCTGTCCGTTGCAACTCTGGATCACGGTTAGGTGGACGTTTTTTTAGTTAATGTCACTGCGCACGTTTTGCGTATATCAAGTTGCTTAGTACCGGCGCATGTGCAAATATCACTATAAGGGAGATAATGCTGATTAACATGATTTCATCTGCTAGTTGGACATTACACTGATTTGACTTGACGTCGGTTGAGCATCGGGTCTGGCATGCTGCTGATGTGGGTTTGACTTCCCGGTGCACAAAGGACTTTTCTCTTCTCCCAGTCAACGTTGAGTGCAGACTCCCATGCTGTGTTTTTACAGCCCCGCCCCTGTGTGCAATCACTTGTCTCGATGTATGTGCCCATGTTAAAGTTTTCGAGCATTGGCACCCACACCATTGTTTGGACGCATGAAAGTGCAGCACACACTAGGTCAGCCCTTGAAGACAGAGCGTGGCTGCCTAACTGAAGGGGCAGGGCGATTGAAACTCGTCACAAACACAGTTTGTTCCCCCCAAAACAGGCACACTACCTTGGTGAAAAGAGGAGCGCAGAGGAAGATGTAGTCTCAGTCCAAGTGTTGTTGGTTGGGTGGGTGGGGAAGCAGTGGTTTGGTACTTGTTGGTTAGTCCTCTGATTGTTGGGTTTCACTGTGTGGTGGGTGGATCAGTTGAGTGGCTAACTAATTGTATCATTTGACTGAACATGATGTGTAAAAATGTGGTCGTAGTTCTTTACTTTTGTTTTGTTTTGTTTGTTTGTCTTTTCTTCCTCTTTTTAAAACTTAAAAAAACCCACTTCCTCATCAGATCTAAACTTTGCTGCCGTGTTCTACTACAAGAAAGTTCTTTCCCTTCCACCTGTTGTTGAGGACCCGGATGTAAGTTTTTTTTTTCTCTCGTCTTATTTTGCCTTGTATTGGCTGGCTCTCTCTCTCTCATCTCTCTCTCTCTCTCTCTCTCTCTCTCTCTCTCTCTCTCTCTCTCTCTCTCCCTCTCTCTCTCTCTCTCTCTCTCTCTCTCTCTCTCTCTCTCTCTCTCTCTCTCTCTCTCTCTCTCTCTCCTCTCTCTCTCTCTCTCTCTCTCTCTCTCTCTCTCTCTCTCTCTCTCTCTCTCTCTTCTCTCTCCTCTTCTCTCTCTCTCTCTCTCCCTCTTCTCTCTCTCTCTCTCTCTCTCTCTCTCTCTCTCTCTCTCTCTCTCTCTCTCTCTCTCTCTCTCTCTCTCTCTCTCTCTCTCTTCTCTCTCTCTCTCTCTCTCTCTCCTCTCTTCTATCTTATCATTTCCGTTGCGTCGCTGTCTCGTTTATTATTTTATTATAGATGTTCTATTTGTCTGTATCCTTCTATCATAATATTTCACTGTGAATGTCTTGGTTATTAGTAGTACTGTAGCAACGGCAGATATGTGAGTCGGCCTTTGTGCTAATATTTTCACCGTTGAGAAATAAAGTTTAATCAATCAGTCAATCTCTCTCTCTCTCTCTCTCTCTCTCTCTCTCTCTCTCTCTCTCTCTCTCTCTCTCTCTCTCTCTCTCTCCCCAGTATCTGTCTGTCCCTCCACCCCCCCCCTCTCTCCCCACTTTCCCTCTCTCTTTCTCTCTCTGGGCCTGTCTCTTTCACCCCCTCTTTTTCTCCCCCCCCCCTGCCTTTTGATTTTTTTTTAAAAACTTGAAAATTTAACAAATCTTTTAATGCATTGTCTACTTTTTTCCCCCGTTCCATTTTAATGTTCCAGGGCACATATGACCTGAAGAGAGAGACTGCGTACAATTTGTCTCTGATCTACAAGAGAAGTGGCAACATGGACCTTGCTCGATTGTGCATACAGACTTACATTGTTGTGTGACGCATGCACAGCATGAGGGCTGTATGATCGTCTGTGTGCAAATTGGATCGATCAGCGAGACCAGAATGGATGTAGGTTTTAACATTTTGTGTTTGTGTGTGTGTGTGTGTATGGTGTGTGTGTGTGTGTGTGTGTGGTGTACACTTCTCTCACCATCTGTCTTCTGTCGCAGTCTCTGTCTCTCTCCCTCTCTCTGGTGCATGGTTCTGTGTGTGTGTGTGTGTGTGTGTGTGTGTGTGTGTGTGTGTGTGTGTGTGTGTGTGTGTGTGTGTGTGTGTGTGTGTGTGAAAGGAGGAAGAGACAGACAGAAACATGCATGGCACAGATATTTGCTAGACATGGATTGTATGTGTGTGGCATTGATGTCTGGGTGTGGTTGTGTCCATGGAAACGTGTGTGTTTGTGTGAAAATGGTGACCTCCCTGCCATCCCCTCAGGCGTGAAGTTTTGTGCTTCTGCAGTGCCATTTGTAAAGCATTTAATCAGGTTGTCGTGAATGAAGGACTAACGTCTAGTCATGCTAGAAATTTTCTTGTGTATTAATGACAGGTTTGTGTAATAATGAGAGAGAGAGAGTGTGTGTGTGTGTACGTGTGTGTGCGTACGTGTACGTGTGTGGGTGTGTACAAGAGATTCACGTGCCTATATTTGAGAAAGTATCTTCAAGTGGATTGCAGGATTCCTTTGGCGAGCTGTGTAATAAAACACGACACAAATGGATACATTATTTTTTGTTCTTGTGTATCATGTTTCCCGTGTTTTGAATTCAGCCATTACCAGAGACACCGGTACAATTATGTGTGTGTGTGTGTGTGTGTCTTTCTCTCTCTCTCTCTCATACTCTCTCAGTGACTGACGTCACAGTGACTACTGAACCAAACCTATTGCAGTTTGACCAAAGGGACAAGAACGAATGCGTGTTTTAAGTGTTGGTGCTTGGACGGGTTCAGTCGTGGCAAGCACTGACAGCTTACGGCCGTGAAAAGCTCTAAACAAGTTAAACCTTGTGCTAATGTTGTCTGGTTTGGCAAACAACGCAGACAACAGGCTCTCTCTCCCGAAACTGTTCGCACATGTTCTACCAGTCTCTTCAGTGTAACAATAGTGAGCAAGTCTGTCCAAACACGGAAGTTTACCAGTCTCTTCAATGTAACAAAAGTGAGCATGTCTGTCCAAACACGGAAGTTCTACCAATCTCTTCAATGTAACAAAAGTGAGCAAGTCTGTCCAAAAACGGAAGTGAGAATGGTCGATTGAAATGCGACGGGCCTTGTAGTAAATAAACATGTTGCTAAACGTCCAAAGAAACCATAAGATGGGCCTTATGGCAAGCAACGCACACATACAGGCCACTGACAGTGCACCAGAACCCCGCTTTTATCGGTCAATAATGACACGTCATTGAAAGTGAATCGGAACCCCGTTTTTATTGATCAATAGTGACACGTCATTGAAAGTGAATCGGAACCCCGTTTTTATTGGTCAATAATGACACGTCATTGAAAGTGAATCGGAACCCCGCTTTTATTGGTCAATAATGACACGTCATTGAAAGTGAATCGGAACCCCGTTTTTATTGGTCAATAGTGACACGTCATTGAAAGTGAATCGGAACCCCGTTTTTATTGATCAATAGTGACACGTCATTGAAAGTGAATCGGAACCCCGTTTTTATTGATCAATAGTGACACGTCATTGAAAGTGAATCGGAACCCCGCTTTTATTGATCAGTAGTGACACGTCACTGGGAGTTTGCATCAGAACCCCGTTTTTATTGTCAATAATGACACGTCACTGGGAGTTTGTCTGATTATTATTGATCGCTTTTATATAGCGCTATTATCCGCTTTCGAGCAGACTCACTGCGCTCGCATGTGATTCTGCTTGAGTGAATAGATTTTTATAGCGCGTTTTTAAATATCCACCGAAGTGGTGTACTTACAGCGCTGGCATGGCTGGTGCCACATCAAACTGCTGCCATCTCGGCGCGTTCTGTGTACACCATACAACCATGCACCATGTCACTTCATGCAAAGCCACATACGTAAGGTGTATGCGTGTTTAGCCGCTGCAACCTGCCATCTGCGCTTTTGGCAGAATGACTGGGATCTTTTACGTGCTACTGCGGTAACACGGGGGTGGAACGGATACCGAAATAAGAGTCAGCACAGAAAGTTGACCCTGGAGAAGAAAATTCTCCCGCCGCTCCTGCAGGGATTCGAACCCGTGATCCTTCGATCACGAGTCCGGCACTCTAACCACTGAACTATCCCTGCCCCTTATTGTAGTTGTCCACACACCGCAAAATAACTATTTTGTAGTTGGTGGGTCAGTACTGGTACATTAATGGACAAGCACCTCAGAATAACTAGTTTTTAGTTGGTCAATACTGGGACATTAATGGACGAGCACCGCAAAAGAACTCCATTTTGTAGTTGGTCAGTACTGGGACATTAATGAACAAGCTCCACAAAAGAACCCTTATTCTATAGGTGGTCAATACTGGGACATCCATTGACCAACACCCAAAAAACCCTTTTGTAGTTGGTGGGTCAGTACTGGGACATTAATGGACAAGCACCTCAGAATAACTAGTTTTTAGTTGGTCAATACTGGGACATTAATGGGCGAGCACCTGAGAATAACTAGTTTTTAGTTGGTCAATACTGGGACATTAATGGACAAGCACCTAAGAATAACTAGTTTTTAGTTGGTCAATACTGGGACATTAATGGACAAGCACCTCAGAATAACTAGTTTTTAGTTGGTCAATACTGGGACATTAATGGACGAGCTCCGCAAAAGAACCCTTATTTTGTAGTTGGTCAGTACTGGGACATTAATTGAACAAGCTCCACAAAAGAACCCTTATTCTATAGTTGGTCAATACTGGGACATTAATGAACAAGCACCACAAAAGAACCCTTATTCTGTACTTAGTCTATACTGACACATTACTGGAAACACGCCACAAAAGAACCCTTATCCTGTACTTAGTCTATACTGGCACATTACTGGAAACACGCCACAAAAGAACCCGTATCCTGTACTTAGTCTATACTGGCACAGTACTGGAAACACGCCACAAAAGAACCCGTATCCAGTACTTAGTCTATACTGGCACAGTACTGGAAACACTCCACAAAAGAACCCTTATCCTGTACTTAGTGTATACTGACACATTACTGGAAACACGCCACAAAAGAACCCTTATCCTGTACTTAGTCTATACTGACACATTACTGGAAACACGCCACAAAAAAACCCTTATCCTGTACTTAGTCTATACTGGCACAGTACTGGAAACACGCCACAAAAGAACTATTATTCCGTACTTGGTCAATACTGGCACAGTACTGGAAACGCACCTTGTCCATGGTGACGTAACCCACTTTTTATCGATCAAAACAGACAACACTTCAAACGCATCGCAGGGGACCTTGTTTTAAATTTCTATCAACCAGCAACAGCATGTCGACAGGCACTAGTAGCATCACTACAAAATCCGGAAGAAAAAAAAGATGTACCTCTGGTGGCGTTTATGTCCCTTGTATTTACACGCATGTGTAGTTTATGTACCTTGTATTTACACGCATGTGTAGTTTATATACCTTGTATTTACACCCATGTCAGGTGAGTTACCGTAGGTGACTGAGGTCTTTGTTGTTGTACTTGTGTTACGTATTTTAAGTCGAGCGCTAATTAACTTCTTGTTTATTGATACTACAAAATCCGGTTCAGTTTTACCGGTCGATGATAAGGGCACATTACTGAAAACACAGTACACATACACACACACACACACACACACACACACACACACACACACACACACACACACATTGCACATACAGACACACACACACACATACAGAGGCACACACTGCACATACACACACACACACATACACACACACACACACACACACACACACACACACCACACACACACACACACACACACACACACACACTGCACACAGACACTGCACATACAGACACACACACACACACACTCACACACACACACACACACAGGCACACACTGCACATACAGACACACACACACACTGCACATACAGGTACACACACACAGGCACCCCCCACACACACAGGCACACACACACACAAAACCACACACACAGGCACACACACACTACACACACACACACACACACACACACACACACACACACACACACAAAACAATAAAAAATATGGCCTTCAATTTATAAAAAAAAATGTTTATCAAGATTATTGGGCACGTGATTGAAAACGCAAGGCAACCAATCTGCCCGCTACAAGAGGTTACCGGTCAGGATTGGTGCGCTTCCTTCAGGGTGTGCTCCTAATTCTACTCAGGGACTACTGCCGTTGATTCAGCTGATGTGGAACAAAGGGATCCACGACCAGTTGGCCCTGAGTAAACAGGCGGAGGCTGTCTGACCGTGCCCTTGGCTTGAAGCAACGTGTGAAACTGCAGTTAATAACAAACTGGCTCAATGTTTGATAACTCAGAATAGAGCTCTGGACCCCCTCCACCCCCTCCCCCTTCCACCCCCCCGTCCCCCCCCCCTTCCCCCCCTCTGTCTCTCTGAGATGCGTAGAAATATCCCATGTCTCTCTCTCTATGTCTCTCTTACATGTCTCTTTCCACCACCTTGCGTTTAGTCTCTAGGTCTCTCTCTAGCTATTTTCTACGTTGTATCTTTTCTAGTGAGTGCTGTTATTTTCTACTATGTGTCGGATTTAACGGTTTCGCTTTTTTCTTCTTCTTTCTTTTTCTTTTCTCTCTACAAATTTCTACTTTTTATGTCATTACGTCGAAGTATTCCTGCTGCATTGTTAAAGTCTTAAGCACTTGTAAACAATGAAGTCCCCCCCCCCCATCTCAGTCTCTGTCTGTCTCTGTCTCTGTCTGTCTCTGTCTGTCTGTCTGTCTCTCTGTCTCTCTCTGTCTGTCTCTCTCTCTCTGTCTCTGTCTCTGTCTTTCTCTCTCTCTCTCTCTCTCTCTCTCTCTCTCTCTCTCTCTCTCTCTCTCTCTCTCTCTCTCTCTCTCTCTCTCTACCAATTCTCGACTGAACTGATCTCAATTTTTGGTAACAGAACAGATCTGGGGAAATGTACTCACCTATACGACGAAATACAAGGAGCAATTAAACTCAAGCGCTTTCGACAGAAAGTGTTTGCTTCCTTCTTCTTTTTTTTATTATCTATCTATCGTCATACACCTGACGAAGACTTTCTGTCGAAAGCGCTTGTGTTTAGTTGTTCCTTGTATTTCGTCGTATAGGTGAGTACCTCCCCAGATCTGTTTCATTTTATCAACCTCACCAGCAGTTGTTCACTCATTTCTTTTGGTAACGTAAATAAGAAACTAAAATGACACGCACACTGGATAACCGATGACGTCATTAGGATGACTATTATTCCATGGCGTTACTTGACCAAATAATATGCGATGACGTCACTTTGCAATTATCCAATGGCGTGACTTGACGAATCTCCAACGACTGACGTTACCTGAGAAATATCCGACGACGTGCGTGTTACTGACTTCACAAACATTTTTACGGCAAGTAATTATACTGTCCTCTGTGCCGGTGTGTCTTTTTCATCGCATGCGAAGATTATGGGGGAGGGTTCGACAGATCATTCCCCGACTGCAGTTTTTGTGTGTGTGTGTGTGTGTGTGTGTGTGTTGTGTGTGTGTGTGTGTGTGTGTGTGTGTGCGTGTGTGCATGCGTGCGTGTGAGTGTGTGTGTGTGTGTGTGTGCATGCGTGCATGTGAATGTGTGAGTGAGTGTGTGTGTGTGTGTGCGCGCGCGCGTACGTGCGAGTGCGAAGATCAGCTCCCAAAAACAATTCCACTCTGTCAGGCCAGGGATCAGCCGTCCAGCAGGTGGCACAGCAAGCTGAAACTACCGTTGTGGACGAACGAGTTGCGTGTGAACTCGTTTCCCTAATCGATTGCCTCACTGACTATGCCTGGACAGCATAGGGCAGTCAGCTCATTCCATCTGCGTTGGGTCACTTTTTATGCTGTCTTCCATGCGGTGAGGTGACCTGTGATTTATGCTCTACCCTCTCCTCCACTCCTCTTAATTTTATATTGATGTCATACCTCAACGGTTGGGAAAGTGTATTGATTTTAGAGCATCCTGACTCTCGGAAGAACGATGGTGTCATCGGTCTACACACCAATCGGTTTCGATTCTATTCTATTTCAAGACATAAGCAGATTTCCGAAATGATCGGTTCTGCTTTTAATTCATTATGCACTCGACATTTCCAGCAGGCTTTATAACTATTCAGTAACATCGACGGCCCCCCCCCCCCCCCCCCCCCCCCCCCCCCCCCCCCCCCCCCCCTCTCCACTCGCTGAATTGTCCGCTTAGGCCTATACAGACTCTTTGAGTTTTGGGAGAATGATATATATATATAGTTGTTCTAAAAGCAAAAACGTATAGCGATGCCCACCAGCAAGCGGCAATTACTCAAACAAGCCAGAGAAAACTGTTACATTCCAGCCGAAACCACTTCAAACGGGAACTGCGGATGCCCACAAGCCAAAAAACACATTTAACCTGATGTTTCGACGCTCCAATTAGAAAAATGCCCCAAGACCCGCCATGGCCCAAGTTAAGCGGGCTTCCCATGTCGGTACGCGATTGACGCTGTACCGCATCAAATCCATATCTCAGTGGGTCAGTTTCCGGACAAACTTCTTTGGTTTAAACAAAGTTTATTTACATTCATGAAAATATGGACAATCAAAATCATTGTATGAGCAATAAACAAGCTAGGCTTATAGTAAATGCTCACAAACATAATTTACTAATTAATTCATTTTGCAACAAGGGGTATGCATTTTATATTAAACAACATGAAAACAACGACAAAAATCAAGAGAGAGAGAGAATGCTCTTATGCGCTGCCAGTAACTATTTAATTGAGTTTGTCATTCCATGGAAAAACGGCCGGACTGGGTAATGAAATCTTGGACAGTTTTAAATATTAATGAGTTCATATTGTTTGATATGTTTGGATCCCCTTGCAGGAGGGTAGTAATGTTTAGCAAATTTGCAGGGAGTCTGAATATGGTGTTTTGACGTACGTGTGTAAAACGTGGGCAGTGTAGAATGTAATGTTCAGATGTTTCTTTTCTTTCTCCACAATCACAAGAGCTATTTGTTGTTAAGTGTCTGTTTAATAGGTCGTAATTTCTTCTTTCTTAGTGCTTTACGTCCACGGAGGCGAGATGGCCTATTAGGGACGGGGACAGAGTGGGAAGGGGCCGACAGAGTGAAGGCTCGACCGCGGAAACCGCCCGAAAAAGACAGGAGAGACCGTGGACCGCCGCCAGAACAATGGAAGTGTTAGGGCGGTGTCCCCTCGCCATTGCCCAGCGACTTTTGCACTGCGCAATTGCTGTTTCAACTGCTGTGCTTGGCCAGAGTCACAAAGACAATGTCCGTTGCACTGCTGTTGACGAACAACTTGGACAACTCAAGCAAAGGAAGTCCAGCTTTCTTAGCTCCAGCTCCACCTCCCTACTCATGATCTCTTCTGGGCTAAGTTGAGGGTCCAGCTCCACCTCCCTCCTCTAAGATCTCTTGATCTTTTGATCTCGCCTGGAACCCTGAAGTTTCCGGACAAATTTATCCGGGCTTTTTTCTACACACGGGAGTTAATTAGCGATCGAAATACGTACACAAGTACAACAAAGACCTAAGCCGCCTACGGTAACTCTCACGTGGAATGCGTGTAAATACAAGGTACATAAACTCCACCAGAGGTGTACCTTGTATTTACACGCATGCCAGGCGAGAATTACCGTGGGCGACTCGGGTCTTTGTTGTTGTACCTGTGTTACGTACTTCGAGCGCTAATTCAGTAACCTCCCTTGTGTGTTGATTCTGCACGAGCGCTCTGGGCCTCGTTCTGTTTCCGACTCCTTTTCGGTTAAAAGAATAAAACCACGTCTTCTTATTCACAGCTTTCTCACGTGTCATGTGTCGATGCTTGGGCGCCTCCATATTTGGCCTTGCCGGCTGAGTGAGTTTAGCGATGTTGCAGCACTGAGTTTTACCCTTTTTCAGATGTTCTTTCACTGACGTTTCATGTACCCCCGTTCTGCAATAACACACACACACACACGCACACACACACAGCACGCACGCACGCACGCACACACACACACACACACACACACACACACACACACACACGCACGCACACTGTACTTCTTCTTTCAGTCACACACATAACACCCACTAAAAACGGATTCAGTTATCGATCCACTGCAGTTTGCTCCCGGGGAAAAGAGAGGCATTGAAGATACAATCTTATTCACTCTTAACAGCATTTAGTCTCACTTGGAAACCTCGGGGAATGCGATCAGATTGATGTTCTCTGACTTATCCATTGCCTTTAACACCATTCAGACACATCGTAGGGTCCAAAAACACCTCTGTGGATGAAAAAATGTATTCTGTATTCTGCGGTAAATACTCTCTCTGCCTCTGACTCTGTGTCTGTCTGTCTGTCTGTCTGAGGTTCTGTCTGTCTGAGTGTCTGTCTGTCTCTCTCTTTCTCTCACAGTGTGTGTGTGTGTGTGTGTGTGTGTGTGTGTGTGTGTGTGTGTGTGTAGTGTGTGTGTAGTGTGTGTGTGTGTGTGTGTGTGTGTGTGTAGTGTGTGTGTGTGTGTGTGTGTTGTGTGTGTGTAGTGTGTGTGTTGTGTGTGTGTGTGTGTGTGTGTGTGATGTTAGTGTGTAGTGTGTGTGTGTGATAATTTGTGTTGGTGTAAGCGTTGTGCTGAGTGTTTGTGCTGATGTGTGAGTGTAGTGTGTGTGTGTGTGTGTGTGTGTGTGTAGTGTGTGTGTTGTGTGTGAGTGTAGTGTGTGTGTGTGTGTGTGTGTGTGTGTGTGAGGTGTGTGTATGTGTGTGTGTGTGTGTGTGTGTGTGGTGTGTGGTGTATTGTGTGTGTGTGTGTGTGTGTGTGTGTGTGTGTGTGTAGTGTGTGTGTGTAGTGTGTGTGTGTGTGTGTGTGTGTGTGTGTGTGTGTGTGTGTGTGTGTGTGTGAGTGTAGTGAGTGTGTGTAGTGTGTGTGTGTGTGTGAGTGTGTGAGTGTGTGTAGTGTGTGTCAGTGTGTGTGTGTCAGTGTGTGTGTGTGTGTGAACCCACTGTTCAGTGTCATAGGTCGGGAAACCTGTGACTAACTTCTCGTTTGGCTTAACGCGCTTCAGCTGCCCTGACAGGTTACTGCTAGACCTCGCACTACTGCTGACGTTACCGCGCCACTCAGTCCTGTTTACTTTCTACTGCGTGGGTCTTGGTACCAGCACAGACACTGCTGCAGCATCTCTGGTATCAGTCACAGCATACCATACTCGCACGGCCCGGCCCGGCCCGGCCCTGCTGTTTGCGAAGGGAGACAACCCGTTGGTGACTTGGAAGCACACAAAATTGAGAGATGTCTTCTTCGATGTAGTAGCCAACGCATCTTCCAACCTTCTCTGACAGTTTCGTGCTAGGTTTAGTTACTCGGTGCTGTCTACGGGGTGAGGTGTCGGTGGTGGTGGTGATGGTGGGGGGAGGGGGGTGGGGGTGGAGGGGGTATCATTGGCGGACGCTGCCAAAAGTATGATTTTTGTCGCGACAAACAAAGTGTATATCGCGACAAAGACGGGTTTGTTACGACAAAAGAAGTCTTGTCACGACAAAAGTATGCTTGCTGCGACAAAAGTTTTGTCGCGACAAAACCCTTTTGTCACGACAAATATTTGTCGCGTCAAACATAATTTGGTCGCAACAAAAGTTTTGTCGCGACAAGCATACTTTTGTCGCAAGAAAAGACGTGTTTTGTCGTGACATACCCATGTTTGTCGCGACAAACACGTGTTTATCGCGACAAAAGTTTTGTCGCAACAAAAATGATACTTATGGCAGCTCCTGCCAATGATACGGGATGGTGGGGTGGGGGAGGGTGCGTGGGGGTTGGGGGGGTCTCACTAGTTTGGGGATGATTGATGTGGGGCTTAATGTCCTCAGATGTCGGGCTGAGATATTATGGACAACTCAAGTTTGGTCGATCATCGAACTCAGTGCTTATATAGGAACTCGAACACAAAGATGGAGATGTGGGTGCTTTGATGTGTGTGTGTGTGTGTGTGTGTGTGTGTGTGTGTGTGTGTGTGTGTGTGTGTGTGTGTGTGTGTGTGTGTGTGTGTGTGTGTGTGTGTGTGTGTGTGTGTGTGAAGTTGTTCTCGAGGGGCGGGGAGGTGGACCTGCGTTAAGTAAGCGAAGTGTTGGAGAAGATGAACGCTGTAGCGTGAATTCTCAGCGATAATTTGTGTAATCAGCTGGTGATGCTGTTATTCAGTACTTGCTTTGATGTCACAGGGTTTGGAGAAAATTAGTTTGAACACGCTGAGAGCGAGTTTCCTGCTGTTTTTGTTGCCCTTCTTTTTCTTCGACATCATCGTCT
>JABMCL010002793.1:160000-170000 GCA_018857735.1 Alviniconcha marisindica
GACGGCAGCAGGTGCACACTCCTAGTCAGTCCAGACCATGCCAGAACTGGCCGTCACGCCACACGGAAGGAGCACACTCTGTAGTCTCCGCGCAGCTGTTCGTCGACGCTGTCACTGAGCGTCCTCCGAAAGGTCTGGATACTAATGCTAATAACGCTAATAAGATTGTGGAAGCAACATAGCATCTAAGCACGCACGTAAACATGAGGCGTGTCCGCCCCCGATAAAAAAACCAAACCAAACGAAAAACGAAAAACAAACACACAAAAAACGGAAAAAAACCCGAACAAAAACAAACAAACAAACAAAACAAAAAAAACTAAAAAACAAGGGGGGGGGGGGGGGGGGGGGGGAGGAGAAGAAAGAAACAGAGAAAGAAAGAAAAAAGTTCCTGTCTCGATTCAAACGTTTTTGGTTTTATTTCTGCTGGCGTGAACAAGGTGGACGGTTATAAAAGAAACGTTTGATATATTTGTAGTTGTCTGTACAAATTTACTGCCATTTTAGCACCAACTTGAAACATTATTCGTACGTGTATGCGAGTGAAGTAGGACATCTTGATTTGCACGTCCATCGTGTAAATTATATGAATGCGTGCAATGCGATAGCGCGACCCGCCTCCACTCCTTCTACGGCTGACACCCATCATGGACCATTCTTAGCAATATTCACGAGGGAGGTCACGTCGGGTCACGAAATAGAAAGCGAGGCTGGGCAAAGTATTGCCTCGACCTGGGGTCACCCTTCTTCACGAGCTTTGCCGGGTCATGGCGGGTCACGAGATCGAAAGCGAGGCTGGACTGTGGAAAGATGGCAATCCGTCCTCTCTTTCGATCTAGGAAACTGCAGTGACCTAGCTCATTGGGATTGGTCCGTTTCAGTCTCCGTCTGTCTTTATGACGAAAGTGGCATTGAGTGGGCGCGAAGTAAGTAAACACGGTGCTTAACGTCCACTGAAACCATAAGGCTTATTAGGGACGGGGAGAAGGGGGAGGTATATGGAGCTGGTGGAAGAGAGAGATTATCTACCTATCACTTCACTATCACCCCTAGAACGACTCCTGCGTTAAGATGGGCAGCGATGAGAGCCATTTTAATGTTTCAGTAGGAAGTGATGGACAAAGTCACAGGACAGTGTCCACAAACCACAACCTTTTTGAAGAGAGAGGAGAGCCGAAGCGGTATCGAGCGGAGATCCTTCTGCTTACCAGCCTAACGCCTTACCGCTAGGCCAAGCCGGCCCACAAGCAGGCGTTAAACTGCCTGTCTGGCTTTTAACCACTAGCCAACCAACCAAGATCTGAGCTCGATTGCATGTTAATAATAAAAATGGAAATTTGTAAAGCGCCTACCCTGCGGCTCAAAGCGCTGAACAAGCATAGTATAACACACATAATGTACATCGAGATGGAAAATGTTATCAGCAATTTAACTAAAAGCTAAAGCATAATGTAGACATCAACAAGGGTTCAAGCATAACTATGTGAAACACGCACGCACGCACGCACACACACACACACACACACAAACCAGTGACACACACACACTGCTCATTGGTTTGTTTGTGTTGCGGAAAATTGTTTTTCTTAGGTCAGCTGACCCACTTTACCCAATCATCCCATCTGGAGCTTGACAGATGAGTGAGAAAATAGAATGCATTGGCTTGGATCATATTCAATCCATGTGCATGTTTACTGGGGGAGGGATCATGGGGCATGTAGCAGGGACATTGGGTCTACGAGTTGCTAGAGGCGGTCACAGACCTTTGCCCGCAGGTCCTCTTCTGGGTATTTTGCTGGACAAAGAACAGACCCCAGTCCCTATGAATAACCACGATTAGCGGATGTTCGTATTCATTGTTCATGACGTAGATGGCTCCTGTTTTAGCTTTGCATTGATTGACCGAGTGTATGCGATGCTTTTGAATCTCTCTCCCCACCCTCTCTCTCTCTCTCTCACGCGCGCGCGCGCGCGCACACACACACACACACACACACATACACGCACGCACGCACACACACACACAGACCTCTGTCTCTCTCCCCACCCCCTCTATCTATACTCCGACCCCCCCCCCCCCCCCCCCCCCCACCTCTCTTTGTCCTGATCGATTATTCTGCAGTCAACATTTTAAAAGGTTTTATTACCCTCTCTGTGTGCCCTGGTCGATTTTTCATCACTTAACATTTTTAACAGTTTCCTCTTCCTCCTCCTCCAACCCCCGCTTTCTCTCAATCTATCGCTCGCTTTGATTCTCAAGAGAACACATTTTTCCAATACTCAAACATCCCCTTAAACAGGCAGTAAAAGCGCTTCCCGGCCACTCTTTAAACTCCTTCGCTGCCCCAGTCTGTAAAATTTCCGGGCTGAAAGATGCAGTGACGTGCCTGCAAACAGTATATTTTCCGGTCCTGTAACATCCACTTTCAATGCTGTGCGTTGTGATGAAAGTCCTTCCACATGCCAGTGCGAAAAATAAAACACAAAGGCTTAAAGGTTTCAAGTTTGGTACTTTTATTGGTCGTTTTCAAGTGACATGATGATGATGAGATGATGAGATGATGATGATGATGATTGCTTTTATACAGCGCTATTCTCCGCTCTCGAGCAGACTCATTGCGCTCGCATGTGATTCTACATCATGGCAGTGAAGGGGTTAAACTTCACATCCAAACCTACTCGGCCCTCTTTACTCTTCTCGCTCCCTCCCCCTTCGCCCCCCCCCCCCCCCCCCCCCCCCCCCCTTCCCACCAAACCTCAACCCTGCTGATGAGAAAAGTCCCGGGACGGCACTCTCGAAAGACGATTGCCATGAAGACGATGTCATCGCTGAAGCAAACTCGATAACAAACAGAGAGCAAGGGCGTTAGACGAACGGCTTCCAGGTACTTCTGGCTTCCAGACGGCAGCCAGCAACTCGTGCCAAGCATTGACTTTTAGCAGTTAAAGACGAAGTGTGTAGCCGGCCTGGGCAGTGATTGGAGCTCTTCCTGTTGCTTGCTGTCCTTGTAGCGTTTCCTGGCTTTGCGCTCTGGGGGTCACCAGGTACATTTATGCAACTGTACGCAGAGAAATGCATTTCACAGGGCATAGGGTAGAGAGGACTGAAATGATGGTGGTGAAGTGTTGCTTAATGTCCTCGGATGTCAGTTGACATACTATTTTGTGCGAGTGTTGTGACCAGTGCCGAAGCACGGTTCAATAATTCCGGCTTTACGTCCAAGGAAACCGGAAGGCTCGTTAGGACGGACAGCCCAGGACGGCCACCTCGACTCTCACACAGCTCCTGAACTATGGACTGAAATGGACTCTCACACAGCTCCTGAACTATGGACTGAAATGAGTGTGCGACTGAGCTTTTAAATTATTGGTTAATTAATTTATTATTTATTATTATTATCATTTTGTGTGTGTGTGTGTGTGTGTGTGTGTGTGTGCGTGCGTGCGTGCGTGCGTGCGTGCGTGCGTCGGCGCGTGTGTGTGTGTGTGTGTGTGTGTGTGTGATGTGTGTGTGTGTGTGTGTGTATTCATCGAGTTTTAGTCACCTGGTATTTTAGAATCGTTGTGTGAACTGTGTTTTTACCCTCGTTCAGTTGTTAAGAATAAACCCCCGAGGAAGGCGTCAGCCGAAAATTTGGGAACTTTTACGCCAACTTGTTGTTTTTTGATTCTAATTATTATATATTTATATATATATTATATATATATTATATATAATATATATATATATATATATATATATATATATATAAAATATATATATATATATATATATATATATATATATATATATATATATATTATATTATATATATAATATTATATATATCCCGCCACATGGGCAGCCACGCGCCGTCTCTTTGGAGGTTTGATCTCCATTTCTGGAAGGTGTTTGCTGTTATGCAAGGAGCCCATCATGGATGAAGATAGCCCCTATATAACTATTCAGCGCATAACACCATTTTCATCAGAATTCAGGAGCTGTGTGACAGTCGAAGCGGCCGTCCTGGGCTGTCCGTCCTAACGAGCCTTCTGGTTTCCGTGGACGTAAAGCTATATTGAACCTTGCTTCGGCACTGGTCCCAGCTTGTCCCTAATATGTCAACCGACATCCGAGGACATTAAGCAGCACAACAGCAACAAGATTTTAATGTGGTGTTGGTGTTCTTGCTTCCGTGGTCAGCCACAGTATTTGCTGTGACGGCCTGGCCCATAATCTCTTTGGTTGGTCTGGTCCACAGTAGGGTATCTGCTGATGGCCTGGTCCACAATCTCTGTGGTGGTCTGGTCCACTGACAATCTCTGTGGTGGCCTGGTCCACAGAAGGCTATCTGCTGGCTGTCTGGTCCAGTGAATCTCTGTTGTGGCCTCCACTGACAATCTATGTGGCGGTCTCGTCCACTGACAATCTCTGTGGTGGCCTGGTCCACCGACAATCTCTGTGGTGGTCTGGTCCACCGACAATCTCTGTGGTGGCCTGGTCCACTGACAATCTCTGTGGTGGCTTGGTCCACTGACAATCTCTGTGGTGGTCTGGTCTACCGACAATCTCTGTGGTGGCCTGGTCCACTGACAATCTCTATGGGGGCCTGGTCCACAGTAGGCTATCTGCTGGTGGCCTGGTCTACTGGTAATCTCTGTGGTGGCCTGGTCCACCATTTGACAATCTCTGTGGTGGGCTGGTCCACAGTAGGCTATCTGCTGGTGGTCCTGGTCCCCTGATAATATCTGTGGTATCCTTGTCCACTGACTATCTCTATGGTCGCCTGGTCCACTGACAATCTCTGAGGTGGCCTGGTCCACAGACGTTTATTTGCTGGCGGCCTGGTCCAGTAAATCTCTGTGGTGGCCTGGTCCAGTAAATCTCTGTGGTGGCCTGGTCCAGTAAATCTCTGTGGTGGCCTGGTCCTGTAAGTCTCTGTGGTGGCCTGGTCCAGTAAATATCTGTGGTCCAGTAAATCTCTGTGGTGGCCTGGTCCAGTAAATCTCTGTGGTGGCCTGGTCCAGTAAATCTCTGTGTGGTCCGGTAAATCTCTGTGGTGGCCTGGTCCAGTATATCTCTGTGGGGCCTGGTCCAGTAAATTCTGTGGTCCGGTAAATCTCTGTGGTGGCCTGGTCCAGTAAATCTCTGTGGTGGCCTGGTCCAGTAAATCTCTGTGGTCCGGTAAATTCTGTGGTGGCCTGGTCAGTAAATCTCTGTGGTGGCCTGGTCCAGTAAATATCTGTGGTCCAGTAAATCTCTGTGGTGGCCTGGTCCAGTAAATATCTGTGGTCCGGTAAATCTCTGTGGTGGCCTGGTCCAGTAAATCTCTGTGGTGGCCTGGTCCAGTACATATCTGTGGTCCAGTAAATCTCTGTGGTCCAGTAAATCTCTGTGGTGGCCTGGTCCAGTAAATCTCAGTGGTGGCCTGGTCCGGTAAATATCTGTGGTCCAGTAAATCTCTGTGGTGGCCTGGTCCAGTAAATCTCTGTGGTGGCTTGGTCCAGTAAATCTCTGTGGTGGCCTGGTCCAGTATATCTCTGTGGTGGCTTGGTCCAGTATATCTCTGTGGTGGCCTGGTCCGGTAAATATCTGTGGTCCGGTAAATCTCTGTGGTGGCATGGTCCAGTAAATATCTGTGGTCCAGTATATCTCTGTGGTGGCATTGTCCAGTAAATATCTGTGGTCCAGTAAATCTCTGTGGTGGCCTGGTCCAGTAAACCTCTGTGGGGGCCTGGTCCAGTAAATCTCTATGGTCCAGTAAATCTTTGTGGTGGTCTGGTCCAGTAAATCTTTGTGGTGGTCTGGTCCAGTAAATCTCTGTGGGGGCCTGGTCCAGTAAAACTCTGTGGGGGCCTGGTCCAGTAAATCTCTGTGGGGGCCTGGTCCAGTAAATCTCTGTGGGGGCCGGGTCCAGTAAATCTCTGTGGGTGGCCTGGTCCAGTAAATCTCTGTGGGGGGCCTGGTCCAGTAAATCTCTCTGGCGCTCCGGCTGATCCACACCTCCTCCGTGTGGCCACGGTCTGGTCCCGCCACTCAAAATGCAAAGCAGGCCACCGCCATTCAGCAGGGTGGGACCAAGACAAGGCAGCCGGCATCCATAATGTTTGACACCTCCGTTGCCAGAACCCCACCTCTGAGAAAAACTGGGAACTTTGCCAGGACGGGAGATGCCGGTACCCTCCAGTCACAGCGACTGCTGTGCAGAAACAAGTTCTGGCATTACTCTGATCTCCTTCCCTTCTCCGCCAGTTATTCCGAGTCTCAAAGCTTTTAATTTGGGACCATGTTTTTTCAGTTTGGCAGTGTAAAGCTGGCGCTTACTCTTGTTTGCGTGTGTATGGGGTGCGTGCGGTGGTGGTGGTGGTGATGGTGGTGATGGTGGTGTATGTTGTTGTTGGAGAGATGGAGGGAGGGGGGGGGGGGGGGGGGGGATGGAGGCTGCATTCTGTGTGTGTTAATTGTTTTAAATCAGTCTAGATCTATAAGTTTTTGTTGTTGTTGTGTTGTAGTTTGTAGTTGTTGTTGTTGTTGTTGTGTGTGTGTGTGTGTGTGTGTGTGTGTGTGTGTGTGTGTGTGTGTGTGTGTGTGTGTGTGTGTGTGTGTGTGTGTGTGTGTGTGTGTGTGTGTGTGTGTGTGTGTGTGTGTGTGTGTTTTCCGCAAGGGAAATTTTAATCTCACTTTCGAACACATTTTTGCCCATCATTTCCCCTTCTGTTAATTCTTTGCAGTCGCCCGATTCGGTTATTTTGATGATGGTCAGTTGACATGACCCGGGTAGTCAACATTGTACGAACAATGTTAGTGTTCAGAGTTACGCAGTCAGCGGAGACACCTTTGAATAAATTCAACGCGGAGAACCGATGGCTGAAATTCCGGAGTGCTCAGAGTTAGACAGGGTCAGCGGAGACACCTTTGATAAGTTCAATGAGAACCGATGATTAAAATTCTGGAGTGTTCAGTGTTGCACAGTCAGCGGAGACACCTTTGAATAAGTTCAATGAGAACCGATGATTAAAATTCCGGCAGGTGTTTGTCGCGGCACGAAACAGGCTGTAGTTCCAGGCAAATCAGGTACGTATACATTACTTTCGTTGTATATACACATTGACCTGCATTTGCAAGTAGAATAAAAGTATACCGTCTTTAAAAATCCAACGAGAACAGACACTAAAATTCTGGCGGGGTGTTTGTCAGTCCGGACACTGACGAGCATAGTCGTATTTCCAGACAGATTACGTGTGCATCCCTTACTTTCGTCGTATACACACTGACGGTAATTTGACTTGCAGTAGAACCTATTCCCGCTGGGTACTGATGTCTGATCTTAGCCAATGGCCGGACTATGCGTTCCTGTGCTCGCTCGACTCGTATTTCTATTCATGAGCAACTGACATTAACCCCGGCCCTTATTCCTCTTAGACCTTTTCGTTTAAATATGGCAGCACCTCTATTCGGTGGCTCTGCTTTGCACCAGAACTCTCGCTGATTACGTTAGGTTCTGCCTGATTGCATAGTTAATCGGATTTCGTCGCGACTGTTTGGATACTCCGTTTCGCGTTTCGCTTCACTACTGCTACGACGATGACTGACTGGGGGAACGGAGATAGCTCAGTGGTTAGAGTGCCGGACTCGTGATCGAAAGGTCGCAGAAGCGGCGGGAGAGTTTTTTCTTTCTTTCCAGGGTCAGCTTTGTGTGCTCTTTATTTCGGCATCGGTTCCACCCCCGTGTTACCGCAGTAGCACGTAAAAGATCCCGGTCATTCTGCAGGTGGCAGGCTAAATACGCATGCACCGTACGTATGTGGCTCTGCATAAAGTGACATGCTGCATGGTTGTATGGTGTACACAGAACGCGCAGAGATGCAACAGTTTCGTGTGGCACCAGCCATGCCAGCGCTGTAAGTACACCACTTCGGTGGATATTCAAAAACGCGCCATAAAAAGCTCTTCTCTATGTAGGAATACCTTGCGAGCGTAGTGAGTCTGCTCGAGAGCGGAGAATAGAGCTATACAAACGTGATTAACAACGAATAAGCCTCATGGTTTCTGTGGACGTTAAGCACCATGTTTACGATGCGCGGCCGCCGTTTCTGAAGCTAGCTGGCTGCCTCGGATCAGTCAGGCAAGCCTGAACCGCAATCAGTTCATTTTTAGCACGTGGCGAGAGTTGTGCAAGAGTTCTTCAGTGGTACGGGGCCCAGACTTTCAGTGGTGTACCTGGTTTTGTACAGAAATTCTAAAGCGAAGATTTCTGATATGCCTGCTTTTGTGCAGAAGTTCCGGCTCAAGCGAAGATTTCCGATGTGCCTGCGGGTTTGTGCACATTTCTCAAGCGAAGCTTTCTTATGTGCCTATAGTTCTGTGTCGCCGGACTATTGTAAGGGGACGATCAGTTTCGGGTGTGCCTGGATTTACGCAGACGTTGGTGTGCCTGGTTTTGTGAAGAAGCCGTTCTCAAGGGAAGATTTCTGGTGATAGACGTTCTCCAGCGAAGATTAATGGTGTGCCTGGTTCAGGTTGTGCAGAAGTTCTCCAGCGAAGATTATTTTATGGTGTGCCTGGTTCGGGTGTGCCTGGATTTACGCAGAAGTTGGTGTGCGTGGTTTTGTGAAGAAGCCGTTCTCAAGGGAAGATTTCTGGTGATAGACGTTCTCCAGCAGAAGCGGATTAATGGTGTGCCTGGTTCAGGTTGTGCAGAAGTTCTCCAGCGAAGATTATTTTATGGTGTGCCTGGTTCAAGTTGTGCAGAAGTTCTCCAGCGAAGATTATTTTATGGTGTGCCTGATTCAAGTTGTGCAGAAGTTCTCCAGCGAAGATTATTTTATGGTGTGCCTGGTTCAAGTTGTGCAGAAGTTCTCCAGCGCAGATTATTTTATGGTGTGCCTGGTTCAAGTTGTGCAGAAGTTCTCCAGCGAAGATTATTTTATCAGTGGTGTGCCTGGTTCAGCTGAGTTGTACAGAAGTTCTCCAGCGAAGATTTATGGTGTGCCGCGTGGCCTGGTTTTGTGCAGAAGTTGTCAAGCGAAGATTTCTGGTGTGTCTGGTTTTGTGCAGTTCTCCAGTGAAGATTTCTGGTGTGTCTGGTTTTGGGCAGAAGTTCTCCAGTGAAGATTTCTGGTGTGCCTGGTTTTGTGCAGAAGTTCTCCAGTGAAGATTTCTGGTGTGTCTCGTTTTGTGCAGAAGTTCTCCAGCGAAGATTAATGGTGTGTCTGGTTTTGTGCAGAAGTTCTCCAGCGAAGATTAATGGTGTGCGTGGCTTTGTGTAGACTGAGTCAGTTCTCCAGCGAAGATTAATGGTGTGAGTGGCTTTGTGTAGACTGAGTCAGTTCTCCAGCGAAGATTACTGGTGTGCCTGGTTTTGTGTAGACTGAGTCAGTTCTCCAGCGAAGATTAATGGTGTGCGTGGCTTTGTGCAGAAGCTGTCAAACGCGAAGATTTCTGGTGTGTCTGGTTTTGCGCAGACTGAGTCGTTCCACAGCGAAAGTCTGGTGTGTCTCAGCGGTTTTGTGCAAAAGTCAGTTCTCCAGCGGTGATCTCTAGTGTGCCTGCATTTTCATTGAGTTGCAGAAGTCAATTCTCCGGCAACAAAGCTCTATGGTGCCTGGTTTCGTAGTCCGGCAGCGGCACTGAGAATCTTCCAGCGAGACGCCGATCTGGTGTGCCGGCCTAGGTCAGTTCATGTAGTGTATGCATACTGGCTCAGTCAGGGGTAAGGCTGACTCCTACTTGGACATGAACTTTGCGTGTTGCGGTCGGATACTCACTTAAATCATGTTATTGCCCCTATGGTGGTATCGCAGTTTTTCTGGCATTAGGAAAAGCCACAATCATCATCAGAAACGTTTTGTTTATTCTGCTGCTCTGACGCGTCATCTCACGTGCGGTGATTCCATGCCACCGGCCGTTACTGAGACCTTCTCGTACCTGAGAGGGTCGGGATCTTTAACGTGCGCAACGATGATCTTAGCGTGTGCTGCGCACGCGAAAGTCAAACAACAGTAGGAGTTTGTGACTCAG
>JABMCL010002793.1:175000-280000 GCA_018857735.1 Alviniconcha marisindica
ACGAGCACATTGCAATATCTTCCTCAGTCTTTGCGACAAACACAAACATGTGCTTGTCACAAAAAACATGTGTTTGCCGCCACAAACTTTGTGTTTGTCCTGTCCGGCACACGTATGCACGAGCACATTGCAATATCTTCCTCAGTCTTCGCGACAAAAACAGACATGTGCTTGTCACGACAAAACAAGTGTTTGTCGCCACAAACCTTGTGCCTGTCCTGTCCGGCACACGTATGCACGAGCTGCACTGACTTTGCAATATCTTCTGTCAGTGCCGGCTACAGAGGTTCCCACACTACTGTGAAGAAGAAGATAATTCTGAAGAGGACAACTGCAGCAACAACAACACTGACAACAACAACAAAAGTGAAGGAGATACATAATAATGATAATAAATACATTCTTATAAAGCGCTATTCTCTGACACAGAGTTAAACTCACTGCTCTGTACAAACAACTTACGACAAAGACCACATCATTAGCATACATTTCTACACTGAAACAGGACTTTAAATATTGTAGTCTACCATTATCACTGACGTAGCAAACCGCAACTGTACACACACACACACACACACACACACACACACACACACACACACACACACACACCATTCTCTCTCTCGCTCTCTCTTCTCTCTCTCTCCTCTCTTCTCTCTCTCTCTCTCTCTCTCTCTTACAACACACACACACACACACACACACACACACACACTACCAACACACACACACACACACACACACACACACACACCACACACACACACACACACACACACACACACCACACACACACACACACACACACACACACACACACACACACACACACGCACTGGCATGTGCCCACCACGACAGTCCCTGTTCGTCCACTCAAATAGAACAATTAGTAAATGACCGATACTCTCAACAACAACAACGCCATATTGAGTCTGTCTTCTCGCCCACCCACCCCGCACCCCCTTCTCTCGTCAGTCAGGATCTCTCATGCTCTCCGATAAACTACTGAGGAGTAAGTAAGTAACTTGGTGTCAGTTACGCCCAGTCAACCATGACGGGTTATATAACAGGGCGAAGAACTGAGGACAAGACTGAGAAGATGAACCGCTGATCTGAAAGGGAAAGAATCAACACAGTAACAAGGGAGTTAATTAGCGCTCGAAAGACGTCACACACACAAACACAACAACAAAGACTTGAGTCACCTACGGTAACGCTCCCTTGGCATGCGAGTAAATTCAAGGTACATAAACTCCACCCTGAAAGGTACACCCTGATCTGAAAGGCCAACCGTGAAGCGAAACTGACGAAGCTAGCCACTGAGCAGGACGATTCGTCGAGGCCGGGTCCATCTCCACCTCAAACTCCCAGCACTGGTTTACGACATCCTTCCTCCTGAAGGTGCCGGAAAGCGGTGCTCGGAGTGTGTCTCCATCTTTCACGAAAAGCAAAAAAGCCGGCAGCGCCGGCATACCACTTGGCCAAACCGTCGTGCAGCGGCGCTCATTTCGTGCTCGATAAACCCACCCTTCACATTTCCATAATCCATAGGCCCGTGGCAGCGCACCTCTTCACAACTACGAGGCAGAAATAAACAGACAGACCAGGTATAGCAAGGAAGATGGAACGGGCAGAGGGGGGCTGAGGAGGGGGCCAGGGTAGTGTAGTGGAGTAGGCTTGTGTGCGTGTGCCAGTGTGTGTGTGTGTGTGGGGGGGGGGGGGGGCCAGTGTGGTGTGTGGGGGGGGGGGGGGGGGGGGGACAGTGTGTGTGTGTGGGGGGGGGGGGGGGAAAGGGGTGTGTGTGGGGGGGGGGGGCACCCCCCCGTGTGTGTGGTGTGGGGGGGGGGGGGCAAACGTGGGGGGGTGTGTGGTGTGTGGGGGGGGGGGGGGGGGGGGGCACATTTTTTGGTGTTTTTGTGTGTGTGTGTGGGGTTTTTGGTGGTGTGGGGTGTTTGGGGGGGCCCCTTGTTGTGTGTGTGTGTGTGTGTGTTGGGTGTGTGTGTGTGTGTTTTTTTGTGTGTGTTGTGTGTGTTTTTTGTTTGTTTTTCCCCTTGTGTGTGTGTGTGTGTGGTGTGTTTTGTGTGTGTGTGTGTGTGTGGGTGGGTGTGCCAGTGTTTTGTGTGTGGTTGGGGTGTGTTTTGTGTGTGTGTGGGGTGGGGGTGTGTGTTTTGGTGGTGTGTGTGGGGTGGGTGGTGGTGGTTTTTTTTGGTGGGTGTGTGTGGTTGTGTGTGTTTTGTGGGGTGTGTGTGTGGGGGTGTGTGTGGTTGTGTGTGGTGTGTGTGTGTGTGTGTGGTGTGTGTGTGTGGTGTGTGGGTTTTTGTGTGTGGTGTGTTGTGTGTGGTGTGGTGTGTGTGTGGGGGGTGTGTGTGTGTGTTTTTGTGTGTGTGGGGGTGTGTGTGTGGGGGTGTGGTTGTGGTGTGTGTGGGGGTGTGTGTGGGTTTTTTTGTGTGCATCTGTGTTCGTTCAGTAGAGACCCGGGTTTACAGTTTTTTGAAACGTACGGGCTGAGTCGGAATCGTGGAACGAGGGGCCGGGGGGGGGGGGGGGGGGGGGGGGGGGGGGGGGGAAAATTTTACTCAGTGGAGGACTTTTGAAACGTATTGATCTGACTGAGAATGAAAGAATGGAACAGAGAGTGAAAGAACTGAGAATGAGAGAATGATACAGAGAGGAGAGACTGAGAATGAAAGAATGATACATGATACAGAGAGGAGGGGCTGAGAATGAGATAATGATACATGATACAGAGAGGAGGGGCTGAGAATGAAAATGATACAGATACAGAGAGGAGGGGCTGAGAATGAGAGAATGATACAGATACAGAGAGGAGGGGCGAGAATGAGAAATGATACAGATACAGAGAGGAGGGGCTGAGAATGAAGAATGATACAGATACAGAGAGGAGGGGCTGAGAATGAAGAATGATACAGAACAGAGAGGAGGGGCTGAGAATGAGAAATGATACATGATACAGAGAGGAGGGGCTGAGAATGAAGAATGATACACGATACAGAGAGGAGGGGCTGAGAATGAGATAATGATACAGATACAGAGAGGAGGGGCTGAGAATGAAAATGATACAGATACAGAGAGGAGGGGCTGAGAATGAAGAATGATACAGATACAGAGAGGAGGGGCTGAGAATGAGAAATGATACATGATACAGAGAGGAGGGGCTGAGAATGAAGAATGAACAGATACAGAGAGGAGGGGCTGAAATGAAGAATGAACAAACAGAGGGAGGGGGAGAAGGAAAAAACAGAAAAAAAGGGGGGGAAGAAAATACATGAACAGAAGGAGGGGGAGAAGAAAAGCATGATACAGAGAGGAGGGGGTGAGAATGAAAATGTACATGCAAAGGAGGGGGAGAATGAAGAATGATACAGGAGGGGGGCTGAGAATGAAAAGGTAATGATACAGAGGGAGGGGGTGAGAAGAGATTATTGATACAGAGAGGAGGGGCTGAGAAGAAATGATACATATACAGAGAGGAGGGGCTGAGAAGAAAGAAGAAAAACAAAAGGAGGGGCTGAGAAGAAAAGAAAAAATACAGAGAGGAGGGGCTGAGAAGAAAGAAGATCGAAACTTGAATGAAAAATGATACAGAGAAGAGGGGCTGAGAATGAAAAAATGATACAGAGAGGAGGGGCTGAGAATGACAGAATGATACAGAAGGAGGGGCTGAGAATGAGAGAATGATACAGAGAGGAGGGGCTGAGAATGACAGAAATGATACAGAGAGGAGGGGCTGAGAATGAAGAATGATACAGAGAGGAGGGGCTGAGAATGAAAGAATGATA
This sequence comes from Alviniconcha marisindica, assembly GCA_018857735.1. NCBI lineage: Eukaryota > Metazoa > Mollusca > Gastropoda > Provannidae > Alviniconcha > Alviniconcha marisindica. Next base: position 178,801 of record JABMCL010002793.1, read on the forward strand.
CAGAGAGGAGGGGCTGAGAATGACAGAATGATACAGAGTAGGGGCTGAGAATGACAGAATGATACAGAGAGGAGGGGCTGAGAATGAGAGAATGATACAGAGAGGAGGGGCTGAGAATGACAAAAGATACAGAGAGGAGGGGCTGAGAATGACAAAAAGATACAAAAGGAGGGCTGAGAATGAAGAAAGATACAGAGAGGAGGGGCTGAGAATGAAGAATGATACAAAAGGAGGGCTGAGAAGAAGGAACGGGGAGGAGGGGCTGAAATGAAGAATGAACAGAGAAACTGAGGGTGTCAGGGGGGGGTGGGGGGTTGTGAGGGGGGGGGTGGGGAAAAAATTGTCAAAAACTGAGAAAGAAAAAAACGAGAGGGGGGTGAGAATGAAAGAAGAACAGGAGGAAAGGGGGGAGAAATGGGGAATGGCATGAGACTGTGAAACGGGTTTTTAAAAATGGGAAAAAACAAAAAGGGGGGGCGAGGGGGGGGGGGGGGTGGGGGGGGGGGGGGGGGGGGATCTGTGTTCAGTGGATGACTTTTAAAAACTGAGATGAGAAGAAAGGGTAAAAAAAAGGGAGGAAGGGGGGGGGGGGGGTATCTGGTTCAGTGGATGACTTTGTGAAAGTATGAGTGAGAATAAAGAAAGGAACGGGGGGGGAGGGGGGGGGGGGGGTATCAGTTTTGTTCAGGGGATGACCCTTTGTGAAAATTTCTGAGATGAGAAAAAAAGAGGGGGGGATGGGGAGGAGAGGGGGGGGCGGGGGTTTGTGTTCAGTGGATCTCGTTTGTGAAAATGTACTGAGTGAGATAAAAAAGGGGAAGGAACGGGAGGGAGGGGGGGGCGTATCTCGTGTTCAGTGATGACGTTTGTGAAAGTACTGAGATAAGAATAAAGAAGGGAAAGAGAAGGCGGTGATGGTAGGAGAGGTGGCGGTATCTCAGTGTTCAGTGGATGACGTTTATTTTTAAGGTACTAAAAGAATAAAAGAAGGGAAAGAGGGCGGTGAGGGAGGGGAGGTGGGGTATCTGTTTTAAGTGGAACGACGTTTGTAAGTACTAAAAGAATAAAAAAAGGGGAAACAGAGAGGGGCGGTAAAGGGAGGGGAGGTGGGGGTATCTGTGTTAAGTGGACGACGTTTGTAAAACGTACTAAGAATGAAAGAAGGGACAGAAGGGGCGGTGAAGGGAGGGGAGGTGGGGGTATCTGTGTTAAGTGGACGACGTTTGTAAAACGTACTAAGAATAAAAGAAGGGACAGAGAGGTGGCGGTGAAGGGAGGGGAGGTGGGGGTATCTGTGTTAAGTGGACGACGTTTGTAAAACGTACTAAGAATGAACGAAGGGAACAGAGACTGAGGTGGCGGTGAAGGGAGGAGAGGTGGGGGTATCTGTGTTAAGTGGACGACGTTTGCAAAACGTACTGAGATGAGAACGACTTGACTCCGCGGAAAGACTGACAGCAGCAGAGAAACGGCCCAGGCGGCGGGATGGCGTCGGCTGGTTTAGTAAACTATAAGCTGCCCTTCAGACAATGCCTCTGGAATGCGGCTCTAGGAGGCTGCGGCACTGCCTTGGTGGCCGGATGGTAGGCGGTACGAGCGAGGAAGATAGCAATCTAGTTGGCAGACGATGGAGCTGCATACAGTGCCAGCCCGCCGCTGCAGTCGTTGGTTGCCGCCGCCACGGCCCAGTCAGTATAGTCTCCGGGCTACGCTACGCTCGATCAGCAACGGACGAGTGGACGCAAAGCAAAACACACCGCTGTAGTCAAACTCCAAACACTGTGCGCTGTGGTGTGTTCGCTCCGCACCAGGAAGTTGATGCTTGCTAGCTGTTGATAACATCATGTTCCTGTGATCCCGGGAAAGTCGTTCACGTTCTTCGGGATTAGAATTTGGGGCCTAAATTATTATTTTTAAACAAAATGGTCTGGTGGCAGAGAATGATCATGGAACGATTTGCCGCGAAGAAGTTCGTTTGACAGGTGTGGTATTCAGATGTAATTTAGTCTGGTGTCGATGCTTACTCTTGATAACATCATGTTCTTGTGATCCCGGGAAAGTCGTTCACGTTCTTCGGGATTAGAATTTGGGGCCTAAATTATTATTTTTAAACAAAATGGTCTGGTGGCAGAGAATAATCATGGAACGATTTGCCGCGAAGAAGTTCGTTTGACAGGTGTGGTATTCAGATGTAATTTAGTCTGGTGTCGATGCTTACTCTTGATAACATCATGTTCTTGTGATCCCGGGAAAGTCGTTCACGTTCTTCGGGATTAGAATTTGCTGCCTAATTTTTTTTTTTTAAACAAAATGGTCTGGTGGCAGAGAATAATCATGGAACGATTTGCCGCGAAGACGTTCGTTTGACAGTTCTGGTATTCAGATGTAATTTAGTCTGGTGTTGTTGCTGGGATATCCGCGATGAAGCAGCCGGGCCGCGCTGGCACCGACAGTTTTCCAGCCGGCGAACTATTGAAGCCGGGGAGCTGGATCTCATATGACTGTGGAAATCAAGTCTTTTCAGTCAGTGCGGGTTAAAGTTTTAAATGTTCCTGGGTGACCGGAGTACAGCAACTTGACACGGTGAGTGTGAAACTGAGTCGTAAGTTTGTTACACCGTGTGTCCCGGGGTGTGTGTGTGTGTGTTTTTGTGTGTGGTGGTTTTTTTGTGTGGTGTGGTGTTGTTGTGTGTGTGTGGTGGTTGTGGTGGTCGTGGGTGGGGGGGGGGTGTGTGTGGGGTGGTGTGGTGTGCGTGCCGTGCCCGGCCCCGTGTTCGTTTGGGGTGCGTTGCGTGCGTGCTGGGGCCGGGGGGTGTGTGTGTTGTGGTGTGTGTGTGGTGTGTGTGTGTGTTGTGTGTGTGTGTGGTGTGTGTGGGGGGTGTGTGTGTGGTGGGTTTGGGGTTGGGGGGTTTGGGTTTGTGGGTTTTGTGTGTGTGTGTGTGTGTGTGTGTGTGTGTGTTTTGGTGTGTTGGGGTGTTTGTGTTTTTGGGGTTGGTTTTTGTGCCCCTTTTTGGGGGTGTTGGGTGTTTTGGGGGTTTTTTTAAAGAAACCCAAAACACAAAAAAAACACAAAACAATTTAAATGTCCCTTGGAATCCAGTGACAGTGATTACACAGTTTAGCTGGCACTGCGTGAAGTCAGTGTATACAAACAACGTGAATTCACACTGATCAGTACCGCGCTTTCATAAGCCTCCAGTTCTCTTCAATTCAGCTATTTAAGCAGAACTGTTTGAAAGGCAGAGATCGATATGAACCTTAGCTGAAAATCGTTGATGTTTGATGTTAATCGCGCTTTAATTACCGAGTCACCAGTTCTCTTCAAGCCAAGTATTGAAGCAGAACGGTGTAGTGAAACCAGAGGTCTGTCGATTAGAAGAAGCTTCCATGAAAATCGTCGTGTGTTTGTTCGGTTAACAATCGGGTTTTATTTGTTGAGGGTACATTTAGTTCCAGTTGATTACTTCTTTATATTTATTTTCACCCCCCCCCCCTCCCCTCCCTCCCCAGCCACTCTTCTTAGTATATAGTCTTTATTTTGGTGTGTGGGTTGTGTGTAGGTGTTGGTGTTGTGTGTGTGTTTGTGTTGTGTGTGTGTGTGTGTGTGTGTGTGTGTGTGTGTGTGTGTGTGTGTGTGTGGGGTGGTTGTGTGTGTGTGTGTGGTGTGTGGGTGGTAGATGAGAGAGAGAGAGAAGAGAGAGAGAGAGAGAGAGAGAGTTGTGTGTTTGTGTGTGTGTATGTTTGTGTTTGTGTGTGTGTGTGTATGTGTGTTGGTGGTGTGTGTGTGTGTGGGGTGTGTGTGTGTGTGGTGTGTGTGATGTGTGTGGTGGTGTGTGTGGGATGGGGGGGGGGGGTCGAGGGATGATTAATGAGAGTGGATTGGAGCAGTGCGAGAGACTGAGAGAGAGATGAGTGCGCGCGTGTGTGTGGTTGTGTTTCGTTGTGTGTGTGTGTGGTGTGTGTGTGTGTGTGTGTGTGTGTGTGTGTGTGTGTGTGTGTGTGTGTACAGATAAGTACTTGATATTTAACGCTCAGAATTTGCGAAGGTCAAGACGCAAATATCTCGTTCATTATTTTTGCCATTTCCCATTTTTGTTGTTGTTGTTATGGTTTGTGTTTGGAGAAGTTTTGTTGAAAAAAAGTTAAATGAACCAGAGTAAAAACTGAACAGAGAAGCCATGTCAACAGACGAAGCCTACAAAGCTGTGAGATGGAACGTTAAGTAGCCCTTCGTCTCTCGCCATATAAAGTGGGGTACGGGTGGTGGTGGTGTCAGTGGTGGTGATGGTGTCGGTGGTGGTGATGGTATCGGTGGTGGTGATGGTGTCGGTGGTGGTGATGGTGTCGATGGTGGTGTGTTTTCGGTATTCCACAGCAGGGCAATTTATTTGTTTCTCACATTGTGTGTGTCTTGTCTGGAACAGGTTTTGCTCTTCGCTATCAGCTAAGCTCGGCGAAGAGATTGATTAGGTCTTTTAATCTTTGTCATCTTCATTATCGTCAGAATCGTCGTCGTTGCCTTCATCGCTGCTATCATTATCATGATCATCATCATCAATGAACGTTCCGGCATATTCGCCATCAACATCTTCATTATTGTCAACTACAGAAGTTAGGTTAGTGTTAGCTGTTTCACATTCACGTCCCATACCGTTACCTATCACGTTCTGTCACCCCGTGAAACGAAGACAAACTCCTTTGAACAGGGAACCTCTGAACTCCGCATGCAGCTGCCCGAATAGACGATCTTCGGAAATCCAAGGGACTGCACTCGGTAAGTGCCTACGGGCATGGAGCTGTTATATATATATATAGGTCCATGCCTGCGGGTGTAGTGCAGCAGGGTCCCAGGCGAGATCAAAAGATCAAGAGATCTTAGAGGAGGGAGGTGGAGCTGGACCCTCAACTTAGCCCAGAAGAGATCATGAGTAGGGAGGTGGAGCTGGGCTCAAAGCTTGGACTTCCTTTGCTTTGAGTTGTCCAAGTTGTTCGTCAACAGCAGTGCAACGGACATTGTCTTTGTGACTCTGCCCAAGCACAGCAGTTGAAACAGCAATTGCGCAGTGCACAAGTCGCTGGGACATGCCTTAACACTTCCATTGTTCTGGCGGCGGTCCACGGTCTCTCCGGTCTTTTTCGGGCGGTTTCCGCGGTCGAGCCTTCACTCTTTCGTCCCCTTCCCACTCTGTCCCCGTCCCTAATAAGCCATCTCGCTTCCGTGGACGTAAGGCAACAAAGAAGAAGAAGTGTAGTGCAGAGTAGGCACGCTTTTTGGGGGATACAGTGAGCACGTGGGCAAGATGACGGATACCCGTAAACAAAAGGGAAAAGAAAAAAAAAGAAAAAAAAGCATCAGAAATGCCGATCAAGCACTCACCGTTCTGGGGAACATGCAGATCGGATAGTAGGTTCCCCAGCTGGTAGTCTAGTATAAATTATAATAGGTCTGTGCCTGAAGATCTAAAACTGTCGCAGATCGGCTCTTCTCCGCTGCCGCCTCCATTCAGGGGACTTCACTCTCCCGGAGTACGAAAACACTTGTCAAATTATCTTCGCCTGTTATTTCCAAAAATCGTCTATTAGCGGTGGATACTGCAGTCGCATCAGTGTATTCACGCACGTACAGGAAAGACGCTAGCGAACGCAAAATCTCACCCGGTCCAACCCGCAGTTCGCGGAGCGGAGCCTTAGCAGAGGAACGAAAACAGCCAACTAAACAACTCGGAACTGAACAGGATCAGTGCTCTGTGCCTAATGTTAGGGCAATGGTGGTGGACTGATTGAGTCACATGCAGTGTTCACGGAACTCCATTCTCTTAGTGGATGTGGCCAGAATTACAGATCAGCGGACAGCCTCGCGAAGTTGACAGTTGCTTTTCTTTTCCCCCCATCGCTATCGCCGTTATCACCCACGCCGTCAAAATGTCAGAAGTTAATTCAGTGGAATGCGAGGTGGAAAACAGCGCAAAAAAGATCAATATTGAAAAAGGAGAATGAAGTGAATTTCTCACTTAGCTTTAGTTCCACTAATGGTTCTCTCTCTCTCTCCCTTTCTCTCCCCCCCCCCCCCCCCCCAGTTCCACTAATGGTCTCTCTCTCTCCTCCTCTCTCCCTTCTCTCCCTCCCCCCCCCAGTCCATAATGGTCTCTCTCTCTCTCTCTCTCTCTCTCTTCTCTCTCTCTCTCTCCTCTCTCTCTCTCTCTCTCCCCCCCCCCCATTTCACTTTTATGTGAAATGTAAACACTGAGGCTTTCATGTTGCTATTGACGGTTTTTGATTTGCTTGCATTTGCTGCTGACTGTGCTGTGCAATGTTGATTTGTCGTTTTCTTTCTTCTCGTTCCACCAGCCCATCACCAGCAATGCATGTATTTGTAGTGTGTGTGTGTGTGTGTGTGTGTGTGTGTGTGTGTGTGTGTGTGTGTGTGTGTGTGTGTGTGTGTGTGTGTGTGTGTGTGTGTGTGTGTGTGTGTGTGTGTGTGTGTGTGTGTGTGTGTGTGTGTGTGTGTGTGTGTGTGTGTGTGTGTGTGTGAAGGGAGAGAGTGGAGGAGAGAGAGAGAGAGAGAAGAGAGAGAGAGAGAGAGAGAGAGACGAGAGAGAGAGAGAGAGAGGTGTGTGTGTGTAAGAGAGGAGCGGGAAGGGAGTATGAGGAGAGAAGAGAGTGTGTATGAAAAGAGAGAAGAGAGAGCAGGAGAAGAGAGAGAGAGAGAGAGAGAGAGAGAGAGAGAGAGAGAGAGAGAGAGAGAGAGAGAGGAGTGTGTGTGTGTTGTGTGTGTGTGTGTGGTGTGGTGGGTTTATGAGGTGTGTGTATGGGGAGTGGTGTAGAGAGAGAGAGAGAGAGGAGAGAGAGAGAGAGAGAGAGGAGAGAGAGAGAGAGAGAGAGAGAGAGAGAGAGAGAGAGAGAGAGAGAGATCAAATGAGCGTATCCTTATGTGTTTGTAAGCGCTCTGGGATCTTACGAGATGTGGCGCCATAAGTAGTCTATTAGAATTATTACTGTGTGCGGAGCGTCGGTCCAGCTTTTGGCTTGCGACTTGTTCGCGTGTTTTGAACTGCTGTAAACCAATTTGATAGTGGGGTACAGGAGGGGGTGACTACGATCTGCATGCACAAATTCCCTCTGAAGTTATTCGGACAGCCGCATTCTGTCTACGTGGGCACTGGCCCACATTGCAGCTGGCTAATGCCGGTGCATGACAATGGACTGAGCAGAGATCCCACACCGCTGCAGTAACTATGGAACCGGTTTAACCCCTTCGCTGCCCCAGCCTGTACAATTTCCGGGCTGAAAAGTGCTCACATACACGCCCGCAAACAGTGTATTTGATGGCCTTTAACAAATCTGCTTTCAGTACTGTACGTTTTGATAGAAACCCTTTCAGGTGCTCACGCAACAGAGGGGAAAAAGCCTGAATGGTTTCAAGTTTGGCACTTTCATTAGTCGTTTTCCGCCGGAGTGACGGCGCGGCAGGCATGGCAGTGAAAGGGTTAACAGAGCGGCTCCAAGGCCATTTACGCCGTCCTAAGCAAAGGCTATGAACTCTTAACAGCGCGAAGTGATATTTTTGCGGCCAATGAAGCGGTTACAGTGGCTAACGACACTGATCTTAATCGCGGTCCTAGTTTATAACTCATAACATAGGTATAGGTATAGCGATAGGTATATAATCTCCCTCTTCCCCCCCCCCCCCCCCACCTCCGTCCATAACCCATCCCCACCCCACTCCTTCTCCATGTCCCTAATAAACCTTGTGGTTTCTGTGGACGTTAAGCACCATGTTTACTTACTTACTTGCCTCACACCGGTGCCCATCTTAATGCAGGAGTCATGGTATGTGGTGGTCAGAGTGTAGCGTAAAGTATATATATACAACAAAAAACAAAAACTGACGCTTTTGGTATGTGTAGAATTCCACCTCCGCCACTTTCTTCTCTCCGGGGTAAGATACTGACAGTGCATGCATCAGCTAACATCGTATAGCATCTACAAACTCCTGTATTATTTAGCGAGGAAGAAGAAGAACCTAAATAAAGCCTTCAGACGTTTGTGACACGAGACCGTCAGTTGTAGGAGTTCATGACTGTGCATGCAGAGGCTGGGACAGCACGCACTTCAAAGCGGACTAAGACATCCATTTTTCTACCCCCCCCCCCCCCTCAGTCCAGTTCCTTTTCCCTCTCGGCTTCTGTCTCTCTCTTCCTCTCGGCTCTTCTGTTTCTCTCTTTCGCTCCGTCTCACACACACACAGAAACACGCACGCACACAGAAATACGCACGCACACACACAACCACACACACACTCACACACACATTCACACACACACACACGCGCGCGCGCCCGCGCACGCACGCACGCACGCACCACACACACACACACACACACACACACACACAACACACACACACACGCATGCACACACGCACACACACACACACACACTCTCTCTCTCTCTCTCTCACACACACACACACACACACACACACACACACATACACACACACACACACACACACACACACACACACACACACACACACACACCACCACACGCACACACACGCACGCACGCACGCACGCACGCACGCACGCACGCACGCACGCACGCACGCACGCACGCACTCATCCCTCGCAGCCATTAGGAATTAACACCATATAACTATCGGAAACGGAGAGAGAAAACTGTCAGTTCGATAGGGTTTCCTAACTAGACGACGGCACCGGGCGAATGGAGTATAACAGCGTAACGATTTTAGGGTGTGTGTGTGTGTGTGTGTGTGTGTGTGTGTGTGTGTGTGTGTGTGTGTGTGTGTGTTGTGTGTGTTGTGTGTGTGTGTGTGTGTGTGTTTGAGGGTGGGGGGGGGGGGGTCTTCCGTGACTGCTTTACTTGTCTCTGTTTTATTTCTCTGCCGGCAGTGTCCTGCCTTGCCCTTTGCGAGGAATGGGAGATGACGTCATTGATACAGAAGCCCCCAGCCTCCTCCCCCCCTTAACTCCCACCCCCCTACCCCACCCCTTACAAATTTGCGGGCGGTTTTTATGGCAAAAAGGACGAGACTTGGCTGGCACGCACACACGCACGCGCCGTGGATCTGCAGAGAGGGGTATACTATGATAAATCCATGGACATATATATGTAGGTCCATGGAAAAATCAGAATCCTGTCCCGTTTTGTTTTCTGTTTGTTCCCAGCTTGTCCTTTGATCGCTTCCTGGTTGCTTTTAAAGGAACTAGCTCTCCCAAGTTCTGCCCCGGCATGTCCCCTACAGGTTGAAGAGATTTTTAAAAATCGTGCGTTTTTGTTGTTGTTGTTTAAATGCTCGTCTGATTATATTTTCAATTTACAATCTTTTCTTCTTCTTCTTCTTCTATATCTCTTTTCTTCTTCTTCTTCTTTTTCTTCTTCTATTTCTTTCTTCTTCTTCTTCTTCTTCTTCTTCTTCCTCCTCCTCCTCTTCTATATCTCTTTTCTTCTTCTTCTTCTTCTTCTTCTTCTTCTTCTTCTTCTTCTTCTTCTCTCTTCTTCTTCTTCTTCTTCTCCTCTTCTATATCTCTTTTCTTCTTCTTCTTCCTCCTCCTCTTCTATATCTCTTTTCTTCTTCTTCTTCTTCTTCTTCTTCTCCTCTCTTCTTTCTTCTTTTCTTCTTTTCTCCTCCTCCTCTTCTATATCTCTTTTCTTCTTCTTCTTCTTCTTCTCATCTTCTTCTTCTTCTTCTATATCTCTTTTCTTTCTTCTTCCTCCTCCTCCTCTTCTTATTCTCTTTTCTTCTTCTTCTTTCTTCTTCTTCTTCTTCTTCTCTTCTCTTCTTCTTCTTCTTCTTCTCTCTTCTTCATCTTCTTCTTCTCTTCTTCTTTTTCTCCTCCTCCTCTTCTATATCTCTTTTCTTCTTCTTCTTCTTTTCTTCTTCTCATTTCTTCTTCTTCTTCTATACTCTCTTTTCCTCTCCTCTTCTATATCTCTTTTCTTCTTCTTCTTCTTCTTTTTCTTCTTCTTCTTCATCTTCTTCTTCTTGTGTCCAAAACACTGACAATTGTCACAGTGGCCCAGCGCCGTCCTACGGCTTCATTTAATCTTATTCCTCTGCCGACGCGTGAGCACGGACCTCTGGTGGCCGATAGCACAGAAGCGTTGCGTGCAACACGGATGAGCTAGGACACCTGTCTCCGTTAGGTGCCGGCCAGTCCCGTCGACCATGGCCATCGAAACCAAACAAAGAAAAATTTATTTTTTACATCCCCGGGAGCATTTAAAAAAAAAAAAATCCTTGATTTTAAGGTTTTCTTCTTCTTCTTCTTCTTCTTCTTCTTCTTCTTCTATCTCAGTCTTGGGCGAAACTTGTTTTGAGAAGGGTAGTTCCTTTAAAACATACATCAGTTCAAAGCGCAGCACAAACCGCTGGGCGTTGCGTGATCACACACACACACACACACACACACACACACACACACGCACGCACGCACGCACGCACGCACGCACGCACGCACGCACGCACGCACGCACGCACGCACGCACGCACGCACGCACGCACGCACGCACCCCCCCACACACACGCACGCACCCCCCCCCACACACGCACGCACGCACGCACACACACACCCTCGTTTTCATAATATTCAATAGATCGTCCTCCCTCCCCTTTCTCTCTCTTTAGTTGGTCTATGTTTTTAGCACGCTATGACTTTCACAGGGTTATTCCGCAATATCTGTATGGAAGGCTACTGACTAGTATCCTTAACGTCCTTGCTTCGATAGAGGTCAGCAGCTGCGTCAGAGGTCTGCGTCTTCCACTTCCGCGCTCCCGGCGCGTGTTGGACGGACAAGGATGTAGTTAGGAGCTTGTTACCCTGACACCGTGCTGCCGTGATTGTCAAGGTTCCAGGCGAGATCAAAAGATCAAGAGATCTAGAGGAGGGAGGTGGAGCTGGACCTTCAAGTTAGCCCAGAAGAGATCATGAGTAGGGAGGTGGAGCTGGGCTGCGAAAGTTGGACTTCTTTCGCTTCGAGTTGTTCCTCAACAGCAGTGCAACGGACATTGTCCTTGTGACTCTGCCCAAGCACGGCACTTGAAACAGCAATTGCGCAGTGCACTAGTCGCTGGGCAATGGCGAGGGGACACCGCCTAACACTTCCATTGCTCTGGCGACGGTCCACGGTCTCTCCGATCTTTTCGGGCGGTATCGCGGTCGAGTCTTCACTCTTTCGTCCCGTCCCCCCCCCCCCCCCCCCCCCCCCCCCCCTGTTTCCGTCCCTAAAAAGCCACCTCGCTTCTGTGGACGTAAAGCAAAATGGTCCTGCCGTGATTGAACAGGTTTGTCAGTTATGGCTGTTTTTCGGTACCAAGGCCTTTGAAATCTCGTTTTTCTTTCTGCAGCCAAATATCCCCCCTATCCCTCCCTTGATCCACGCAACACGAGTGCGAATAAACCCCTTCCTGAACCCAGTTTCGACTAGGAAACGTGTTGCTTTAGCCGCCCACAATTTGTGATAAAAAAACTGCGTCTGTCCTGGACAAATTTATAGCCCGGTCTGCTGTCTGGACATGAATTCCGCACAGCACACCCGATAAAGTGTAAGCGGATATTGTGAGCGAGATGGAGGAAATAAATTACCAGAGGGGAGTTTTTTTGGTTCTCTCTCTCTCTCTCTCTCTCTCTCTCTCTCTCTCTCTCTCTCTCTCTCTCTCTCTCTCTCTCTCATCCTACACGTGTATGTGGGCTCGGTCAAAAAGATTCACAATCATGTCTGGCACGAAAACTCCGACAGAACTCCACTTGTTTTCTTGTTTTGTTTTTCATGTTAATTTTTTTTTTTTTATAAGAGAGATGGGGGATGAGAGAGAGAGAGAGAGAGAGAGAGAGAGAGAGAGAGAGAGAGAGAGAGAGAGAGAGAGACAGAGACAGAGACAGAGACAGAGACAGACAGACAGACAGACAGACAGACAGAGACAGAGACACAAAGACACAGAGACACAGAGACAGATTTGGACTGAAAGGTAGTGAGGATAAGGTGGGGGAATGATTGAAGAAAGCCCCCACCCCCACACACCACCATCCACGCCCGGCCAATTATTTTTCTCTTTAATTGTCTTAAAAAGACTGTTGTTGTGTTCTTGTTACTTTTGTTGTTGCTGTAAAAACACTTGTGTTCAGTCTTTTCACTCTAGCGAGTAAATACGCTGGTGCAAATAAAGAACATTCTGAGAGATTCAGCCGGTCTTAGAACGTTTCACAGTGGTGTATGGGGGCTTTTATCGTGCCATCTGCACGCGTAGTTCAAACAGCTTGAATCCTCCACTTTAACTGAGACAGCTGTACTCAGCTCAAGTTCTCGAGGCATTTAGCCAAAGTCGATAAGGAATCTGGACAGCGATGTTTAAACTGGCAACAGCTATTTGCAGCTGATCCTACCGGAGAAACCTAGGCGGGTGGCCCAAAGCCTAGCACGTAGCGGTCACCCATCCGTGCGTGATGACCGTCACGCCCCATCTGTTGGCTGTCCATCGAGGGGAGTACTCTCGCTCTGCGCCACCGACTCTCTATGTGCATTTAACCTATCCACATCGACGATGTCTCTGTGCATTTAACCTATCAACATCGACGATGTCTCTATGTGCATTTAACCTAAGAACATCGAAGATGTCTCTTTGTGCATTTGACCTAAAAACATCGACGATGCCTCTATGTGTATTTAACTCTCTTTTTTAAAACATAAAAAAAAAACACATCGACGATGTCTCTATGTGCATTTAACCTAAGAACATCGACTATGTCTCTATGTGCATTTAACCTAAGAACGTCGAAGATGTTTCTATGTGCATCTAACCTAAGAACATCGACGATGTCTCTATGTGCATTAACCTATCAACATCAACGATGTCTCTATGTGCATTTAACCTAAGAACATCGAAGATGTCTCTTTGTGCATTTAACCTAAGAACATCGACGATGGCTCTATGTGCACTTAACCTAAGAACATCGAAGGTGTCTTTATATGTGCATTTAACCTAAGAACATCGAAGATGTCTGTATGTGCACTTAACCTAAGAACCTCGAAGATGGAAGTGCCCTCTTGATTGTAAGATATTTTGATAAGCCATGAGTGTTCTACACGTATATCTACTAAGTATGTTATTATTGAAGTACTTTGTCCGATTATATGTCTGTATGGCTGTCTATATGTCTGTACCTTTATGTATATTGTGTATGCATAAAGTGTACATGAATATTTATATGTGTCTGTTATCCATTGTTGCAACAGGTGTACTGAACAGGTGCACTGACATGTTCTGTAATTGTGTTCAATGTGTTATAGTGAATGATAGAAAAATTCACAACAACAGAGAGAGAGAGAGAGAGAGAGAGAGAGAGAGAGAGAGAGAGAGAGAGAGAGAGAGAGAGAGAGAGAGAGAGAGAGAGGAGTATGTTATCATATAGTGTGAACAACATACTCGTTCGGAAAATGAATACCTGTGTGCAAATATCAATGTGAATGTAATCATTTGTACAGGTTATCACCACATGCCACTGTGCCCGGGCTCCTGTGAGTTTCTTAATTCTTCCCTAACTGAAAGGGGCCGTTGGCCTGTATTCATTCAAATGTATCGGTGTCAGTCCCTTTCATGCCTTTGTCAGAGATTGCCAAGTTCCAAGAAGAAGAAGAAGAAGAAGAAGAAGAAGAAGAAGAAGAAGAAGAAGAAGAAGAAGAAGACAACAACCAACAACAACAACAACAACAACAAAACTCCACTTAGTCAATGCTGAAACTGTGAAACAAAACTGCTCAGCATAGATCCTTGTTCGTATATCGATACGCTGAATATAATTTTTGTTCTTTGTTACTCTACTACAGCAAGCGCGGAGAACTGACTCTTATTAGCTGCTAACGATCCTCGTGCATGAATGTACTGGATGCTAGCCATTTACTTCATTACTTGTGTTGTGTACGAGGGAACACTCTTCTAAGCATATGTTGACAGCGATTGCAGGTTTCGGCAAATGAATTAAGAAGAAGAAGAGCCACAGAGAGATTGTTTTGCTTAACGTCCACGAAGGCGAGAAGGCCTAATAGGGACGGGGACGAATGGGAAAAGGGGGACAGAAGAGTGAAACCTCGAAACAGGCGCCAACCCGAAAGACCAAGGCTGCCGTGGACCGCCGCCAGAACAACAAAATGTTAAAGGCAGTGTCCGTCCGGCATTGCGCAGCGACCACCGCACCACGCTGTCCCAACTGCTATGCAGAACAGTGTCACAATGCCCGTAGCTCCGCCGCTGGGAAACAACTGAAGCAAAAGAAGTCCAACTCTCCAGCCCAGCTCCACCTCCCTGCTCTTGATCTCTTCTGGGCTAACTTCTTCGTGAGAGTCCAATAAAAACAGCAGCAGCAACAACAATTCTCAGACAGACATAAATCGACAAAACAGACAGACGAACATACAATCCGTGGCAGTCGCAGATTAACCCTTCAGTCGCTGCTACGATGCCGCTTGAAGACAACGACTAATAAAGGTGCAAAATTTGAATTCCTTAAACCTTTTTCATTTTTTGCGTTACTATGTGAAAGGAACGCATAGCATGGAAAGAAGATTTGTTACAGGACCAGAAAAACATAGTTTGCAGGCCTGTATATGCACGTTTCATCCCGGAAATTGTATCAGTTGTGGCAGGCAGTGAAGGGGTTAACTGGGGGTGGGGTGGGGGGGGGGGGGGGGGTTAACGGTGACAGCAATGTGCTACTCTAAAGATCGCATCCTCACAAATGCATCTTTGTTCCCCGGAAGTTTCAACCGAACGGATGAAGCTGCCAGTCTCGTCGGTAATGCGGACATCTGACAATGGGACGGCATCTCCGGCGGGCGAGGCGGGCATGACAGCGCTGGTCTGGTTACTGGAGTACTGTCAGGATTTGTGGCACTGCACCTAAATCACGGGCTGTTTTTGAGCGGCTCTATAATAATAACTGTCAGGCCACTGGCCCCGACTGACTTGCCCGTGAGATGGCCGAAGCCACTCCAGTTTCAGTAGTGAGACGGACGAGGGCGGACTGTGTGGGTGTGAAGGGCGTAGGGAACACTTGCACACACTGGCCAGCCTTGTACTTATTGGCCCGTTCTTTTTTCTCCTTCGTTCATTTCGTCCGTCTTCCCTCGCCCCCCTCCTTTCTTTTTTTCTTTCTTTTTTTTTTCTCTCTCGGGGGCCTAGGCAACATATGTTGGTGTGAAATAGCTAGCAGAGGCAGTAGACAGACCGATTGCAAACCTTGTATTCATTCTGTTTGTGTGAGTTTCTTCGTCTTCTGCCGGGGGGTGGGGGTGGGAGAGGGGGGGGGGGGGGTGCAAATGTGTTGGCGTTGGAGCTATAGGGAACAATTCATGTACTGGCGAACATGTCTTCTTCGGGTTTTGTGTGTGTGCGTGTGTGCGTGTGTGTGTGTGTGTGTGTGTGTGTGTGTGTGTGTGTGTGTGTGTGTGTGTGTGTGTGTGTGTGTGTGTGTGTGTGTGTGTGTGTGTTGTGTGTGTGTGTGTGTGTGTGTGTGTGTGTGTGTGTGTGTGTGTTTGTGTGCAAGCGAACAACTTCCATTCAGCCGTCAGCAATTACGAAGTTAATAGGACAGCCAGCTAAACTGGTTATTTGGAAGGACGCTTACTACTGGTTGTATTTTATTTGTAGGTCTGACTTGGGTATAGTTTTACATACATGAGAAGTTGTTTTGTTTTGTTTTTAATGTGTAGGCTATCCTGACTTACGACAGTGTTTGGTCGTCTTGCGGTGACCCTTCACGTTCGACACGATCTTGTAATCCAGTCATAGCTAGCTAGCTAACTAACTAACTAACTAACTAACTAACTAACTAACTAACTAACTAACTAACTAACTAACTCTTCTTCTTGGTGTATTGCATTGGACCTTACCTCCCACCTGTTTCAGGTGTGACGTTGGCCTTCGTGAAACACACACACACACACACACACACACACACACACACACACACACACACACACCTTCACCGGCCTCTGCGACCATGGGGGTCATACCGCACACGCTCTGCACCACAGTCATGGCCCCAGCCACTACCACCTCCACAGCGACAGCGCCGGCCTTCCCCGGCCACACCCACAACGCTACCAACGCTACGACCTTTCCGTCGACGCCGTCTGCACTGAACGCCAGCAGGGCCTGCCACAACGACTCAGCGACTCTGTGTGAGTGCGGCCCAGCAGCCACCGTGACCAACTCCACCCGTGGCATGCTGTCTCACGAAGGTTCGCTTCTTTGTTGCTTTGTTAGCGCTCCTCGGCTGAAACCCTCTGCTTCACCCAAATCAGTGCTGGGTGAGAAGGTAGTGTGTGCAGCCGTTTCCCCATATCTGCACATACCGGCCCGACACACATGCTTACACGTGCAGCGTTACCCGCCCCACTCTGACTTCGGGGATTTCAGTAAGAGTTTGTCATGTGGCAAAGATTACTTACCGTATAGATGAAAGTGGTCCTCACATGGAACAAGATCCAGTAAGTAAGTAAACATGGTGCTTAACGTCCACAGAAACCATAAGGCTTATTAGGGACGGGAAGAAGTGGGGGAGGGGGGTATGGAGGGGAGGGAAGAGGGAGATTATATACCTATCGCTACACTGTCACCACCAGAATGATTCCTGCATTAAGATGGGGAGCGATGAGAGCCATTTTAATATTTCAGTAGGAAGTGATGGATAAAGTCACAGGACAGTGTCCACAAACCACAACCTTTTTGACGAGAAAGGAGAGCCGAAGTGGTATCGAACCGAGGTCCTTCCGCTTACCAGCCTAACGCCTTACCGCTAGGCCAAACCGGCTCACACAAGATCCAAAGATATAAAAGGTTGAAAAGAACGCTATTTATTAGGACAAAACGCAACATTCGAATTTTCGGGGTAATCAAGCTACAAAACAACACTTTAACAACAGTTAAACGGTGAAAAGCGAAAAATTAGATGAAGAGCTAAGCCACTGATCTGTTTTTAGGTCGAACTATGTTGTTTTTGTGTCCGGTGCTTGGAATAATGTTGGCATTACTGTTCTAAAACAAGATCCAGACACATAAAAGGTTTAAAAGAACGCTATTTATTTATGATCTGTTTTAGGTCGAACTATGTTGTTTTTGTGTCCGGTGCTTGGAATAATGTTGGCATTACCGTTCTAAACCAAGATCCAAACACATAAAAGGTTTAAAAGAACGCTATTTATTTATGATCTGTTTTAGGTCGAACTATGTCGTTTTTGTGTCCGGTGCTTGGAATAATGTTGGCATTACCGTTCTAAACCAAGATCCAGACACATAAAAGGTTTAAAAGAACGCTATTTATTTATGATCTGTTTTAGGTCGAACTATGTTGTTTTTGTGTCCGGTGCTTGGAATAATGTTGGCATTACCGTTCTAAAACAAGATCCAGACACATAAAAGGTTTAAAAGAACGCTATTTATTTATGATCTGTTTTAGGTCGAACTATGTTGTTTTTGTGTCCGGTGCTTGGAATAATGTTGGCATTACCGTTCTAAAACAAGATCCAAACACATAAAAGGTTTAAAAGAACGCTATTTATTTACGACAAAACACAAAATAGCCAGAGCTAACAGTCATTCTTGTTTAAGATTTTTTTTAAATCTCACATGGGTCACTTAACACAGCAGACATTTTACTTTAGCCCCGGCGTTCTGGCTATGGGACAATAAGATGCTGACACTGGTGATGTGTGTGATTGTTTTTGCGACTGCAAATAAGTGTATAATTATTCAAATATGATTAAAGATTATTTTTTTTAAGGTCTGTTGTTGTTTTGTTCTAATTTACTGACATGCTGTTATACTGATAAACGTAAGATCACTTATGTGAAAAGACTTTAAATAAAACGAAAGAAGAAGTAGAAGAAGAGGAATGACTGATAGAGTAGCTGTACTGGTGGGTCACTATATTTTACTTAGTATGTACCTACAACCCCAAAAGTGTCAGTAATCAATTGCGATCCGCTAATTCACAC
Source organism: Alviniconcha marisindica (assembly GCA_018857735.1). Taxonomy (NCBI): domain Eukaryota; kingdom Metazoa; phylum Mollusca; class Gastropoda; family Provannidae; genus Alviniconcha; species Alviniconcha marisindica. The sequence continues at coordinate 196,814 of JABMCL010002793.1, forward strand.
TTCTTGCAAAACAACAAATTCACATTTCTTGCAAAACAACAAATGCACACTTCTTGCAAAACAACAAATTCATACTTCAACAAATTCACACTTCTTGCAAAACAACAAATCCACACTTCTTGCAAAACAACAACAATAAAACGAACACACACACACACCAAAATTGATTCTTTTGTTGATGTGGTCTAGGTTCCCTGGACGCTCTACTGTACATCGTGGTGGTCCTGCTGTTCTACGCGTTCAGCATCGTGGTGCTGATGGTCAAGTACATCCGACGGGAGAACAAGGAAGCCTACCTGCGACAATACTTCGACGAGTTTGTGGCCCGAGAGCAGTTCCAGTCGGCCCAGGCGAGGAACCAGATGTGCCTGAAAAACATCATGGAGAGAAGGGGCGACCTCGACTTCCGGGGTCAAGTGAACCTCGATCTGAATCCGGTCGCCTCAGTGGCAAGCGAGAGGAAGTTGGGTGAGGCTCACCAAGACTACGGCCCCTCGCCGTTGAACATTCCCGAGACAATTAACGAAGTGGTTGAAGGCAGAGACGGAGAGGAGGATATGGCGGCGTGTGCAGCGGCACAGCTCGCTGAGGGCGACAGTCTTGAAGAGGAGCTAGTTCAGGATCAGACAGAGTGTGAGACGCTTGAGGAAGCGGGCGTAGATGAGCTTCTACCTCCACGTCGAGAAACACCAGTGTAGTCGGCCTAGTCACTGTGCTGGTGCCATTTAACCCTCTCACTTGCGTCTGTGACGTCATATGACGGCGTGTTTTTACACCCTGCCAGGAAGGCGTCGTAAAATGACCTGCGCAAATTCTGACAGTTCATGGACGTTCTGGAGAAAAAGAAAAAGAAGAAAAAGAAGAAGAAGAAAAATCGGAAACAAGAATGACTGCTAGCGTTCTAAAACAAGATCCAAACACATAAAAGATTCAAAAGAACGCTTATTTACTGTGACACAGACACACAATCTGCAAATTTTCAGGGTAATCCCCTTCGTCAAACTACAAAACGACACTTAAACGGTTAAAAACGATGAATTTTTTTTTCTTTCTCACACATGACAATTGTTTTTTCATCGTTTTTAACCGCCGGTTTAACTGTTGTTTAAGTGTCGTTTGTAGCTTGAAGAAAGGGATTACCCCGAAAATTTGAAGATTGTGTGTCTGTGTCACAATAAATAAGCGTTCTGTTGAATATTTTATGTGTTTGGATCACGTTCTGGAGAAGCCAAAATTTCAGAGGAATGAATTTGACATTCCTGGTTGGCTTAGCCTATCTGCGAGACTCTTTTTAAGTGGAACTGCATCGGCAGCACAAATTCTTCCGCAGAGAAAGGGTTAAATGGACGACGTGGTGATTCTTTGTGCTGTGTGTGGGCGACCCCAAGAGCGTTTTGGTCACATGTCCAGAAGTTCACATTCCAGTTTTGTGCATCGGGCCCAAAGCCCGTGTTTAAGTTGAATTCAATCATGACACGGCAGATCTCTGGGTATACATACAAGACTCCCCTGCATATATATATATATATATATATATATATATATATATATATATATATATATATATATATATATATATATATATATATGAGAGAGAGAGAGAGAGAGAGAGAGAGAGAGAGAGAGAGAGAGAGAGAGAATTCAAAATATCTTCGAACAGTATTTTGACCAGTAATAGATTCTCTGCTGCACAAATATTGAATTCTCTCTCTTTTGCTCTCCATCACAGCTCTTCTATCCCTGCCTTTAAAAATAGTCTTTAAAGCTTATCGTTTTCAAACCAGTATAGCCTTTTTCTTTCGATGTCCTCACCCGTGCGTGTGTTCGCGCGCGCGTGCGTGCGTTATTTATTGGCATTGCGTGTGCGTATGCACGCGATCTCGGAGCGTGTGTGTGTGTGTGTGTGTGTGTGTGTGTGTGTGTGTGTGTGTGTGTGTGTGTGTGTGTGTGTGTGCACGCCCGATCATGTATGTATGTGTTTATTTGATTATGCTTTGTATGATTATGTTTATTAATGCTTTTTGTTTATTTACTACTGATTTGTATGTGGGTATCTGCGCGTTGCACGTTTTTCTTTAATTAAGTTGTAAAGCTCTTCGCGTCTCTGAAAGCTTCATAAATTCCCAGTTATTATTAGATCAATTCATTCATCCCTTGCGAGGATTTCCGGTCACGTGACCTGGGTAAGTCTACGACGCCGTAAGAGTCTGAACTGAGAATAACTGATTCTGGGAGAAAAACCTCATGTCGCGCCGGGGATTGGAACCCGGGTCAGCATTGCCCCCAGGCTCCGTTTCGGACCGACGCCGCTGTACCAACTGAGCTGCCCCGCCCCGATGCTAGTTTCTGTGTGATTATTTGCTCCACAGGGCAACTGGTTCAAGTTTGCCCCCTCTTCGTGTGGGACTCTTCAAACAGTAGTAAAACCACACACACACACACACACACACACACACACACACACACACACACACACACACACACACACACACACACACACACACACAAACAACACACACAACAACAAACACACAAACAAAAAAACTAACAAAAACAATTTTGACCCAACAACAACAACAACAACAACAACAACAACAGGACACCTCTCTCTGGAGAGTAATCAAAGTGTTTGGCACGGGGCGTCCACCAACTTGCCCCAGAACGGCTAACCCGTTCATGCCGTCAACAGGGCTGAAACAGTGACGGACATACCCGTCGAAAAGCGGAGAGAGAGAGAGAGAGAGAGAGAGGAGAGAGAGAGAGAGGGGAGAGAGAGAGAGAGAGAGAGAGAGAGAGAGAGAGAGAGAGAGAGAGAGAGAGAGAGAGAGAGACAGACAGACAGACAGACAGACAGACAGACAGACAGACAGACAGACAGACAGACAGAGACAGAGAGAGACAGAGACAGAGACAGAGACAAAGAGACAGAGACAAAGAGACAGAGACAGACAGAGACAGAAAGCGACAGAGACTACCTGACACCACCACATTGTCACAACCACAATGATTGCATAGAGATGGGCAGCGGCGTGGGTCTTTCTATTGTTTTAGTAATTAATCACGGGGGTGGCAAAGTCACAATTCAATGCCCAACCGACTCCCAACTCAAGTCACGACAAAGGTGAGCCAAAGCGGAATCGAACCTGGGTCCGTATGTATGCCTTCCAGAAAATTACCGCCTTACCACTAGGCCAAAGCTCTTCGCATGTTGCGGGCATCATAATATAGAGCTGTAAGAGGACTGAGTACTTGCTACTAACCACGAGTTGTTTATGGGAACTGAACAAAGCACCGAGGCCAGTATAATGGCGGTATGATAACACAGGCGCCAAACATTGGTAGTCACCACACCTGACGCTCTTACTTTTACTGTGTAGTGCTACTCAGTATTCGGCTAGTGTAGAATACCAGGTGTAGTTCTAATCACTTGTCGGATTAGCTGGTGCTTGTGGTGGACTGTTCTCGGATACACTGGGTCTACCTTGCGATACAAGAGCTTGGCAGCCACCTGTGCATTGCTCTTTTTCACAGTGAGATAACAATACTGAGGGTTTATACATGCTCCATCTCGGATGGATCAAAGGCGCTTATAAAAACGGGAAATGATTCCCCTCCCCCCCCCCAAAAAAAAAAGAAGATGAAAAAAGCCAACAACAAAAAACACAAAAACAACACACACACGGAGAGAGAGAGAGAGAGAGAGAGAGAGAGAGAGAGAGAGAGAGAGAGAGAGAGAGAGAGAGAGAGAGAGAGAGAGAGAGAGACAGAGAGAGAGAGAGAGAGAGAGAGAGACACACACCACACACACACACACACACACACACACACACACACACACACGCGCGCGCTCACCCACACCCACCCACATCCAAACACATGAAAACAAAGCGACACTGACAGAACTGATTTACTAAGAACGCGAGGACAAAATCTATTGTCAGCTGGTGACTGATTACGGCTTCCGACTGTGCAACACAATGAAGAATGTGTCGTCATTACCAAGGTAGCATGCACTGCCAGCTTTCGTTACGGCTGTTCAACAAAATGCGTTTCCAGGCTAGTTCCCCCCACGCCGCACAAAATGTTGATCAGCTCATAGACTGTATAGGTGCCCCATGACATCCCCCTTCTCCAAAAGAAGAGAAGAAAAGAAGAAGAAAAAAAGAAAGAAAAAAGAAAGAAAGAAAAGAAGAAGAAAAAACGGGGGGGTGGGGGGGGGGGGGTGACGGGGGCGGGGAGTTAACTAATGTGCAAAAGACGTCACATGAACACAACAAAGACCCGAGTAACTTCAAGGAACAGACTCTCCACCATGGGTGCACTCTTAAAAGGTATATATATACGATTCCGTGTGAACGCACACTTCCCTCTCACAGCGTTGGAATTGCTGCCTAGCCATGGCCGAGTGGTAAAAACCACGGACTTGCTCATTGCACTGACGTGGCCGGATCGACAGGTTGCCGCGGGTTCGAATCTCAGCTAGTGCAGCAAGAACATTCTTCTGGCTTAGGTTCAAAATAGTGAACTCGGTATCTTAGTCTTCGAAAGAGAGGAAACCCCGAGGTTCCAGTTACAGGCAGTGGAAAAACAACGAAAACCGTACCTGGTAAAATGTTATAGACATGACGGAACTGAATACTGAGCGCCAAACAGCCTGTCAAACTGCCCCTAAGTCACATCAAAGGACTCGAACACTTTAATACTCAAAGATAGTAGCGTTAGGTCCATTTGGACCTATCTAACAGCCAGTCCTTGCTATACTACAAACTCAAATAAGCACGACTATAATCAAGTACAAGACTGTAATAGTAGAGTCGGAAACAGTACATCATGTACTACAAAGGCCTTTGTCGGAGTGCATATAGCCTGTGAGACTGTCCCCGAAACCCATTAAAGGACTGTGTATAATATACTGAACGTAGAGTAGCACGCTGCCTGCCACTTTCACTGCAATCCAGCGAAAGATTGTGTTCATGTCGGAAGTTGTAGACTGCTTTCTGTCACACATTCCACTGAAACCAATCCAGCACGGGACTACTGGACTGAAGAGTTAAGCTGTCCCCAAAGGACTGCCCTAGAGTGTTCATGTATTCGTTGGACACAGGCAAGGGCAAACTCCAAGCACTGGTTTACGACATCCTCCCTTCATTGGAGGAAGGTGTCGGAAAGCGATACTCGGAGTGTGAGGCAAGGACACACTCCGAGTCCGAGCATCGCTTTCCGGCACCTTCCTCCTTGAAGGAACGATGTAAGCCAGTGCTTGGAGTCTGAGGCAAGGACTGGACCATTAGCTTGTTAAACTGCCTCTGCAATCCAGCGTGGGACCAGTCTTCTTTTCTTCTTTCGTTAAACGCCCGCAATCATGTTGATGATTATTCCGGCACTTTGGGGCGGAGGGGGGGGGGTTCGCAAAAACAAACAAAAAAGTCCACATTTCAGCTCTGGTCACAACTCCTTAAATTGTTGCACTGTCTAAAGTTCCTTCTCTAAAACAAACAAAAAACCCTAGTTGACTGGTCAGTGGGAGGCGCGTGACACACTAAAGTGTTAACAGTCGTCGCCTCTGCTGCATCCTTAGAGAGAGTTCCAGTCCCTGATGGTGCGGGGCAAAAAGGAACCGCCTCTGTACTGCGTTCTGGTGGTGGTGAGGCTAAGCTGTTGACAGTGTCTGTACAATACCTGCGCTTCATCGTTGAAATTACTACCAATGGTTTTATTCAACGTCCCCCCCACCCCCCACCCACACATCCCCTGATTGCTCTTCAGCTTACGAGCAGCATGCTATATATGTCAATGTTGTAGCATGACCCGACACAAATTTTGCGTTCAACGTGGTTTTGTACATATTCCAAGACTGGCTCAATCGTGTACGAATGAATTTTGAGAGCGGACAATACAGAGCAGCATTAAAAAGTTTTAGTTTGCAACTTGTAAATATTTGTCTTCATGTGAGAGTGCATGTGTGTGTGTGTGGGAGAGTGAGGCTATCAATCCACAAAACCACCCAGATATTCTATGCAGAAAGGACAGGAACCCCCCCCTCAACAAAAAAACAGCAACAAAAAACAATGACACATGTTTCTTTGGTCAGTTCTTACAAAACAATACAAACAGAGACGAGAGAGAGAGAGAGAGAGAGAGAGAGAGAGAGAGAGAGAGAGAGAGAGAGAGAGAAAGTGACAGCAAGACCAACACAGAGAGAGATGAAACAAAAAGTGTAAGGATTCAAAATTTAAACTTTATTTCCAATTGCATCTGTTTCTACATGACCTGTACACCACACAGTAAAAAGCTTAGTGCCTCAATGCACAAAAAAACAGCAATATACCACCTTTTCCCTGATAAAACACTTGTATTCTGCCCCCCCCCCCCCCCCCCCCCCTGGAAAATAGCTAAAAACATTTTCTTTGATGAATATTTCATAGACCATACTTTTTATGATTCAACATCATTATGCAGATATATTAAAATGCTCTGATGTAACACTATTAAATATTCATAAAACATCACTTTAAGAGGCACATGAGCATTTTCCAAAGCAACCTAAAACTAGTAAAAGCCAAGGCATTTTCAAAATGTTCACATGCACACCAGTAAAACAGGTCAGTCACCTCACAACAGCATGCCACGTATGTGCACAACGGAACCTCATTAATCCCGACGCTGATGATCCGGAAAAATTGGCATCCACTGACCCAGACACAATTCAACAGTAATGGAGTTTCAATCCACCTGCTGATACCACTAATAACTATGGAAATCTTGGCATCTGGACTTGATTCCATAGCGAGGGAATCCCCACATGCTGCCATTTTCCATTCATCCAGAAATCTTGCCACCCAAACACAATTTTGCAGTAAGACTTTATAAATGCTAACAGAACGCTCACTGCTAACCAGGACACCTATGTTCAGAAGTTGAAATCTGGCACCTGACCAAAAGGATCACTTGACAATCCACATCATGAACAGTCTTGCCTTTAACCCCTTCACTGCCCCAGCCTGTAAAATTTCTGGGCTGAAAGATGCACAGATGTGCCTGCAAACAGTGTATTTTCCGGTCCTGTAACACATCTACTTTCAATGCTATGCATTTTTATGAGAATCCTTTCATATGCCAGTGCGAAAAGAAAACAAACAGGTTTAAGGGTTTCAAGTTCTGCACTTTTATTGGTCGTTTTCAAGTGATATCCTGGCAGTAAGTAAGTTGGTGTTTTACGCCCAGTCAACCGGGACGGTTATATCAGGGCGGCATCCCGGCAGTGAAAGGGTTAAATATAAATAAGTCATCTAAAGATGGTTTTGTTCCACCCTGGAAAGTGAAATATACGGCATACATTTTGTGTGAAGCATTTGAGTCTTTTTATGGATATTGCACTACAGAAGTGCAGAGTAGTATTATAAAAGAAGCACTGCTGCCATCTGTCTCATAAATTATAAATAGACTGCATTTGATAAGTCATTCAGAACTGATCAGGAGACGGCATATTTTTGGAATTTTATTTTTCATTTCATACCTTTGTTTAATTACCATGTATTATTAATAAAAAGAAGAACATGATTTGCCTATTAATAACACTAACCCATCCAAAATACAGTTCACTTGTGACCATGGTGTCCATTTTAACGAGCTTCCAATGTAATGGTCTTTAGAACAATGATAGTTGGATGGGGCATCAGCCTTTAAAAAAAATAAAGTCTTTAATAAAAACCCTTTCTTAAAACACGTAAGCTAAATTAAACAGGAAACATGCACCTTGTGCATGGGAACAGAGTTCAGACACACAAGCCCCCATATATACACACACACCATCAGATAAATAGCAACTGCATGCCATTGAACACACACCTCTGCATCATCATACACATGCTGAATATGAGTTATATACGTGTACTACAATGGCCTTTGTACCTCAAAAGTTGCTGACAAATTCTTTCTCCTTCGTGCACGACAAGTGAAAACTGCTTGAGTACTGGACCTACAAACACTCTAAATGATGTGTATATCCGAATCCTCTCTCTCTGCGTTGCTGGGCATTACATCAGGTCATCTGTACATTATTAAGCAATAAAACACAGTTTAGAAGGGACTCCTCTAGGATTCTGACCCGTGCTGTTGCAGCATCACTGATCCAGTATCCACTGTTCCAACTGTACACTGGTGTGCCGTAACAAGTCATTCCAGCTCTGCAACAAAGCATGCTGACAATCCCCGCATCTGACCCTCTCAAAACCAGCAACCTTTTTCACAACACTTCTAACACTTAATGCTCTTTTGTTTCAAATGGCATCCACACCTCATGATCACCCAAAGTCTGGCACCACCACGACACAGAACAGAAGCAGACTCTGGCCCTTTTGACAAGCTCTGGAGTAGAAGACTTTGTGTCAGCCACATCTCAAAGACTGAACAGTGGCAAAAGTGGTGCAAGCGAGAGAGGGTGATGGTGTGGATGAAATGGGAAAGGGGTTGACTCATTGCACTGGTCTCCTGTCGCCAAGGGGGAAACCTCAACGCCAACATCTTGCTGCTGCCCTTAGAATGTGGAACTGGCTCCACGTCTTGTCCTCTGCATCCAGTCCGTCTCAGGAAATGATCTACAAGGACACCGAGAAAAGTTACAGAATTATTATACCAGAGATTGGCTGTGGATGATCTAGGTAGACTATGTGCCTGACAAAAGTGCGAGAACATTCCATTTGTTGCTTTAAAAAACACCACCAAACTGTGTGTAAAATTTGCATTTGTTTGTGCCAAGCCTCTCCTCTGCTTTGTAGTTATATTTCACAGTCACCACTGGAGGAGTAAGTAACTTGGTGTTTTATGCCCAGTCAACCAGTGCGGTTATATCTGGGCGATACCTCATGAGGAGAAAATGGAAAAAGAAACAGTGCTATTTAATTACTTACCTCTCTCACTGTGGATTTGATGAAATCTTTCCTGTCTGTCAGATCAAAGCTGGGATACTTCTCATAAACCTGTTGTAAAAGAGTACAGCATGGTCACCAACATCATCATGAACATGCAGATCATTATTATTAAAAGCAGTATTTTCAATGTCTAATCTGATATTCTAAAATGACACTGCAACAGTACTACCAAATAAAGAAAAATTAAGAGCACTGAAACAGTATTCAATAGAAGAAAAAAATCCACATGCTTTGCAATCTGTTTTATCTACATATGCTAAAACCTGAACAGTGTGACCAAAAAAAGAAAAAAAGTGGGCCTATATAGTACTACTTAACTGGTGCAAAGCAACTGGCCAGTATGTGCGGTTGAGTGAGAGGGGGAGACTGAGACAGAGAGATGGGGCCAATGAGGCTGCAAACGTTTAGTACAAATTCCAGTCCTGACAGAATGAGCTGCAACTCACAGGCGAGGCAAACATACCTGCTTCACTACTGTCTTCATTGTGACTTCTTCCAAGTTGGCACCATCCAGGATCTTCTTGATCACATCTTTCAGTTCAGAATTCTGCACAGATGCAAACTGTGAATGATAAACAGGAAGCGCAGATGCTAAGCCAATTCACATTCCAATCACTTTAGTTTTGCCACATGCAGCTGAATAAAAGCAGACAAACACACACAATTACAAATTACACGGAGTCACTTCTGAAGCAAGGCAAGCTATTTGAACACTGAAAATGTGCAGTGGCCACAGTGGGCAAGTAACATGGGTATGAATCCACAGAAGTCGTCTTGCGACACTGGCTGCTCCATCAAGGGAAACAACCAGTAACAGGCGCTATCCTTGGACACTGCAGGATCTGCCACACAAGCAACCATTTAACTGTGGGCTCCATCTGGCATTTTTGTTTTAGTGGTGTCCATTGTATGGTTTATAGACACTTGGGTCCCCAAGATGTTTTATTCTTGCACCTCAAAGCTGGTTCACATGCGGTGTTTTGAGTGCATAGGCGAGTGAAAGAGAGGAAGTTTACAATACAACTTTATTGCCAAGTGTCAATGCACTGATTGCACGAGGAACGTTTTGTGGTGCCAAGTACACTCCAATCATAAAACATTAAATTACAACAACAGCAAATAAACATCCTGGTAAAAAGTCATTCATAGATAAAAACATGAAAAATCCCACTGGCATCAAGCTGCATATCACATAAAACTGCCACTTCCTGAGGACCCCCTCTTAAAAGTTACTGTCCTAATAAAAGCAATTATAAGAATTTTCTACAACAAATTAAGGGTGACGGATCACTTACACTTGGAGGCTCATTTTTCTTTGCTGCCAGTGGCTCATCGTCTGATTCACTGTCTTCTGAATCTGAAACTGAATGCAGACACAGAGTTAGCACAAACTCCCCAAAGTGGTCATTTGTCAAGCAAAGTAAAACCCTTCTTCATAATGTACTGTTAAGAAAATGAAATGCTCTCTCACCTGTGAGCCAAACATGACAGAATACCAGTGGATCATTAAAGGAAATGTGATTTTGAAGTTGATCCAAATGACGCATCAGTTACACATTACACTGGTGCATACACGTGCAATGTCCATGCATTGTCACCATTTTGAACAAAATTAAGACACTCTCACTCACCATACCGTAACACCCCAGGGTATTTCTTAATTCCCAATGGAGGCACCCTTAAAGGACCAACACAGTCACGCGTTCTGAGATATGGCACAGCATGGTCGGGTGAGCGTCTCTCCAACCTTGGACCAATGACATCAGACCACATGCTCTACACTTGTTCTGAGGACGCCACTCTCTGAATCAGAGCTTTGCCAACACCAACAGGAAGATGAGACAAACTCTTTGGGTCTCTGGCTGATCTGCAAGCTATGGCTGCCTTCATCAGGAAGTCTGGGAGTGGACATCTAGAAGAGGCAAATGCGGAAGAAGACTCATTTTAATGAATGGGTTAAATGCTCACTTTTCCCTTTGGGTTCTTTCTTTTCTGTCTTGGCTGCCTTCTCCTGCTTTCCATTCTGTTTCTTCGTCTTTACAGGTTCCTTCTTTTCAACCTTGGCCTTCTTTTTAGGCGGCTGGAAAGGAGGAAAAACAGAGTCATTATCTGAGATAAAGCTGGAATCCTGGAAATATTGTTTTTTCTTTTCTTTGACTGTTTGAGTGGCTAAAAAAAACCCAGAACGTTCAAAAACCACCACCAGTTTTCATGTTGCCTTAATCTCGAACAGTAACGTTTTGTCTTTCTCTTCAGTGGCTAAAAAACAGACTGTATAAATTCAACAATAAAAAATATTGAATCATAGCCTTTTCAATTCTCAGAGCAAAGAATAATGCATGAAAATGATTTTTGTTGTTGTTCTTGGCACAAGTTTAATGAACTTGAAACAACTAAAAACCAGACATCTCTGAAATCACTGTGCCTGCAAGAGTTGATAAGAACCTGACATTCCGCAATTGCATGCACAAAAGCAAACAGAAGCAAAAACACCCATCCCAGACCCAATACCCACTGGTACCTCTTCTTCCTCCTCTTCCGATGCTGATTTTACTTTGGACTTTTCCTTCTGCTTCTCTCCATCTTCCTCCTCTTCCTCTTCATCGTCATCATCTGAGTCAGAGATGTCAGACACTGTGTCTTTGTTAGCTTTGGATTTTGTGTCTTTCTTCTTCGATGATCGTTTTCTCTTTGTGCCCTTCTTGTCTGCATCACCACTGCTTTTTGATCTCCCTGTAAAAACCAACATTCCAATAGTTTTACAGCAAATATATGGGATCATGCTAGACAAATTTCAAACCAGTGTGACATCAATAAGGTGACGAAAGTGGTTCATGGAAACCAGTCAGATAATCACTGTAACCGGCCAGGTACACAGCTGTCTGTACTGCTACCAGAACTATACTAGCAAACACCCTGCTCCTTTCCACTTCTAGAACACACACACACACACTCTCTCTCTCTGTGCTGCGCTTTTCTCTCTTTGTGTGTGTGTGTGTGTGCATGCGTGCGAGAACTGGCCAAATGAAATAACAGCCAGTACGTCTGACCGGTTGCTGATTTCTTTTCTGGTATAAGCTGATCTTAGGTGGTAAAATACCTGAAATTACTGGTTAACGCAAAACCTGAAATATCACAACTGATGCTGCAAGGTAAGTAACATTTGCAAACTGAATGCCATGTATCAGAGGTGGAACTGGTAGCAGGGTTTGTACAGATCTTTTGCGACAAATTCCAGCCACGAATATGTGAAAATTGGGCACTAAAACATACAAGACAAGGTGGAGGCAAGTTCGTCTGGACAATTACAGCACCTTGGGTCATTCAGCTGCGAATGACTACATAAGTCCAGCTGGTGAAGTTCACGCTGGGCACACTGAAAACAGTAGTGTAACTGTGTGCACACTCAGGACTTAAGTGGCAGACTGGCACTATGCTTGAAAGCCTACTGACCTTCAGCTGATACCACAGTCTGGGTTAAGTGTATCCAGCCGATATATCAGTTTTGAATTACGATTTCACTAGCATCTATCCTCTACTATTAATGTGAAGCTAGAGGCACTTGGAGACTGTACGAGGAACATGCCAACCACCCAATTCTCTGTTATTCCATTCGCCCCCTAACCCTAACAGACTGAAACCACCTGCCAGCCTCCATCCCCTCAGTACACGCAGCGGAAAAGTTCTGGGTCCTAGCTTGTCAAGATTCAGCGTGTACAACCTACAGTCTATGAACCGACAAAGTCCATGACCGAGTAGTTTTCACAGCTCTAACTTATCTTACGCTGCTTCTGCTCATTTAAAACCTCATTTTAACTGGCAGTCAGACTGCTACACCTGGTGACACACATCGTAAAACCTGTGCTTGTCAGGATCAGGCAGGAAAGTTGGAGTTTTATTCGGAACATTTCCTTGTTCTGACAAGAATCTGGAGTCTGCTGTAGCTCATTACACTGTTTTCGCTGTTGCTTTTCACAGGCACCCCACACACATCTCGTTAATCTCAATTTTCTGTGGCGTTTTGCTCATGGCCGGTAGTTTGGCAAGGACTAGCCGTAGGTGTGATTGAAGTTAAAACTGCAGAAGTTAACAAACTGGAGTTCTCACTCACCAAACATGTCCTCTGCGTGACGCACACGCATGCAGCACATTATGATTAACAACTTACCCTTCTTCTTCTGTGGAACCTTCAGGCCAGAGCTGGTGGGTTTCAAGAGGAAGTCCATGATGCGCTCCATGATAGAGCGTTTTGTTCCGCTCCGCTCGATGTCCAGCACTTCACAAATCTGCTTCAGGCCTGGTATCGTCATCCTGTATGGAGAAAAGTGGGACCAAGTTTCATGCCTGTGAAGTCCTCTCATTGCCCCATGGTCTGTGGACCGTTTTTGTCTATTTTTTGTGTGGCTTTCTCGTGTTTGATATGCAGTTCTATCCCCTTGTATAATCTGCATGGCTGACTCACTTAACAGGTTGTTTTTGTTGGGAAAAAACAACTGTGACATTTACAATAACATCACCCAGACTGAGTCCTATCTACTTTCCATGCAATTTGTAAAAAAAAAAAAAAAAAAAAGTCAGAGTTCCTACACACTTTTCACTCCAAAATTCACAAACATTCAAGCAAATTTTCTTTAACCAAAATAGATTGCTGCACACTTTGAATTCACCACACATTATAAATGTATGCTTTACTGCACAGTGCAGATGCCGATATACTGCCATTTCACAATTATAGTTTCTGTCTGACAAAGTGTAAAGCCATCAAACTACTTATTCTCAAAGTCAGTGAGTTACTGGAAAAATCTGAAAGACTGATGTGAGAAAAATCCAACGTTCACTCTTGACCAGTCAGAAAATGCCAGTTACCTCCCTTAAATGCCCACCAACAACCAACTCACAGCTCTGTACTTCCTGTTGATCTTATCTGAACAATAGAACACAAAAGAAAGAAACAGAAGATAACAAACAAAACCCCAACATACTTGTTCATCAACATCATGCGCTTGTCAAACTCTTTGTTTCCCTCTGCAAAGGTGAAGCCACTGAACTGGCGGATATTTTTCTTCACCTCCGTGTTCTGCAACAGACATACACACCTGTATGGACATGTTACGGTTTCATGGTTCCCAGGGACTTGGACTAGATCCAAATAAGGACCTTATAAGGATATGTAAGGACTAGTATTAGATCTTTTAAGGACCATCACAACAATAAGGAACACAAAAAAATTAGCTGAATTTCACATGCCACGTAACATAGTTTTTGTCCAGCTTATCTTTCAGAACCCACTTCTGGTATGCAATGTCCCTTAGCCAGCGGTCTTGGAACAAACATTTTCTTGGCATCTTTGCTGTTCGCTCAGGTTCTTGTACAGTTCAAATTTTGCAACCAAATGGCTGACCCTGAAGTTATGTGTAATCTTGCGACCATGATTTTGGCTGCACGTGATCTAAATGAACATGGAGGAAAGCAATGTCTGCTTCAGACATCATCTCAACCTGTGTCCAAATCATTTTGAAATTCAGTAAATGTGTGGAACCATCCAGTGTTGCTGACTGTAAACACAGTCCTTAATGTCCACAGAAACCATAAGACTTATTAGGGACAGTATGAAAGGAGGAAGGGGGTATGGAGGTGGGGGGAGGGAGATTATACACCTATCCCTACACTGTTACCACCAGAACGACTTCTGCATTAGGGTGGGCAGTGATGAGAGCCATTTTAATGTTTCACAATTGTGAGGGACAAAGTCACAAGACAGTGTCCACAGACCAAAACTTTTGAAGAGAAAGGAGAGCCGAGGTCCCTCTTCTTACCAGCCTAACGCCTTACCGCTAGGCCAAACCAGCTCACAGGCTGACTTGGAAAAATGAGAGGCTTTTATAACTACCCATGTGCATTTTTAGTATTAGCTAGATGTGTAAGGACCATGATGCAAATACAAGGACTTGTAAGGCCTTACTTGGCAAATTCAGTTTGTAAGTACTTGTAAGCACCTCACCTGTAAGGACCCTGGGAACCTTGGGTTTGCTAAGCTAGCTAAGCAAGAGTAACAAGTCTCAAAGCTTTTGACAAAGTAAGTTCGAAAGCACTCCCATGAAATGGCTTTAGAAAAAAGCATGCCTCTTCAACATTTGTGT
This sequence comes from Alviniconcha marisindica, assembly GCA_018857735.1. NCBI lineage: Eukaryota > Metazoa > Mollusca > Gastropoda > Provannidae > Alviniconcha > Alviniconcha marisindica. Next base: position 211,884 of record JABMCL010002793.1, read on the forward strand.
GGGCCGGAAATGTACAAGGCAGTGCAATTGTGTGTATGAGCATGCATACATATGTGTATCCATGCATGCATGAATGGAAGATGGACTGAGAGTGTCTGTGTATACAAAGAAACAGTAAACAGATGTTTTTGTGAGGGAGTAAACTGTGACTGTGGGATATAAAAATAAAATATAAATATAAAAAAAGGAAGCAGAAAAAAAAAGTCATGCACACAATCCTCTCACCATATGTAATGCATATCAATGTACAATTGCATCTACCAAGTGTTCGGCTGTGGAGCGCCACAACTGATGGCCATCTGGATTCAAATGGACTGACTGGCCCATCTTTTTTGTGGCTGCATTGGCTACTGGTCCTTTTCACCAGATGACTGTGGAAACTTCCTAAAGTAATTTTGACAAACACGGTTTGTGGCTGTTGGGATGACATATTTTTGACTGTAATTTACACTTTAGTGTAATTGAGTTCAGTCCCTGGATGAGGCAAGGTGAGAAATGTTTTGTCAGTTCTGAGTGAACAACAGAGCAGCTTTCCCAGGGCCTGTTTGGCGTTGCCTGCTCAACAGGCACCAAGACCACTGCGCATGCTAACACTTTCAATAAGCTAATTACCAAAAATCACTAACATCAAGTGGTATGGAAAACATTTAAACACTGTATAATACTCCAAGCGAAAAACAAACTTACAACTCCAGCTCTGTTAAACAACAGTCGATGAAGAGGCTTCAAGTCTATGGCTTTGATCTGGTTCAACTTGAACTCGACTGAAAACCACAAAAACAAAAACAAGTGCAGCTAAACATTCACTCTTAAACCTTAGATCAAGCAAACCTTCAAGTTAAACAGTTCTTATTTACCAGCAAGTTTAATGGGACCAGCATATTTGTCAAATTAACACAACTACATCCACTCTCCTTATGACATTCAATTTGATGGACCACACTGGGGGGGCTGATATTTCTTTCAAATTGGCATACAAAAAGGAAAATGCATGTCATCTAGAAAAAGAGCTACAAAATGGCAAATGCATGTTATCTCCCCTTAATAGCTATGAGTCTAGTCATGCATTTACCACCCAGGGGTTGTGCTCATTGTGGAAATATTACATAATTGTGGGTGCCATATGCATTTTGGCCACATCGCTGCGTCACTGTATGCAAAATGGCTGCACACCAATTCCAAACTCCAACTCCAAGCACCAGTTTATGACATCCTTCCTCCAACCCCTGCCATTGTTGACAGAGGACACGATCCCAGATATGGAAGCTGGAATGATCTAATATACCTTGTGTAACTGTCAGCGTTTATCATAATTTACTCAAAGGCATAAGACTATGACACCGAAAACAAAATGCGCGTCAACATGGAATATGAATGAGAAAATTGCAGCAGCCTCAATTTAACTTTATCTCATTACCAAATCCTGCGGTAGATGAGAACTGTGTTTGCCAACATTGTCTGCTGCACAGTTATCTTCAGGAAAATGATGCCATGTACGACATTTCAATCTATTTAAACGTTTTGTGAATGGCAAATTTCCTGAACGTTTCCATATTTTTTTCTGTGCACGGATAAGCTTTCGTTTTACTATTTTCATCCACTTACTTTACAGATTGTAAACTACAGTCAAGTTATTGCATCATTTTTTTTATTTGTTTATGTGCTAATTCTAGGTTAAGCTGTACGCATTTTTTGTACTACTAATGCAAAATAGGTAATGTTCTGCATCGGTTGGAGCAAATATTTAAAAGGCAGCGCAACCCCTGCCACCATTCTTTGCTTAAAATTGGCTGGATAATAAATATCTTACCAAGATACACAATGTTTAGTTTCAGTTTTATAACATTGTGACTTTGAAATATGGTCAAGGTCACTAAAACAGTAAATGTGATATGAATGGAAAAGGTAAAAATAAAAATAGAATAAAAAGTATGTATTACCACAACACAAAGTTTTTGCCAGCTGTCACAGCTGAAGAAAATTGCAACACTAGCTAACACTGTGACAACTTGAGCACTCAACATTCATGTAATTTAAACTGCACATTTTCATTTTTTATTTCAGCAAACAGCAAAGTGCACAAACAACAATAAAGTTGACAATACTTACTTCTGGGGCAGTCACCCAATTTTGTGCCAGCTCCTTCCTGAATGTCAACTTTTTTACGATCAGCATTGGGCAGGTTGATAGACATCGACAGCCTTTCCACTTTCTTCTTTTCTCGCTTGCCTGTTGTTAACACCACAGGTCTTTCCAGCAAGCCCACTGTCACAGATAAAATAGCAAAACAGAACTGTCAGTGTCTACATCATCATGAAAAGTCACAGCAGAGTAGAGAGTAAGAGAAACCAAGAGTCTGAGACAAGAGAGAGAGAGAGAGAGAGAGAGAGAGAGAGAGAGAGAGAGAGAGAGAGAGAGAGAGAGAGAGAGTTGGTGTTTTATGCCCAGTCAACCGGTACGGTTATATCAGGGCGGAAGGGGGGGGGGGGGGAGAGAGAGAGAGAGAGAGAGAGAGAGATAAGATAATACTTTAGTACACAAGGATAAAGATTTAAGCACGTGTCGGCTTTTTTTTACAAATCTGTTCCTGATGACAAACACAGCAACACTCAATACATCAAACAAGAATTCAATATGCTAGAGAAAAAACGACTTAAAAACAAAACTAATTTCTGTCTAAAACATCACATCATATGAACAGAGCAATAATAAGGCAAAGTAAGACCAATTCAAAACAATTTTTTAGGAGAGAGAGAGAGAGAGAGAGAGAGAGAGAGAGAGAGAGAGAGAGAGAGAGAGAGAGAATTACAAAAAACATACTAACGAATAATGGAAAGCGACAGAATAATGGCTATCTCACTATCTACATATGAAACAAGATCACATCTCACAGGATTGGAAGCTAAGCGATGGCGCATTATACACACCTAACCAAAATCAAAGCACATCACACATACCAACAATCATATATATGCAAACATTAAACTTGAATTAAAAAAAAAAAAAAAAAGAGAGAGAGAGAGAGAGAGAGAGAGAGAGAGAGAGAGAGAGAGAGAGAGAGAATTTTAATTAATTTTACTTATTTTCTTGATCACATCCACTGAAAAAAAATCTTTGTGACATGGAAAACATGGGCCATGGCAACTTTTTGGGGAAGCCATCCAATGATCCATCAACATGACCAAAAAAATCTGTAACTTGGTGTTTTATGCCCAGTCAACCAGTATAGTTATATCAGGGTGACCGTGAAAGAAACAAGACGCTTATAACTTATATACTGTACACTGCTGAGCTGCAACTGAAAAAAATCCAACCTCAGACTTATAGATCATGTCAGGCTGCAAGCTCCATGCAGGTTGCTTTAATACATATACATGTCACTTGCCAGCAGTTTTGCAACACATTTTTCTGATTCATATTATTAGCTGTTTAAACTGACATTTAAAAATATATGTAAAGCTGGAAATAAAAATTTCTGTGAATTGTACACAGTATATATCATCACCAACCTCATTTTATTTCAGTGCTAAAGAGTAAAAATAAAAATGGTATGACTCATTATAGCAAGAAGTGAGAACACAAGACAAAAATGAAATTAAAACTAATAAAAGAATGTCTAAATAATAATAAACAGGCTTCTTGATCATTTACTACTTTTTTTAATGTCTTAAATTCTTACATGGTGGTTCTTCTTCATCGCCTTCATTGTCTTCTTCCTCCTTTTTAACTGGTTCTTCAGTTTTGCTGTCATCTTTGTCAGACTCCTCTTTGTTTTTGTCAGCATCCCCGTTCTCAGAAACGTCCATCTGCAGACATTAAAACAAAATGATTAATATTAATATAATAATAAAGAGCTGTTTGTGTTTTTGTTGTTTTTCTGGGAGGGGGCTGCACAAAGATCATACAAATTTATGTAGTCAGCATGCATCAGTCACTTTTAAAGTTTTATCACTATAAGCATCACTATCACATTTACAGCAGCACTATCACTCTCACTCTTGGCCTATGACAGTATGAGGCTATGTGAGATTGTGGCAAAAGGTGTTGATACAAGTATTAAATTGATAATAAACTAGCATGTACATCCTCAGTGTGTTTGATGTCTACTTTGTTGGACTGTTTTCTAAAGAGATACATACAATAGAATAAAGAATGTAACTGTAAGCACCATATTAAAGGTAAAAATGAATTTTTCTTTGCAAAATCATCAAAATTTGGCGAGGTCCAATTCCAAATGGGACATTTACACACCTGTCCACAGCATCTTAAATTGATGCCAACTACATCATTATCAGTATATATCACATATCTTACATAATGAGGAAACAAGAGACAATACATTTGACTAGATTTTTCCACTAACAACTAAAAACATTGCTCCTAAAATTTTCAGATTATTTAATGAAATTGATCTGAAATTTCCCCCCGTCAGTTGTGACATGTCATGTCCGCTTATGCATCGTTATTAACATCTCCCTTTCTCTTTATCATTGCAGAGAACACGAGCCAACATTTCTAATTATCAATAATTGGTGATTAACTTTAATTACAGTACTAATTTTTCGTTTCCTCAAAATACAGCTAGAATTGTAAATAAAAAAATTATACTCTGTTGTTTTCATGTCCGATCATTACAACCAACCTTTTTATTGTAACTGATTTTCTATAGGGCAGCTGGGAAAACTTCATGTTCACTTAACAGATTTGGTCTCACTCTGTTCTTTTCTACATCATTTTTTTTTTCCTTCTGTTTTTTGTAAGTAACCATTTGTTCTTTCATTAAATTCAGAAATTTTGAGTGCAATGTCCCATTTTTTTTTGTACCTTTTGTCATTGGCTCATGTGCATGAAACCAGATCTCTGTGAGCTGACTGATTCAGTTATTAACTTATTGAATTTAACCTCTTCACTGCCCAGTGATGGAATATTCCATCGCTAAGTTCAGCACGCACCAGTGCCAGAATATTCTGTCGACCAGGTTCCGCTATTTTCAGCCAATGGCAATGCTACTCCCAACAAAGTATGCGGTGTTTCCTACCACAGGAAACCCCAGGCTTTTCCCTATAAATAGGCACCAATGACGCTGCAGTGACGTTGTATGAAAATTATAAGCCTGTGCTTTGAAAGTGTCCCCCTTAGGTTTTCTGGATTACCACCACATGTGAGAAAAATGACTGATGGTGGAGCTGCAACCGTGCGTACTGTTTTTTATGTTTATTCACCAATAAAAATTAAAATGTCTCTATGTCAGATTGTGTCTATGGACTAATGGAGTGTTTGTCACCCTTATTTTCTTCTCCTGTTCTCATGATCTGGCAAATGCAATGTCAACACACAAAAAAGCATGTGCTGCAAAAGTTGTTAAATTTCAGTGGGTAATTTTTTTTTAAACCTGAAAATGAAAACATTTTGTTTCAAAATTATGCTAATCTTTTAGACAAATGAATAAAGTTTACAAAAAATACAACTTTTGAACATGACGGGTGCTACAATTTTTCATTATTTTTCCTTGAAAACCTGGAATTTTCCTGGCAGTGGTGGTTGCACCAACATTGTGCTGTGCCGGCAGTGAACAGGTTATATAATGCATTGCTGCTTCCCATAATCCCAACGCAAACACATGATCGATGTATTAACGCACTCAACAATTTTTTGTACAACTTTTTGTCACTGGCTCACGTGCATGAAACCAGATCTCAGTGAGTTGATAGATTCAGTTATTAACTTATTTAATTTTAATGCATTCCTGCTTCCCAACGCGAACAAATGATCAATGTATTAAATCATTCAAAGGTACTATTGCCAGTATTAGCTGATCATCATGATTGCAGTCTTTTATGTAGCAATGACATTGACATTGTGATTGTGCAATGTCCAGTGTTGTTCATCCCATTCCCAGTTTCACCTTTCCTGTCTTCTACGATAGTCCCCAGCAGGCTACAACTACCTAGCACTGTAACAAAGTACAAAGCGTCCAACTCAAAGGCTTTCGACAAAGAAAATCAGGGAATTCAACATTACAGAATACAAACATGGTACCGACACTTCTCAATCGACTGCAGCATGGCCGTATCATTCAGCATTCTTGGAAGGGCGCAGATCTAACATAAAGTCAAAAAAGTAAACAATGATTTGATAATCCTCAGCTCCATAGAAGACGTGTACCCTTACGGAAGCCCACTTTGAACTGCAAATATCTCCGTCAAATGTATATGGACAGATCTAAAACTTCGCAGATCAACAGAAAGTAATAATCTAAAGTAGAATATATGGGTATTATGTACGACACTCTACCTCTTCTTTTGTAGGAGAGCTTGGAATATCGCTGTCAGACATGGTGATCGACGCGAAATGGCGGCAAAATGGCGCATGGATTGAAATGGACCAATGAAATGCAAGAATATTTTAGAGCAGATAAATAAAAACTGTAAAAACATAACCTAAAGTTAATAATACGAATGTATGTGCCTGAAAATCTGAAACAAATAATTCGGGTAAGAATAGGTACATCAAAATATACAGTGAACGTTTCTCGAGAGGACCGAGATTTCACCATGAAACAAGTAATCCGGACTAGCATTGGACTTGGACTATAGAAAAGAAAAAACAACAACTTAAAATCCAACAACTAAAAACAACAGCAAAAAAGAAAAGAAAAAAAGAGAGGACTTTTTGTCACTGACACAACATGGGCACGTGCATGTGTATGTGCACGTGCACGTGCATGCCAGATGCATCTGTGTGTGTGTGTGTGTGTGTGTGTGTGGTGTGTGTGTGTGTGTGTGTGTGTGTGTGTGTGTGCGCACACGTGCACGCGCGTCGCTGAGATTATACTAATACTGACGTACTCATTTATTTTTGCACTCGTGTTCATTTGTACATATATTATTTATCATAGTTGTATGTTAAATCGAGTCATTACAATGTTTATCTCAATGTACTTGTGTGCCAGTTCTACTTCAGTGATTATGTGGTCAGCGCTTTGAGCAGCAGAGTCAAATTCTGTAAAAACATAATGAAATCTCATTACTGATTTTCGCTTGTTTGTTTTGTATTGTTATAATTTGTTTATGATTTATATTTATTAATTTAAAATTCTATGTCTGGGTCCCTTGCCAATACAACAAAAAGCAAAGTGTGGCTTCTTCTTTTTCTTACATGTCGTTTCCAGCTTTGTTTTGAAAACTCACGAGTGACTTCGTGTCACTGTCAGTGTGTCTGTGTAGGGGGGAAGGGGGTGGGGGGAGCGCTTCCAGACAACAAAGACTTGGTTAGTGAGATGAAGACAGCCTCAATAATTCGAAATCATTACTGCATATTTTGTTTACACAGAGGCGCTGTGAGTCTTTTTTTTTTTTTTTTTGGTCACCGAACTCTCGATCCCGTCCGGTATGGTCTTTATGTTGTGTCCACATTTTTTGTTCATTGCGTTTTTGGAGACACAGGCTAATGTTGATATGCTCAGCAATGTGTTTACAAATATTGTGTACTCATTAGGGCCCTGTAGCCTTTTCACAAGAAGCTGTAAGTACAGGGTCTGTGTTTCATGTTACAGTATGTAGTGAGCAGTGTGTGCACATTCATTTTTATGTTTTTTTTGTGTGTGTGTGTGATAGTTTCTAATTTACGTCAAGTACCGTGTGGATCTGGTACGTTTTTTTTGTGTACATATTTGGTGGTCTTTGTTTTGCACTGAACTGCCCACGGTTAAAAATTAGGCACGCTGTAGTTTTGCCAGACTCTCAGCAACTGAAGAGATTAGAACTGGATCTGGATTAAAATCGAGCGAGCCAGAGGTGCCTGTCGTCGCGCCGGGCTGAGGTGAGCGCAGCAGTACTACGAATTAAATCGAAGATGCAGTGCTCTCTGTTTGTTGTTGTATCGATTAGGCAGTGTGTCAGTTGTTAAAAGCAGGATATAAACATAGTCCTCGATTGCTTACAGATGGTGGGCAATCCGTTGGGAAAGTCTGCCGATTGCTGAATATATGTAAGTTTATAAAATATTTTTATACGTAAGTTTATAAATGCCTAAAATGCTCGCGCAGAACTTACATTGGTCGGGCGTCTCGATCCTCACTCAAGTGGTTCCACTCAGCCACAGTTCTACTTCTAATGAAGATTGAGCTGTGCTTATTTTTACACAGGTTTATTTTCGGACTCCAGAATCACACTTCAGAGCTCACTGTTTGAGAATGATGTGTACATTATATATATTTTGTCAGTTGTGTGTTAAATTGGCAACATGAACAATCATTACAATGTACATCAGTATGTATACATCACTTACGTGTGCTCTGTTTTTCTAGGCAGGTAGTGTGGGAATATAGCTCAGTGGTTATGTGGTACTGGTAGAGCATCAAACTTGTGATTGGAAAGTCATGGCTTCAATCCCTGGTGACCAGGAACAAAAATGGGCTTGACAGAAAATTGTACAACCTGCATCACCATTAGTCATTACTCCCATTTACTGACAAGAATGTATGCACATTTTGGGGGTCTCTTCTCACACACCGAAACTAAAGCAGCATCCTGAGGTTCTACAGTCACAAATGTTTGGACTACTGACCATGGAATGGATTGGGACATAATATAATTTGATGTATGCAGGTTGCTTCAAGTGTATTAACACCACCAGTTTGCAACAAATTAACTTAATAATAGAGTGTCACGTGAGTTGACTGCCTGTTTTTACCTGCTGTAAGTGTAACTATAAGTGGTATTAAGTATAACAAAGAATCCCACTCCCAGTCCCAGGCGTATTTGCTCAACCATGGAAAGGTGCACATGAGATGATGGAAAATTTTGATCCTTGTCCATCATGGTGATGGAAAATAATCAGCCAGTGGAACCATTGTAGCTGTGAAAATTTATTGTAATTGTACTGTTATTGTAATTGTACTGTTGTAATATGTTTTTTTTCCCTTTGTACTTTGCAGAATACAAATAACGCAAAATAAACCCCTCTCACGCAGTTGGTCAAACCCCATACATTTGCTATTATCTGAATATTAAAAAAAACAACCCAGATCTGATTGACAGAATGTGTTGGTTTTAAGCAGTCTTTCTCTCACTCGGTCTCTGTCCCTCTGATGTCAGGATGTGAAAAGGGTTGTTATATATATATATCATGTCAACTAGTATCCCACCATTCATTTGCGTCCAGGACTGACCACATTTCGTCACAAAAAGTTGTGAAAGGCAACACAGAAAACTGATTTTCGTAGCAGTTATGACAGTTTAAACCAGCTCCTTCCACTATCTGTGAACTGGTTGACAGCAGGTCACCTGTAGAATAGATTGTTTTCAAGTGCTTCATCAATTGTTTTCATTGAATAACATGTAAATATATATATATATATATATATATATATATATATATATATATATATATATATATATATACTTTAAGCCCACTTTTGTTTCAAGAGTGATGGTTAGTTGGACTGTCTCACTCTCAGTGTCTGCATACAACGACAAAAGGTGTTCTGTCTCACCTGTGTTGCACATTGCTGCTTTGTCTTTGATATCAGGCATGAAAGTTGCATGCTCATGTTGATGCCTGAGGAATAACAATAAGACTGAAGATGCTGAGGGAAGCCATTAGGCCAAATGTGACACCTGGTGGTGTTTCCTGCGTCCACTCCTGCTATATTGTTACTGGTGAAAGTTGGAGTCTAAATCTTAAATAGAATCAATCATTGAAAGTTTGAAAACAAAGCCATTGATTTTAATTAAAGTTTTGATTTAAAAAAAAATGTCATTGAACGTTTGAAAACAAAGTCATTGATTTTAATTTAAAAAATTTAAATTTTTAATGTCTACCTGCAGCCTCTTTGGTCTAGTGTTCCTTGGATGATGACTGATGCAAGCATGCAACTTGTGGCTGATACTAGTGAAAGTGATAATGATCCATCGATATCAAAGTGGGTGTGAGTCCAACACAGTAGCAGACTAGCACTGTCTGCACAGTCAGTCATAGTTTCCGAACATTAACATTTGCACTAGCATTGCTTTGGCTTGAAAGAGTCTGCTTGTCATGGGCATATTGTAGCAAAACAAGTTATTGTGTGCAGCGAGTCATAGTTTTTATAGTCATAGCCAGACCTTGCCCTTCCTCCCCGACAGAAACCCTCTCTGGACTCATTAATTATGTCAAACCTCAAAACATTTCCCCCCCCAAATTGTAGACCTGTCATGTTTTCTGTTGTGTGCTGCTGTCTTCATTTGTCTCAAGTCCCTGTGTCCTGCCTGTTTTATGTTGTTTGTAAATTTAAGCTTTGTATAGTCAGTACGCTCATGCATGCAGGTGCTTGTGTGTGTGTTTGTGTGCATGTGTGCGCTTAGAAAAGTCTCTAGGGACAAAATGTTGTGCTTTATAAATTATACCGTAATTATTATTATTTATTAATATAGTTTGTGAACTAACTTAAGACAGTGCATTTTGTTCCATTCTTGATTTAGGCGGGTCAGTGAAACTGAAAGTACTGAACCTGAAGTGAAACTACCAGTTGTGATAAACTAAAAATATAAAAAGCCGAAACTTGAATAATTTGATCCTTTGTTTGAGCCTTTGACAGTGAGATAGCTGCACTTATTTAGTTATTATACATTGTTTATAAATGATACATATGATTATATGTGTAATATGTATGGTCATTTTCCAGGAAAGGGGGCCAAAAGTGTGACGTGGGTAGATTTTTTCCACTGAATGTTGTTCTCTATTTAAACAACAAAATGAGTAGAAATTATGATTCTAGAATATTCAGTGACACAGTGTATATTCTCTAGACCAGTGTGTATTCTCTAGACAGGGGTGGGAAGTGGGTGTTCACTAGTGCAGCTCTATTGACTAGTACTGTAGTAGCAGTATGGACGGCTGTGTATTTGACTGGATGCAGTGATTATCTGACTGGTTTCCGTGAACCACTTTTGCCACCATATACTTTTAATTTTGAAAACCTATGTCATGCTGGTTTGTAAAATGTCTAGTGTGGTCACTGTTTTTTTCTCCTCCACAAAACATACATACTCCCATAGTCAACAACAATAAAATAAAATAAAAGGTCACAAATGAAATCTTAGCAAAGCTCAAATTCACTTCGGAATTAGTTCCAAAGATGCGTACTCTGATCTCTCCAAATCAGTTACACATGTCATATCGCAAACACATATGAAACATTACAGCTGAGAGGGGTTGAACTGCCAGCTGAGCAGATTTTTTTAGCTGTGTATATTAAGCTTTGTCTAGTCAGAATGTTTGTGTGTGTGGGTGCCTTTGTTTGTGTGTGTGTGTGTGTGTGTGTGTGTGTGTGTGTGTGTGTGTGTGTGTGTGTGTGTGCACATGCTTAGAATAGTCTCTAGGGACAAGATTTTGTGCTTTAAAAATACTTTTATTATTATTATGATTATGTGTTTCAATACTTGCACACGACAAAAGACAAGTGATTTCACAAAAACAAAAAGCACAATAGCCAGTATGGATGGTTGTTTAATATTTATTTCTCGCATGTATGTATGTCTGTAAAAAAATGTAAGCATCAAAATGATCAATTCAGAGTTGTGTTACTTCCACAAAATAATTTGTATTATTATCAGTAATAGAATGTCGAAGAAGGCAACCCCTCATTTAAAATTAAATGGGCAGCCTCCTTTCCTGGAGAATTACACGTCTGGCACTGTAGTTGTGGTCCAGGTCAGATCACTTACAGTACAGAAATTCAAAGTGTGCAACAGTCAGCCACTAGTGCAGTACATTATAAATTCCTTGCTACTCTCCTTCTTGCTCTCTTTGCTCAGCCTCAGATACTTGGATATTCTGTGTTCCAAAGATGGATAGGAGGACCCTGGATGGGGAAAAGATCCTTTCAAATATCGGACTTGTGATCTGGAACTCTCTTCCTCTCTCTGTCAGGCATTCATCTTCACTCTCTTCTTTTAAGTCAAAACTGAAAACCCACCTCTTCTCTTTCTGCATTCTGATCTGTTGTTTTCTTTTGTCTCATTCTACCAACCCTTCACCAGTAATGCATGTCTTTGGTGTGTGTGTGTGTGTGTGTGTGTGTGTGTGTGTGTGTGTGTGTGTGTGTGATAAAATGAGCATATATCCTTGAGTCTTTGTAAGAGGTCTGGGCTCTTACAAGATGGGGTGCCATAAATGATCCATTATTATTTATAATACAGTTCTGCTGCCTCACACACTGACAGGCCACAGTTACACAACCAGCAGTTCCTGTGTAGCATTATACTATTATTATAAATAGAATACACTTGATTACATCTGGCTGCCTCATGCACTGACATGCTACAGTCGCACAACCACCAGTTCCTGTATAGTATTATAAGTAGAATACACTTAACCCTTTCCCTGCCGAAGAATGTGTGCAGCGGTTTTAATCTCTTCCCGAAAGAGCCGTACAGATGGGTTAAGCTATCTAGAAACATTCATTTTTTTTCTCTCAAGAACTTGACCTCTCATGAGCATGCACGAACAGCCAGAGTTCGAGCAGGGTGTCCCATGATGTCTTTTTGGCAAGTGGGAAATGCCTCGCCATGGACATCATATGGGCAGGGAAAGGGTTAATACAGTCCTGCTGCCTCACACACTGATGGGCTGCATACAGTTGCACAAACACCAGTTCCTGTGTAGTATTATATATTATTATAAATAGAATACACTCCATGCCTGCTGCCTCACACACTGACAGGCTGTATACAGTTACACAACCTCCGGTTTCTGTGTAGTATTATATTAATTTATTAATAGAATACACTTAATGCAGTCCAACTGTTTCACACACTGACATGCTACAGCTGCACGAACCACCAGTTCCTGTGTGGTATTATAAGTAGAATGCACTTAATGCAGTCCAACCGTTTCACACACAGACATGCTACAGCTGCACGAACCACCAGTTCCTGTGTGGTATTATAAGTAGAATGCACTTAATGCAGTCCAACCATTTCACACACTGACATGCTACAGCTGCACGAACCACCAGTTCCTGTGTGGTATTATAAGTAGAATACACTTAATGCAGTCCAACCGTTTCACACACTGACATGCTACAGCTGCACGAACCACCAGTTCCTGTGTGGTATTATAAGTAGAATACACTTAATGCAGTCCAACCGTTTCACACACTGACATGCTCAGCAGAGGGACCTCAGTTCGAATCTGCTTCGGCTCTTCTCCTTTCACTTCAGAGGTTGTGGTCTTTGCACACTGTCTTGTGACTTTGTCCCTCACAATTATGAAACATTAAAGTGGCTCTCACCACTGCCCACCTTAATGCGGGAGTCATTCTGGTGGTGACAGCGTAGCGATAGGTATATAATCTCCCTCTCCCCCACCCCCCCCCCCCCCCCCCACCCCCTTCTCCCCATCCCTAATAAGCCTTATACTTATTTGTGGTTGAGAACCTACTGTCATTGCAATTGCATTTTGTGGAAACCTGTGGAGTTTCAGTCTTATATCAGGGCAGTATTGACTTATCTGGTCCCATAACTTAAGCGCAAATAGCCCCCTTAATTGCATTTATCATCTAAACAGTGGCAGCATAAAAAAAGGCTTAGAAATGAGGTGCAAAAAGTGCATGTGTGAGGTGCTACTGGTATGCTACTGTTATATGTTGCTGGTATTAATTAGTGATGTAACTTTGTAAGCAGACTTCTTTTCCAATTTAATTTATCTACTGATGTGTGAATTGGGTATGAACGTGAGACTTGAGTTGACTGGTTAAAACATACATCTGCTGCACAGCATCATTTCAAACTATAGTGATGGGCAGTGCCTGAGTGAGGTAAACAAAAACAATAGCAGTGGCACCAGCGACGACAAGTAAACAGTTAGGCCTTGCAAACCATTTTTGTTATTTTATTACTCAGTCACTGAAAATGTTTTGCAGATCTACATCCAGTTTCAATTTGTGATCATTTTATTTTAGTTTGTCTCAGTATGTAAAATTACCTGTTGTAGGAAGATAAACAGATGAGACATGGTGACACAGTTTGTCTAAGGTTGTAAAATTATCTGCTGTAGGAAGATAAACAGATGAGACATGGTGACACAGTTTGTCTCAGGTTGTAAAATTATCTGCTATAGGAAGATAAACAGATGAGACCTGGTGACATAGTTTGTCTCAGGTTGTAAAATTATCTGCTGTAGGAAGATAAACAGATGAGACCTGGTGACATAGTTTGTCTCAGGTTGTAAAATTACCTGCTGTAGGAAGATAAACAGATGAGACCTGGTGACATAGTTTGTCTCCGTATGTAACATTATCTGCTGTAGGAAAATAAACAGATGAGACATGGCAACATAGTTTGTCTGAGTATGTAAAATTATTTGTTGTAGGAAAATAAACAGATGAGACATGGCGACATACTCTGCATCAAAGAACTCCGTGGATCTGGCCATTGATCCTCTCATCACATGCAAGCTGTGTCTGGCTGAACGGCCGCTGCAGGAGTTGTACGAGCTTCATGACTGCAAGTGTCTCTACTGTGAATCAGTGAGTTTTTACGCTTTTCATCCCTTCCATTTATTTTGATTCATCATAGTGGTATTTATTTCATTTCTGCTGGGTGTGTGTGTGTTGTGGGGGGGGGGGGGGGGGGGGGGGGGCTGTGCATGTGTTTTTGTGAACTTGAATAAAGTGAAACTAAGTTGGTAGACTGATTTGTTTTCTTCTGCTCTTTAAAAAAAATTTTTTTTTTTTTTTTAGTAGTAGGTTGTAGTCATACTAATGTATTTGTGATAAGTAAAACAACATTGTTCTGCATGTTCATAGACTGTAAGTGTGAATATGAAATGTTAGGTTGGATGGGAAGCTTTGCATGCACACCAGCTGCATGCATCTATTTTTCAGCAGGATAGATGTTGCTGCAAAAGTTGAACTGCATGTTCTAATATTCACATAATGCACATTTCAGTCATAAGAAGTGTGCAGCCTTATTGTACCTTTTGTGTGGCTTGTGTTTGCAACACAGCATTAGGAAAACCTGTGCCAGTGGGTTGGAGTGCATGCAGGCTTTCCTTGGCTTATAGATTTACTCTTAGATAACTTTCTGATATGAACTGAACCAAACTTTTCACAAACAATACATTTTTGATCTGAACTGAACCAAACCTTTGACACACTATAAATTTTTGATCTGAAGAACTAAACTTTTAGTAAACTATAATTATTATTTTTATCTGAACTGAACCAAACCTTTGACAGACTATAAATTTGTGATCTGAACTGAACCAAACTTTTAACAAACTATAATTTTTTTATCTGAATTGAACCACACTTTTATGTTTTAATAGATAGTTTCCATAGTATATAATATATAATGTAGATCTGTATAATTTGTTCCTTTTATTTTGAAATAATTCTGTTCCTTTCTATTTGAAACTAAAGACTGGAATTTAGTACATAAAATAATGTATAACTATTACTTTGATAATTAACCCCATCACTGCACCAGTGTGTAGCATTTCCAGGCTGAGAAGTGCACATATACACATCTGCAAAGAGTATATATATATATATATATATATATATATATATATATATATAATCTGATTATCATATAACAAATTTATTTTCAGTATTGTGCATTTTGATTAGAAATCATTTCATGTGCTCATGCGAAGGTGGGAAAAAGCCTTACTGGTTCCAAATTTGGTACTTTTATTGGTCGTTTTCTGAGTGACAGTGAAAGGGTTAATACGACTGTTACCAGTTGTGCAAGGTGTCATGACTTTGACCTGTGTTGCAGTGCGTCCAGCAGTACCTGATGGTGCTGATCACAGACGGCAATGTGTCTGACATCACTTGTCCTGATGGCCACTGTAAAAAGCAGGGCAGGCTAGAGTCCCCTGAGGTGGGTGCTTTTGGCTTGACTGGTTTGGGGATGTTTAGCATGGATGGTGTTGTCAATGATAAATAACATTTATAAAGTGTGCCTTTGCCTGGCTGTCCTGAGGGGACCCTATGTGGTTGACAGGATGTTAAAATTCAGTTGCTAACTGTTGTCTAGTGGCAGGCAGCCTTCTGGTTCTGCTAGACTCTAGTGCTGTGTGACTGGGGGGTGGGGTGGGGGGCAGTGGGAAGGGGATCTAACTGCTAGCTGCACAATGCGGGCTGGGGGGGGGGGGGGGGGGGGGGGGGGGGGGGGGGGGGGGGGGGGGGGGGGCTGAGTGGTAAAGACCACTTGACTTGGGATCAAGAGGTGCAGGTTTGAATCCTGGGTTTGGCAGACCTCCCCCTCCCCCCACCCCCAGCATTCAGTACTGGACTCGGAGGATCCATGCTGAATCTGCCTTGCATAGTTTAAGTCCACAAGCTTTCAGGCTGACTGTGTTGTGTTGACTGGTGGAGCACACAATGGTTTGAAAGATTCTGTCGTGCAAGTTAATGTAATTTGCTGCATTTAATTCAATCTGATATCTCTCGTCATCATTAGACATGACTGATTTCAAAGGATGTGTTCAAAGTCCACCAGTCTTTTGTTCTATTGGTGCACTAGACATGACTGATTTCAAAGGTTGTGTTCAAAGTCCACCAGTCTTTTGTTCTGTTGGTGCACTAGACATGACTGATTTCAAAGGTTGTGTTCAAAGTCCACCAGTCTTTTGTTCTGTTGGTGCACTAGACATGACTGATTTCAAAGGTTGTGTTCAAAGTCCACCAGTCTTTTGTTCTGTTGGTGCACTAGACATGACTGATTTCAAAGGTTGTGTTCAAAGTCCACCAGTCTTTTGTTCTGTTGGTGCACTTTGGCTTTTGGATCAGATGTGGGGGCCACCCTCAGGGCTTTTGGCAGGGAATAAAGTTTTGGGGATGTTTGTGATGGGTGAAGCTGCTTGGGTGATTGGCAGCCTGGAACTTTCTGTTGTTTTCTGGAGGGAGGTGAGCTGAGTGTCTGGTCCTTTAAGCTGAACAGTAGTGGTCCCATGGAACTGGACCACCGGTGTGTACACGCTGAAGAATATGCAGGAGCGGAAAAACGTCCTGTTATTACTCTGTAGAAATACCTCCATTCCTGAGGACTCATTAGGTTGGGCAGTGCTGCTCTGTGACAGCTGGCTTTCGTGGGGCAGCATGACCCAAATCTCAACTTGCATTAGGCCAGTGAAGTAATTCAAGTATACACACAGAGAAACTAGGTAGTAAATACATAGCTTTGGCACCAGTCTGTGTAATGTTTGTCAAATGAAAGGCACAAATTGACCATGAAAACAATTTCAGAAGCACACCTGCCACAGCGCTCATTCATGCCTGAATGATAATACAGCTTTTAATTAATAACTAGCTTGCAGGCTGTTTCCTGGGAGGGGCATTTAATGCATTCATATTTCCATACATGCACACACAGTTTCATTTGTGTATGCACATATATGTGCATGCATGCATAGCATGTACACAAATAACACATACACACACACACACATACACACACACACACACACACACACACACACACACACACACACACACACACACACACACACACATTCATACACACATGTACATACACACTCATATTCACATACATGTGTAGCACAAATGGATTTTTTTCATAGATGAACAAGTCTAGCAAAACTCAGTGTTGCAACAAAGGAATAGTAAATTAGAGAAGCAAGGAGAGAATACACAGCACAAGAGGCTAAAATGCTGATTGACATAATATTTTGATATCTGTATATATATATATCTGTAAACATTCTTTGAACATGATCTATTACTGCAGTAGCACTTAAAAAACCCCGGTCATTCTGCTAAAAGTGCAGGTGGCAGGTTACAGCTAAACACGCATACACCATATGTATGCGGCTTTGCATGAAGTGACATGGTGCATGGTTGTATGGTGTACACAGAACGCGCTGAAATGGCAGCAGAATCATGTGGCACCAGCCATGCCAGCGCTGTAACTTTGTAAGTACACCACTGCGGTGTATATTCAAAAAACGCGCTATTAAAAAAAAGAAGCTGTACACTCAGAAAGGAATCACATGCGAGCGCAGTGAGTCTGCTCGAGAGCGGAGAATAGCGCTATATAAAAGCGATCAATAATAATATTATAATAATAATAGTCTAAACTCTTTAACCAGCATGCACACAGTGATGATCATCTGTGTCATCTTGACTGCGGTGTTCCTGGATGATGTGAAGAGTTTTGTTTTCATTGATGATTTCAACTTTTGTTTTTAAAGACTGCTAGCATCTGTGATTGCATACATTTTTGTTTTGTTTTGTTTTGTTCTTCTTTTAACTGGATATTTGTAGAATTTCAGCTGTTCTAAGTGGTGTACATTGTGCATGTCAGGAGCCATTCTTGCAAATCTGCTAGCACTTTAGCAGGCATAGATAATCATTGATCTCGTTCTGACATGTTGTGTTATAGGACAGGCAGTTTCTTGTACTATATATTTTACTATGTTTATTTGTTTATTTCTCCTCTTGACAGATAGAGAAGCTGGTGGACAAACAGTTGTATACACGATACCAAAGATTACGATTTTTGCGTGGTGGGTACAGACTTACTTTCTTTGAACATTTTGTTGGCCTTTTTTTCTTTTCTTCTCTCTTTCCAACCTGAACTAAAGATTTTTACGGAGGCTTCATCACTTCAGAACCAGTTTTTTTGTGTAGTGTGAAAGTTGTGTGTCTTGTTTTCCCATTAAAAGTTTGTGCTTCAGAGTCGGTTGATAATCCTGAAAAGCAGGCAAGTGCCTGATTTCCAGTTACATTGTGGCAGCTTTGACCTTGATCAATCTGTTAGACTCATAAAGAAACATAATCAAAAGGTGTATTTTTGTTTTAGTTGCTGTTTCTGCTTTAATAGGTAATATTCTTTTGATCTTCTGCTTCAGTTGTAACATGTACATGTATGTGAGATCATTCGTACTGATTGCGAGGAAGGCACTGATAGTAGCCACTGTATTAACTTGATGGGTAGGGGAGTCTGAGTCCTCTGTCATCTGGTGCATTCTAGAGCCTTGACTTCAGAGTCTGCTGAAACAGATTTATTTCTGCTGACAAAAATATTTCCACTGAAAAAAAATCGGGAGAAATAAAATCGCTATAGATGAATATCGCCCTTTCCCCAAACCCCTGGTAAATACCACCCCCCCTTTAAAAAAAGAAAGAAAAGAAGAACTAAATCGTATGCCTCAAGTGTATTAAGTATAACTAGGCCCAATAGGACGTAGTTTTGGTGAAAAACGATCACCTGTGATGAATGAAATGTTTTGAATCTAATATAGCTGGGTTATGAGACTGCTGGATTTCTGTGAAACTTAGTCATCCAATCGACAAAGAGGATTTTAATAATTTTGACCGCCTCTTCCTGTTTGCAGAAGTGGACATGGACCCGAACCGAACGTTTTGTCCTGAGGCGGGCTGTGAGACGGTGTGCCATGTGTGCTCTGCAGCCAGCGCTGCGGCGGCACAGCCCACACCTGTACAGTGCCCTACAGTAGGTTTCCGTCCACCTACCCGTCCTGTCACACGTTCTGTCTCTTCTGGCCTCAGTCTTTACACTGCGGATTCTCTTCCAGTCCCTGACTTTACACTGCGGATTCTCTTCTAGTCCCTGACTTTACACTGCTGACTCTCTTTCAGCCCCTGACTTTACTCTGCTGACTCGCTTTCAGCCCCTGACCTTTACATTGCTGACTCTCTTTCAGCCCCTGACTTTACACTGCTGACTCCCTTTCAGCCCCTGACTTTACACTGCTAACTCTCTTTCAGCCCCTGACCTTTACATTGCTGACTCTCTTTCAGCCCCTGACTTTACACTGCTGACTCTTTTCCAGCCCCTGACTTTACATTGCTAACTCTCTTTCAGCCCCTGGCCTTTACACTGTTGACTTGCTTCCAGCCCCTGACTTTACACTGCTGACTCGCTTTCAGCCCCTGACTTTACACTGCTGACTATCTTTCAGCCCCTGACCTTTACATTGCTGACTCGCTTCCAGCCCCTGACTTTACACTGCTGACTTACTTTCAGCCCCTGACTTTGCACTGCTAACTCTTTCAGCCCCTGACCTTTACACTGCTGACTCTCTTTCAGCCCCTGACTTTACACTGCTGACTCTTTTCCAACCCTGACTTTACACTGCTAACTCTTTTCCAGCCCCTGACTTTACACTGCTAACTCTTTTCCAGCCCCTGACTTTATACTGCTCTTTTCCAGCCCCTGACTTTACACTGCTAACTCTTTTCCAACCCCTGACTTTATGCTGCTGACTCTTTTCCAACCCCTGACTTTACGCTGCTGACTTTCTTTCAGCCTCAGACTTATAATGCTGACTTGCTTCCAGCCCCAGACTTTACACTGCCTACACAGTGTGCAGACTCTCATCTGGCCTCTGGCTTTACACTGCTGGCTCTCTTCTGGCCTCTGTATTTACACTGCAGATTGTCTTCTGGCCTCTGGCTTTACACAGTTGACTCTTCTGGTCTCTGGCTTTACACTGCTGCCTCTTTCCTGGCCTCTGGCTTTACACTGCTGACTCAGTTTTGGCCTCTGGCTTTACACTGCTGACTCTTCTGTCCTCTGGATGTACACATATGACTGTCTTCTGGCCTCTGACTTTACACTGCTGAGTCTGTTTTGGCCTCTGGCTTTACAGTGCTGACTCTTCTGGCCTCTTGCTTTGCACTGCTGACTCTTCTGGCCTCCTGCTTTACACTGCTGACTCTTCTGGCCTCCTGCTTTACACTGCTGACTCTTCTGGCCTCATTATTTACACTTCTGATTCTCTTCTGGCCTCTGGCTTTATACTGCTGACTCTCTTTTGGCCTTTGGCTTTACACTGCTGACTCTTCTGGCCTCTGGCTTTACACTGCTGACTCTCTTCTGGCCTTTGGCTTTACATTGCTGACTCTCTTCTGGCCTCTGGCTTGAAAAGTAGAGACATGGTTGTCCAGCTGAAGTTATCCAAAGTCAATATTTTGCCAAGCTTTAATTTTAAAGAGATGGGGATGTGGAGCATATTTACAATACATGTGTTTTGTTTTTGGTTACTTAGATATTGTTTATATCTGAAGTGCACTAATCTGATCAGCCAGTCAGGCCTTTCTTAAACATATTCAATCAGAAAATGTTGATTGAAAGCAAAAAGTGACTTTATAACTGTTTCCTTTTCACAATTATTCCTGTGGTTGGTGTGGTATTATAGGATGGAGGGAATAAACCTTGGGTTTTTATGTAGCTGGAGTTCGCATCAGACCTTTTTTTAATATTTTTATAACTGCACTGGTTTACTGGGTTTGGTAAAACACCAATTTACTTACCTACTTACCTTGTTTTTCCCAGAAAACTGGTCAGTTGATCGTCATGAAGATAGCTGGTAGTGATACTTTAACCTTACGTGACTGGGCAGTTGATTGTCATGAAGATAGCTGGTAGTGTTACTGTTTTGGAAGTTCTGGATCTATATAGTTTGTTCACCTTTTTTTTCTACAGTGCGGTCTACAGTTTTGTTCTCTGTGTAAATCCAAGTGGCATGCAGCCTCTTCTTGTGATGATAGCTTCACACTCAGCTACCCGGAGAATGGCAGGTAAGCCATCAACCCAGTTGTGGTTCATTGTGGAAGTCCCTACAGACTGGGTAAAGTCTGTCAAAATTGCACTGGAGAAGCAGATTTTGCTGCTAAACTGCTTCACTCAGTTGCTTTTTAGGTTGTTCCTTTTCATAATGAGACGGTTTGAGTCCATCTGTTTTGTTTTGTTTTTGACACTGTTTTAGACTTCATAGTGATGTTGAAAAGCATGTGCTTTTTACTCAGAGGGGAATGCTGAGTGCATCAAATTAGTGATAATTGATCACCAGTGTAACGGCGATAATTGTTTTAGAGAAGACTTCAAAGAATGAAAGGTTGGTTGTAATCCAGTGTGTTGCTTGTTCCACAAGTCTGAAGGTAGTTAAGTTTTTGTCTTCTAGAAGTTTATTTTGTACATGTGTATTCTCACAGTATTTTCATGCCAACTAATATCAGTACCCAGTTTCTGCTACAGTTTGTGTGTGTGTGTGTGTGTGTGTGTGTGTGTGTGTGTGTGTGTTGTTTGTTTTTTGTATAATACTTTATATATATAAATTGTTTTGGTAGGACTGTGCTCTACATGCGTATAGAATATCATATTTAGGTTAACATGTATCATGTGAGCGCTAAGGGCGTTGATGAGCACATGATAAATGTACACTATTATCCTGATCAATTGCATGCTAGTTTAGCTCTGTTTTTTGTGTGTGGTAGAGTTCCACTTCCAAAAACTGACTTAAAAGTACACGGTGATATACTGATCTATCCCAGCATTCCCTTCAGCAATGCTGAGGATGCAAAGATCAAACGCTGCCCCATGTGCCGCGTACCCATTGAGCGAAACGACGGCTGCGCCCAGATGATGTGCAAGCGCTGCAAGCATGTTTTCTGCTGGTACTGCCTTCAGTCTCTAGATGTAAGTTATGCTTATCCATCTGCATGAACCCCTGCCTAAGTACAGATCCCCAAAGTGGATATTATGAACACATATTTCTTCTTTTTGTTTTTGCTGTGTTTAAATATGAATCTATGTAGTTTAATTAAGAACTTGCCTGTAAGCCCTGTTAAACCCCTTCACTGCCATGATGTCATTTGAAAACAATTAATAAAACTGCGAAATTTGAAACCCTTAAGCCTTTTTGCCTTCATTTTCGCACTGGCATGTGAAAGGATGTCCATCAAAACGCATAGTATTGAAAATAAATTGTTATAGGACCAGAAAATATACTGTTTGCTGGCGCATCCATGCATCATTCAGCCTGGACATTTTACAGGCTCGGGCAGTGAAGGGGTAAATAACAAAATAAAAAGTAAAAAAATAAAAATCAACATGCTGTCTTGTGACACAGGCTTTGTTGTTAAATAAAGGTATAATCGACTGCTTTCTTCGGGGATGAATTTGGCTTAGTTGGTAAAGTGTCAGTTAGATTCCCTGGTGCGGCAGGGGATTTTTTTCTTGGAGTCATTTTTCAGGGCAGACTCTTTTACAGTGTTGGTATGTCTCCCTTGGACAATCACATGCATCAACGTCTGCGTGCGCATTAAAAATCACAAGTGCTGGCAGCCATGCCAGTGTCTGGACACAGGAAAATACTGCCCACACAGATAGGAAAGGGTAGTGCTGCTCTTGCGGCTGCTGTAGAGAGTAAGGCGACCCAAATTTACCCAGGTAAGGCAACCCAAATTTACCCAGGTAAGGTGACCCACATTTCCAGCAAATGTTAAATGCAGCTTTTTAAAAAAAATCAAAAAATCTTAAGTGCTCATTTTCTTTATTCTTCAGATGGTTTGAAGGTTTTGCATTGTTTAGATGATGGGGATCAGGAGCCCGGCTCAGTATAGTTTCAGTGAATGACCATCGGTGATGGTGCTTTCTCTGCCTCTGTTTGGAAAAGTTGCTGCTTTAAGTGTTAGCATGAATTCTGTTTGTGTCATTTCAGGACGACTTTTTACTGCGTCACTATGACAAAGGTCCGTGCAAGAACAAGCTGGGGCATTCCAGAGCGTCTGTCATTTGGCACCGCACTCAGGTGAGAGTAAACTGCCTTGACTGTGGCCTCACCAAAGAGGGTACAGTTCAGTTGTGTTGCTTAATGTCCTCGGATGTCAGTTGACATATGAAGTACAAGCTGAGACCAATGCCAAAGCATGGTTCAATATAGCTTTACGTCCACAGAAACCAGAAGGCTTGTTAGGACGGATAGCCCAGGACGGCCACCTCGACTCTCACACAGCTCCTGAACTATGATAGAGGGTACATGTATTACAGTTACTGATAAACTTGGTGCATCTTGGTGCGTCTCTGGTGTTCTTGGGGGTGCACCTCTGGTGCTGTACATTGCTTTAAGGATGTACCTTTGGTGGGGCTTACGTACCTTGTATTTACTCACACGCCAGGTGTGAGTTACAGTAGGCAACTCGGGTCTTTGTTGTTATTTTTGTGCTTTCATGTGCGAATTAACTCCCTTGTTTGTTGATGCTACTATTAAATGTGTTGAAGTAGTATGTTTATTTAAGAATAAGAGTAAATAATAGCCATTGTTTATATAGCACAGTATCTCAGTGACAAGGCATGCTGTACAAGATCAATAAAAAATGTATACATAAAACCGAAAAAATAATATGTGAACATTATATTTCTCACACACTACACCCCCTCCCCCACCCCACCCCACACACCAAATTCAGTACAGAATCAGGACATGTGCTGAAGTTAAATCTGATGATCTGTTTTGGACAGGTTGTTGGGATCTTCGCTGGTTTTGGTGTGCTTCTCCTAGTGGCCTCCCCTTTCCTCTTGCTGGCGGCACCTTGCATACTGTGCTGCAAGTGCAAGATCTGCAAGTGCTGTGATGACGATGACAATGATGCCATCTCCACCTGACATCTTCTGCAGGTATCGCTGCTGGTTTGGTCGCAGGTGACTGTGCAAAGCGATATCTGTTTGATGGGGGGTCGACCGATGGGTGCTGCGGCAGACAGTGACGTTGTGCAGAGTACAAGGGAGGGTACTCTGAAAATCAGACATCTCTGCAGTGTGTGTCTGAAATGAAAAAGTGTCTGTTAAATGAACCTCCATCAGAGTGGCTTAATCCTTTAGCTGACAGCAGTTGCATCTTATTTGTTTTTAAAAGAAAACTGGTGTGTTTGTGTGTTTTTTCGGTAAAAAGATTTGTGAATTCTAGAGGCAAGGTAAGGTTGCTGCTCATTCTTAAGGTAACCCTGACTTGTCTGGATCCACACAGGGTTCACTGTAATAGTAACAGTGGCAGAGTAATCAAATTTCTGATTATGGCCACAAAATGAAGATGTCTTGTTGAACTTATTGGAGAGAAAGAAAAAACAAATGGACTAAATGGAAAATAAGATGACAGTTATCTGTTTCTTAAAAAAAAAAAAAAAGAAAAGTAAAGTAAATTAACGATTTTTTAAACTGCCAGATCAATAAAATTTCCTTTGAGTGAGCATTTGTTACGCGTGCTCAAAGTGAAGCTATCTACAAATGTCATAAAATAGCTGATTATGATAGGGGAAGGTGCATGGGGTGAGTACATGAAGAATTTTCACGGTACTAATAGAATTAATAATGATGAAAATAGCTATGAGAATGTCTCAAGCTTTCTGTGTCTTTCGCTGGAAAGAGAGCTTATGGTTGCTTAGTTTTGGTGATTACGTTTGACCAGTAACACAAATTAAAGTTTCATGTTAAACAGTTCAGTTGTCTTAAGGTAGCACAAACTATATTTGTTACAGACCATACAGCTGCTGTGTATTCCATGGAAAAGTTGGATTTTTCAGTTACATGAAGAATACGAGTCTATAACTCAAGGATGAGTGGAGCAGACTACCCCTTTTGGGGGGGGGGGGGGGGGGGGGGTACTGCATTTTGTGTTTGTCTCAGACATTTACAGAGCTGTGTCAACTGTCATATGCACGAAGTTGTGTTGGCAGCAAGTGATTTTTGTGTCTCTTTTTGTTGGAGAAGAGGAACACTGTTCTTCCTTGCTGTTGATACCATGGAGCACAAAAAAACTTAGTTTGGCAAATAATTAAAGTTTTTGTTTAGTTATTTTAGTGTTAAAAAAAAAAGGTATATATTTTGTGGAGATAAGAGGAAAATGGATCAGAATAACAGGTATGCCAGTGGTGCAGACTTCTGTCACTTCAGGTAAACATTTTTTCTGAAATGGTATAGTTCTCAGTTGCTGGTTGTGTGGAATATGGGTCACATTACACTTTTACTGTTGTGTCACTTGCCTTATAAAATGATGTAAGCTATTATTGGCGGGAGCTGCCACAGGTATTGTTTTTGTTGTGACTAACACAAACACATGTTTGTCGTGACAAAACACATCTTTTGTCGTGACAAAAGTATGCTTGTCACATGACAAAAGTTTTGTTGTGACAAGCTTACTTTTGTTGCGAAAAACACACGTTTGTCTTGACAAAACACGTCTTTTGTCCTGACAAAAATATGCTTGTCGCAACAAAACTTTCATCACGACAAACACGTGTTTGTCATGACAAATATTTGTCGCAACAAAAATATTTTGTTGTGACAAACATAATTTTGTCATGACAAAGGTTTTGTTGTGGCAAGCATACTTTTGTCGCAACAAAAGACTTATTTTGTTGTGACAAACATGTGTTTGTCGTGACAAACATGTGCTTGTCGTGACAAAAGTTTTGTCATGACAAAAATGGTACTTGTGGCAGCTCCTGCCAATGATAGTAACTTGGCCATCCCCAATCAAAGTGGGGTTTGGCATGGTTTTGCTAGTGGGTCATGCGTGATTGCTAGATGGGTCACGGATCTGAAAAAAAATGCGGGGTCGGGAATAAAAAAACGTGGTCTGACACAAACTTTAACAGGAAAGTTACTGCTTGGAATGAAAGAAACAGCACTGTGTGACACAAAATTTAATGGGAAAATTACTTGCTTGGAATGAAAGAAATAGCGTGGTGTGACACAAACTTTAATGGGAAAATTACTTGCTTGGAATGAAAGAAATAGCGTGGTGTGACACAAACTTTAATGGGAAAGGTGCCTGTCTGGAGTGAAAGAAATGGCGTGCTTTGTCACAAACTTTAATGGGATGGGTGCTTGCTTCAGCTTTCTCTAAGATTAGCCCCGTATATTTTTGTTATGCTTTTGTGAACAGGATCACTGTTTTATTGAGTTGAGTTTGGTGTGTGTTGGAGTTGTGAACATGTATCATCATCTTGTGTGATTTGTAATAGGGAAGAAACAGGATGGGATGGACATGGTACTTTGAAGGATAAATTAGCGTATTGAAGACTTTACCTAATAGCTCATAGCACATATTTATGGGCTGAAATGATTTTATCTGTTTGGTTGCATGAGTTTGTTGTTTGATTTTGTGTGAGTTCACATGCACGCGTGTGCGTGCACACACACACACTCACACTCACCACACACACACACACACATGCGAGCGTGCGTATGCGTACACACGTGTGTATACTCACACTCATTTGCAGTAGCACACATACATAGCCATGAGATTCTTCAGACTGTTTGAAGTCTTACTTTTTGGAGAGTGTGATCAAATCTGTAGGTTAGGTTGGCTTTTTCAGGGATTTTACTTGATTTCAGAGTTTGTATGGTGTTTTTTTTACTTCTTTGCAGTGCGATACATGAAAGTGGTTGGGTGTATAAACATAGTCTTAAAAGCCATTCTGGCCATTTCATTGTTTCTGCGTTCCCACTCAGTCAGGTCATTCACATGATGTGGTAAGTGGAATTCTCAGAAGCTGCTGCTAGCCAGGAACCCTAGCTAGGCAGACTGCCCAACCTGACGTTTGAATTAGGGGTTGCTGGCAGCTTTGTGGCACAAACAGACTGCCAGCCAGAGACAGAAGGAAGGCATCATATTCAGCAGCAGCAGCAGTACAAAGTTCACACACAGTTACTTTTGTCTGTCATTAAACGTGTATACATGTGAACAGATTTTAACTTCTGATGGTCAGTTTGAAGCCTTTGCAAGCATTTCTCTGAGTGTCTGGAGGAGGTCAGATTCAAACTCAGAGCAAATAAACACTTTCGTTTCATAAATACTGGTTGAACAAACACACACAAAGTCTGCGAATAGAAGTTTGCAGGTTTTCTACATTTTCAAGCCAGCTTGTGTCTTCTCATGGGGCCCCTGTAACTGTTTGCTTTCTTCTTCTTCTTCATCATCATCCTCATCTTCTTCTTTAGTGATCCAAGTTTGTCCTCAGACGTCTAGCTTGATGGTATTAAGGATTCTGGCTGTCTGCAGCTGGTCCTCTTTGGAGCTCCAGAGCTTTTCTGCAAGCCTGGCTCCTTGGGGCCATTACTGCATCCGTGCTTCCTTGCACAGGGGGCAGAATCGCAGAACATGTTCTGGGGTTTGTGGGCCTGTCTCACATGGATTTGTAAGTTCCAGCAAAACAGACTGTTTGCTTTGGAAACCTCAGCAGACTCCTTGAAGAGTTGAAGTACAGTACATTTCCCTTGCTTCATTTTTAACCTCAGAAAACCAGCATCCTTGGCGGTTTGCTGAATTTGATTTATGTGCTGCTTGCAAAAAAACTTTTTCATGTCTTGAGATTGTGTGTTGAGAACCATTGTTCAACGACTTTACTTCAGTCCTATGTATGTACATGTACTGTCAGGTGCCTGTGGTGTTAGATGTGTGAACTTGAATGGTGCTTTTATTGTTGGTGCGATGCTGGCCAGTCAGGGTGCATATGAGTCTTTATGAAAATTATAATTTTATTGTTCTGTACGTGAGTGGATATGTAGCTTGTTCTCTGTGTATAATATACACGAGTGATTGGATCAGCCTGCAGTGTACGTGTGCATCTGAAATTGCAGATGTGTTCAGAAATGATAATCCTGTTCTCGTTTGCAAGCCCTGTGGGAGTGTGGACATCGCCTGGCACACATGCACTTTGAACTGTCTCATTTGGATAGGAATCAGTGTGCTACAAGCTCATTATCATTTATGGTTATTTATTTGTGGGAGCTTCTGTGTTCAGTGGTGTGACTATCTTTTGGTGTGTGTTCTGTGGTATGTGTTCATCCAAAAGAAACAACAGATTCAAACTTTATGAAATTAAAGACTGTACATACAGGTTCCATGAATGGTTGTAGCAGAAGCTCCGTATTCTCCGTTTCTTTTTTTTTCTTTTTTCCCCTTTGTTCTCAAAGGCTAACAATCAGCCTAACAGTGTTACCAACAACACTGCTGTCATACAACTGCCCCTTCCACCCACATTTCCTCATAGTCACGGTAATTCTAGCAGCATGTTGATAAAGCCAATCAAGTAGCCAGTTATCACATGACAGCACCGTGATCTCTGGCTGTTATTGTGCCCAGGTAGGAAAAGTGAAGGTTGTGTGGAACCCCCTTCATGAAACCTGTATGTGCAGTCTTTAAGTTCAGAATGTTTGAATCTGTCGTTTCTTTTTGCATCAGTAATGTGTTTAATGCATGCAGGGTGTTTGTTATGATTTGGGAATTTGGTTTCTTTTCATCAATTTTTTTTTTTTGGGGGGGGGGGGGGGGGGGGGGGGGGGGGGGCAGGGGGAGTGCAGATTTTTTGCTTGTTTGAGCTTTCTGAATCAACAAGGGAGATAATTAGCACACAAAAGATGTGGCACAAAACACAAGAACAAAGACCTGGGTCGCCTCTGGTAACTCATCTGGCATGTGAGCAATTACCCTTGGAGGGTGCACCTCGGGAGGAGTTTGTGTACTTTGTATTTACTCACATGCCGGGTGAGAGTTAACGTAGGCAACTCTGGTCTTCTTGTATTTGTGTGATGCTGTCCAAGCGCTCATTACCTCCCTTGTTTGTTGATTCTGCACCAACACTCTGGGCCTCATTCTGTTTCACGTTGTTTTAGCTTTGTTAAATATTCACCTTGCACCTACGTACATTCCTTTTAGTGTTAGCATTGATTTATGAAGAGAATTAGTGTGTTGCATGGTGACATGTCAGTGATTCGTTATGAGCGGACGTTTCCCCTCAGATCAGCTGGAACAAGAGAACATTGTTGAGTCAAGTGTAAAGCTTGCACAGTGACAAGACAGAAATGACAGCAGTAGAAGATGCTATGCTTTTTCCCCCTGAATCCTGGAGAGTGGTGACCGCCAGTCTTGCTGACTTGGAGGTTCGTATGATTTTTGAAAATCTGGTATGGATAAATTAGAGGGAGTGGTTGATGATACCAGCCTGCCCAAGCCTTATTTGCCTTTTTAACAGGGGCAGTATTGAAGGGACTGACTCTTCGAAAAATTGTGTTTGATGTTTGTGTATGCGTTTCGTTTTGTATTCATGTAGAGATTAATTTTGTGGATTTGACTTGAGGGTTTGCGTATTTATTATATGTATAAATATGTGAGAAGAGTTTTAAAATGTGCGTTAACTTATGACAGTCTGATCATCGTGAAGTGACCCTGTTTGGTTGACAGGATGTTAAAGTCCAGTTACTGTGCACTTATAAATCATATGAACCCCTTGCACTCACATCTACTCACCTTAAGACTGGAGCAGGAATGAGCAGTGTTCAACTTCTAGTGAAGCGACTGCCTTAACTTGCTTTTTTTTTCAGCATGTACTTGCATGTTGAACTAAAACCCACAAATAAGGCAGTGCCACAGAGATGGAGTCAGAAAACTTACAGTTTTATATATTTTTGTTTGTTTGGCGTATTGAGTGATGTATGTGTGTTTCGAAGTGGAGAAAGTTTTTGATTCACTGGTCAAATGTTGTTCACAAACAGCTTGGGTCTTGTAAGAATTTGTAGCAGCCAGAGGAGAGGGGATATCCCTCCCCCCCCCCCCCACAAAAAAAACAACCCAACAAGCTGCAATATATGTACTGTATATATTATGAGACAGACTTCTTGCATAAGCTGACCCCTGATGTTCATTGCAGTTGAAACTGGGTCCTTTTTTCCCCGTAGCATTGTGCCATGAGCCACTTGATTATAATATAAGTGAGCATTTCTCAAGGGAGGTATTCCAATGAAGTTCAGAGAAATTAAGGTCCCCTCTGCTCAGAACCCAGAGGTTTGCTAGAAGGTGATGGTAGGTGGTATATGCAGCTAGCTGCCATATGGTTTTTATTTTTTTGGGGTGTGTGTGGGGGGGTCCTGTTGAGCAGTTACAAGATGATGGTAGATGGTATGTGCAGCTTGCTGCCATATGGCGTTGGTACTTGCCATTATGTATTTATATATATTTATTGCCTGTCCATTCCTTTGTTATATTTTGGTCTGGTATCAGTAAATCAGACGGAATGGTTAATGGTACATTGGTACCAGCATGATCTAGCCTTATTCTTTTTTTTAACAAGGGTAATAATATTGAAGGAACTAACTCTTTGAAAATTTATGATGTTTGTGTACGTTTTGTTTTATATTTGTGTAAGGCTTAATTTTGTAGATTTGACTTGAATGCATTTGCGTATGGCAGAGTTTGACCATCTGGAGGTGATCCTGTGTGTCTGACAGATGTTAAGATCCAGCTACAAACTCCCTTAGTCCTCTTAGTCCTCTTTGAAGATAAGTAATGTTCCATGAAGAATGACTTAGACTTGATTTGGTGCATTTTCTTTTGCCCAGATATCTTCAAGAAAGCTGAGGATGGGGTCATATTTGTAATGAATTGTAACCAAGTTTTGACAAAGTATGATTTTTTATGATTTGTTCTTAATGCTTAGACATTGTTGACTTGTATGTTTTGCTTTGTTGATTTTGGAAGTTGTGCTTGATATTAATTTTTTGGATATTGATTTTTGTCGGCCTGGAGCACAAGATTTGTAGGTTGCCATTATCATAATTTCTGGGGTTTTTTTTTGCGGAACAAAATATAACAGGCAATCTAGTTCTTTCCTTTGGTAGACAGGAGCACAAGATTTGCAGGTTGCTGTCGTAATTTACTTTTATGGCAGAACAAAATAGACAGGTGATGCAGGTGTACAATGAGGGTGACAAGCCATTGTCTGCGAGTGCTGCAGGAATCAAGCATTATTTAAAATGGGTTCTACTCGGTTTTTCGTCTGTGATTTTTTGCTTTCAATGTGATTTTAATATTATGCTGTGTGTGTGATTAGCCCACTTTGCCAGGCCATTGTAATGGTAGTTTGCGTATCAGATCAGGAGATGGCCTGGCTGACTGTGTTGAGGTTTGTGAATGGAAGTCCTTAGACTGGTCTGCCCTGTGTGGGATGATTACCCAAGGAAACAGCTGTTAAAAGCTGACCAGTTTTGCCTGTTTTGAGTGATGACTTTTGGTGAGCGTTAGTGATTATTATGCTGCCATACGTAGATGTAGATTCTCAGTATTCTTTAGCAGAAACTGTCTTATTGGCTAGGAAAAGATTAAAGATTATATGCATTATGATTAAGTGTATATTCTTGCCATTCCTTAGTAGCCACCTTCAACTTTAAAGAAGTGTCTGCTACCATGCTTTTAAAATTTCACACACACTTACAGTTTCCAGAACTGTCTTAGGATGAATCAGAAACAGCAGACTAGACATCAGTAATAGGAATATCCATGGGGGTTGATTGGAACTGTGTGACGCTGAAACAATGAACAACTTTGGTCTGGACCCAGATTGTCACTTTCTTAGAGCCAAGTTTTGATTCAATTTTTATTTATTTATAGGAAAGTCTGTCCTTGTGTTGGGTTGATCATCATCCGTCCATCCTTCCATGTAAATTCACACTGAGCCATATAGTTTTAGTGACTAAATGACTAAACAGTAAGCAAATTGTGAACTAAAGAGTTATATACTGGGGCAGGCAACCCCCCCCAAAACAACAAACAAACACCCCACACTTGATGTCGACTTACTAGCAGTTTGCTGAACCTGATCAGTGACAGGACAGCAATCCTTTTTTGCCCTGACCAGAAAAAGCACAGATGTGACGAAGTGACTAAGTTGCAGCTATTATTTCGTCTTGATTTTGCCATGACCTGAATCGACTAGTTTTTTTCCTTCTTTCTTTTGAAATCCAGTAAAATGCTTGTTTATTAATGAATACTGCAAAAGATTATGTTTGGTGAGTTGAGTTGCTTTTTGTTTGTAAAATTTTGAGGATATTTTAAACTTTTTTGTTGCTGTTCTGTAAAATTTTGAGGTATTTAACTCTTTTGTTGTTGCTGTTCTCCCACTTTCATAAAGATTTGTTTTCTACCCTATTTGTCATCGTCAGTTCATTTTTACTGTAGTAAATCTTTTGTGATGAAGTGATGCTTAATGTCCTCAGGTGTCAGTTGACGTATTAGGGACAAGTTGTGACCAATGCCGAAGCACGGTTCAGTAATTCTTTACGTCCACGGAAACCAGAAGGCTCGTTAGGACGGACAGTTCAGGACGGCCACCTCGACTCTCACTCAGCTCCTGAACTATGGAAGAAGAAAAAAATCTTTTGTTTTCAGCACTTGTAGTTATAGCATAGGTATAGTTCAGTAATCCACAGGTGTAGCCAGTATTTTGGTTTCAGACATATACAATTTGACCTATGTGATCTTTATTAAACACGTAGAGTGGACTGTGTGTCAATGCTACTTTAAAGTTGTAATTTGATCATCTGCGAGTAACTGGTCATGAGGTCTTGCACAGGTAATATATGTCAGTTTAAATTTTGTAAGACTTTTAAGAGGAATATAAATGCAGCTTTTAAGTTCCGCCTAGCTTTTCCTTTTATGAATTCAAATCTCTCTGGAGATGTCAGAAATGGCTAGTCATTTGATGAGAAGTGAGGGATATTTTTTGATGGTGTGGGTCATATTGTTCAGAACAGGCACTTGTAAATGTGGAGCTATGTAATGACCAATGTTAAGCTGCTTGGTTGGAGTATCTAGTGTTTTCATTTGGATCAGACTTTGCATAAAGGTACCACTCATTGACTTGCCTTTACACTTTTAGTGATCCTGACCATATTTCAGGTCATTTGTGTGTGTGTGTGTGTGATATGATCAAGTTAAAATTGGGTTTTAAACGATGACTGGTACCATCCTAAAACAAGACACAAACACTTGTTTAATAATACAAGACACAACCTGTGAATTTAATGGGTAAAGCCCCCTTTTCAAGCGATGAAACCAGTTAAACAGTGATCAATGAAAATGTAGATTACATATCCTTTTTGGTTGTGGTGTGTTTGGAAGGTTCCACACATCAGCACACAACCAAAAAGTGGACAAGTAGCCTACACATTTTCACCGAGTATTGCCATATTAAATAAGCTTTAAAAAAGCAACCTCTTATGTGTTGGGATATTAACACTTTATGCTTATTTTGATTAGATCATAACCACTTTTTGTGTGTGTGTGTGTGGGGGGGGGGGGCTTACTTTTGCATGTATTGAAGGGAGATGATTCATGTTTTTCCACTTTACCTTTTGTTGGTCTTTCAAACTTGGCATAAGATGACAACCTTGCTTGTGGTCCAGATAAGATGATCTTAATTCAAGGTCAGGCATGTCAGAAACTAGTTTCATGTTGTGATTTAGGTTATGTCCATTGTATGGTTGCTACATACAAATCATGCACAATGCTTTGTGGCAGGAAGGTTGGACTACACATGTACTTGAATGTGAGCACAACTTTAATATTGTTCAGATTTGATATTGTGTGATGGCGCAAAAGCAAGCTTTTATCGAGTTTTTGAAATGTAGTCTTGATTCAGTTGTCAACTTGAAGTGATATTGGCCCTCGTCTTTTTTTTTTTAAGCAGTGTACTTTCATTGCCGTTTATTTTGTTTCCTGTGATAATTATTACATCGTACTGTACTTTCATGTGTGGTTGAATTGTATCATATAAAACATTAAAGCAATTTTTGCAACTCTGATTAATTGCCTTAGCTTTTGTGTGTGAATTGAGCATGTGTGCAGGTGACCAATGCCATTAGAAGTGATTTGCAAGGAAAACTGAAATCTGGGACTAGAGCCCCCCTCCTGAAAATTTCCTACTCAAAATCTATACAATCTGAGGCTATCTTGATGTATTTTTATGGAATTAAAATTCAACTTTTTCGTTCACACCCCCACCGATTGGAGCCACCTCAGTGATGACCAGGGGAAATCCCCCACACTTCAAACGACTGATCGCCAACCCAACCACCATCCAACTCCTGTGTACGCTCCCCTCTCATTGCATCTAAATTGAAGTTTCGGTCCTGCGATGTATGAAATCAATATCTCATTGCACAGAACCGAGTGCCAATGTGTTCCAGGCTTCATTTTCTCACAAACTTTCACTTCCAGCTCACCTGGTATTCTTCCTCTGTAAAGTGGCCTCCTTCATCATATTGAAGTCATTGTTTGGGATTGCGCAGCAGTTTAAAAAATAAAAAAAAGGGAAAAGAAATTAAACTACATGTACAGAGTTTTGAGTGTCCCACTGACTTTTCACGTCTCCGACCAACTAGACCAGTCCAGCTGCCGTTTACTGATACCCACTCCCATTTATTGGCACAGCCGGTCGAACATTTTGCCATGGTTTACTTGAGCGACGGTTAGTCTTTCACTTTCAAAATTATTGGAACATGCATACTTTTTTTTTTTAAATAGTTTAAACAGGTAGAAATGACTGTGTTCAAGCCTAATGCCTACCCGTGAGAGTAACAGCCAGCAGCTGTGTTGACAATTAATTTAAGCGACCAAGACGGGCAATAGCTGTGTGTGAACGTTTCATGGGTATTTGGTGCGGAATTGAAACCAGTATCCCTGAAGAATTTGTTTTCCCATGGACACTCCCTCCCCCGGTCAGTTTCTCAGTTGCAAAAATGTGCGTTTTCACAATTTTTATGCCCGTTCATCCACTACCTACGGCCTGGTGTTCTTTGAAAACATGGGTGAATTTTTACCCAGGATGCATGGCGCCTTAAACCTTGCCAACATCGCTTTAAAACTTTCTTCCTGTACGTTGTGGGTGAAAATTCACCCTCAATTTATAAGAGGATCACTTACACCATGAATGCAGTGGGTAAAAATTCACCCATGATGAACATAACTTTCACTGTGTACATTGTGGGTGAAAATTAACCCATGTTTAACATAGCAGACTTGTCACATTGTGGGTGAAATTTCACCCATGATACTAAATTGATAGGGGTTTCCCTTTTCATCCAGTTTGTGGCACAGCTGTGTAAAGTAATGCAGTACCTCACTCAGTTTGCTGGGCTGATTACTTTTCAACTGGTTGGTTATGAAATTATTCAGCAAGTCGATGAATTTGTTCACACCTTTCTCTGTGTGCTAATCTGTTATGGTGACCATGCCACAATGTATCACAACTATGAAATAGCTGAGAGAATATATACTTTGCATCAGCTTGGCAAAAACGAAAATGAAAACATTAACTTACCAAATTTTTAAGAACAAAGAACAGATTCATCAACGATTTCTGGGTTTGCACATGACACATTAGCTCCAGATTGGTAAACAGAACTCTGTAATAATGCTGCTCAAGGAAAGCACTTTGCTCCTTTCATTTTGTAAAGGACTAGCACCTTGCAAAGCTGCTTCAGTGTAGCATCTCATTGTGTATAGATCATCATCCACAGAATAAGAGACGCACATGCATTCAAGTTTGTATGCTCTGATATTAACTGTCAGGAAGTCATTGGCTGCCAGAGGTTCTGGACCAAATTCAGTGGTTTCCCTGGCTACCATCTGCCAGCACATCAGTTCAGTTACCACTGGTATGGGTGAAAATTAACCCATTTGTATGGCATGCAGTGTTGCCATTTTAAAACGGGTCAATTTTCACCCAGGACATATGGCGTGTTAAATGTTTATTATTTACATTTAGTTTTTCACAAATGTACATTTTTTGCAAGCACAAGGGTAAAAAAGTAGTCATAAAAGTTCCTTTTTGAAACTCAAATATTTATAGTTATGAATTTCAGGGCCAAATTTTCATATGCTGTGTGCAGCAAAGGTTAGATATACATTAAAAAATATATATCCACAAATATATATCTATTGCAAGCACATGAGGGGAGGATAGACATGGAAATTCCTTTTTGTAACAAATATTTTATCAAGTTGAATGTATTCTCACCCATCGTGAATGGTGGTCAAGAATGAACTTGATCTGGATCAAACTTCATACCAGAGTATTTAATATGCAATGAGGATCAACCAGTGACAAGATCTCCAAT
The DNA here is from genome assembly GCA_018857735.1 of Alviniconcha marisindica. Taxonomy (NCBI): domain Eukaryota; kingdom Metazoa; phylum Mollusca; class Gastropoda; family Provannidae; genus Alviniconcha; species Alviniconcha marisindica. The sequence goes on from JABMCL010002793.1 coordinate 248,600, forward strand.
AACAGATTCATGGCAGCCTAACTTGTAAGGACCCAGTGCATTACAAAGGTAAAGGTATCCATTTCATCACACAGTTACATGCATTACTGGTGGATTGTTAAAATAAGAAAATGATAGACCAGTGTGCAGAAGACAAGAGATGGGGTTTTACTTTTGACTTGAAGAGAGTGAAGATGAATGCTTGACACCCAGAGAAAGGCAGATGTATAGTCACTCTTGATCAGTCATATGATGGAACTTGGTAAGACAAGACATGTGTCAATGTAGTCAAGACAAGTTTAAGATTATTACATTTTATTGGCATTAAAACAAAGATGTTAAAAAATCTAATAAATTAAAGTTTCATTTCTGGTAATAAACATTATGTACATATGATAGAATTGTTATGTAAAAAACCAAGACATGTTCACTCTTAAGATGTTAGTCTTGAGTTACTGGCTGAGAGTACAATTATGTGTAAGATTCCCACTTTTTACAACACAAACTTGGTAAATAAGGCACTTATGATTCTGATTTATGCATAGTCTCAGGCACTCTTCATGTTGTGAATAAATTTGGACAATTATTCAGTCAATACTTTCAAACCACATCAGACAAGTGTCAATAAATCCAAGGTCATAAAACAGTCATAAATAGGACTAAAATACAAACATGAGCATGAGTAAATATTGATTTACTAAAATGAGTGAATGCCAGTGAGTAAAGATGTCACATCCATAAAAGGTTGGTCCCTTGCAACTAAAGCCCTTGGCTTTATGATCAGCAGTAAAATTTGAACACACTCTGGTGTAGTAGCCAAAGCTACAGTCACATGTAGTAAGACTCAAGTCTAAAATTTACTGTTCAGTTTGCACTGTAAAACCCATGGAAGAATACACTGCAAACCCACATAAGGCTGCAACAGTGTTCTGATTGCACTACTTTAGTATTTGGCCAGTCCTGCTGCATTGGCTAGAAATCCGCATCAAGTGTGAAGGTGTGGTTGTCCTTGCTCTCGCCCATGACCCCCATGCGCTGGTACTCGCCTACTCGCTTCTCAAAGAAGTTGGTCTTGCCTTCCAGGGATATGTGTTCCATAAAGTCAAATGGGTTCTCAGAGTTGTACACCTGCAAAATGACACATTGAATGTCTTTAAAGATGTGATTTGTCTGAGTGCTCTACATCAATGTGAAAGAGATCACCATGTAAAATTATAATACTAGTAAAAATTGAAACCACAAAGCAAGCATCATTTTCTTAGTCCTGAACAGTACAGCCAGATACAGGGTTAATTACTTAATGGGACCACTGAGATAACAAACACCTGCATTTTCAACACAATAGTTTATTCATGCCGCATGGGGCAATTCTATTATTGATGAGGACTAAAAAGAGGGGCTGTTAAGCATACCAGACCCCAAAATATCAGTTTGATGGAAAGCCATAAACCTGTGATGGATTTTAGTATCCCCCTCCCCCCAGTTATGCTGCCTTGCAATGCTAGTCAATGGAATTACAGATTGTGCCTATTTTCTTTGGTCTGTGTTGCTTGTTGCATAGCACCCAGGACCATTTGTTGATATGGAGAGCTGTACAACTTACCTTTTGACACTCCAGTTCAAGCAGTAGTCTGTCGGCCACAAACTCAATGTACTGCTTCATGAGGTTACAGTTCATGCCAATGAGGTTGCAAGGCAAAGCCTCCGTCAAGAAAACCTGTTCGATCCTCACAGCGTCCTTGATGATTGTGTAGATCCTCTCCTGGGATGGCTTGCTGGACAAGTGTCGGAACATCAGGCAGGCAAAGTCGCAGTGCAAGCCCTGAGGATAGGACAGAGGATGGTCATTTAAATACCCAGTTTATAACATGGTTAAGATAACATGCCATGAGCATGGGGTACCTTCCCCTGAATTTCATCCTAAAACTAAAAAACAAGTTGCAGCAAATTTAGATGTTAAACTAATGATGCAATACATACAGAATTGAAATCAGATTTTGGTATAGCAATATATATTTTTTGTTTACACAAAAATGTAACTGGGTGTTTAACGCAGTCAACCATTATGGTTATTATCAGGATGATGACACATAAAAGTGACTAAGTAACACATGCCAAATATTATGTGTACAGCACTTCATGTTTTCTTATCCTCAAGTATAAAATTAAAATTGACTTATATGATCCAATGATAGTTGCCCTGGTGATGAAATGCTGTGAGCATAATTATATTCACATCGAAAATATTTGCTGGATTCATTTGTACATGAATCTGCTTGTGCTTTACTATACATAGAAAAAGTTCAGAAATGATGTGTTTGACTGCTTCAGTATACTTAAATGGAAAGTACCACATTACTGCAGTTCTATTACTTTCAGGATCTGAGCAGCATAAATGTTAAAACTTGCATGCTGGGCCTGCTGCATCCCCTTTCCCCCAGTGTCCCTGCAGAAGCAGGTTGTCGTTTAGTTTGACCTTTTGCCTGGGCACCAATGCATTGGATTCAGGGGAGAGCCTACACCGTTTTGTGGTTGGTGTAAATAAAAGTTATGTTACAGCAATCTCTGACTTGTGACTCTTCATTCATGCTTCAAACTGGCTTCCCTCACTCCCCACCCTGCTTCCCTATAATATAGGAATAGCAGTGCTAATTGTATTGTGCTTAAGTAAAAGAAAGAAGAGAAAAATCAACTCACCTCATCCCTGCTGATGAGCTCATTGCTGAAGGTCAGGCCTGGCATGATTCCCCGCTTCTTCAGCCAGAAAATGGCAGCAAAAGACCCTGAGAAGAAAATGCCCTCCACAGCAGCGAAGGCCACGACACGTTCACCATAGGAGGAGTTCTGGTCATTGATCCATTTGATCGCCCAGTCAGCCTTCTCCTTGACACATGGCATCGTCTCAATGGCGTTGAATAGAAAATCTCTGGAGACAAAGAGTAAATCATATTGTATACCATAAGGGAAAAAAAACTGCAATGCAGCAGCTACAAAATTTACAAGCTGTTCTGATTTTAAAAGTTATCTAAAACCTTTTAAAAGATGACGAGAGTTGATTCTGAGTGACATTTACTGGGATAGTTATACACAAGTTCAAAAACAAAACAAAAAAACAACTGTGAGGAAGTGAACCAATGAGGAATGTGCATGGTCATAAAAAGTGCAAGTTGTTTAGGTGTATTCCTAGTACAAAAACTACTCGTCACAAACAACAAAATGAGATGCCAACACAGTATCAGTAAGTAGGAACAACAGAAATCTATTGCTGAAAGAAAAAGTAAAGTAGAGGAAGACTGATACTGGCATGATTATATAGCAGTCTGTTTTTCAATTCACAGTGCTGACCTTTCTTCAGAGTTCTTGATGTAGGTATCAATGAGCAAGCTGTACATTTCGCTGTGGATGTTTTCCATGGCAACTTGGAAACCATAGAAACACCTGGCCTCTGTGACCTGCACCTCCTTGCTGAATCGCTCCACCTGTAGGCATTATCATGAACATGGAATCTGAAGTCAAGCCTTGTATTAGTTGTATTTTATAGAATATGCACCAGCCTGTCAAGTATTTGCCATTACGTAACAGATGAATACACACAAAACCCATGTTACTTTTTGCAGTGCTAGCACGACAGTGGGTATACAAGCTGTCTGCGGCATGAAGATTAGCATTTCAGAATGGACTGAAATGTCTGGGGGTTTGATTCTTTGACTTCCATCAGTAGTGTGGAGTTTTCAGCACTGATTTCCATCTTGAGTTGCATCCACTTCTGAGATTGCATCTATGAAGCTGTTGCTCAAAAGTACCAGGCTGATACCAGTTTTCATGCCTGGTAGTGGTAGCGTTAAAAGTGGGACATATCTGTAAAAGGCTTAAACATGGTCTGTGGTCCAGTTTCACTAATATTTTTATCATCCACAGCCATCATCGCTGTGGCCCATCATGCTCAGTCCTCAATGCTTCTGCCAGAGCCAGTTCTGGTCAACAAAGCCTTTGGTTAGTTTAGAAGACAGTTTACTAATGGACTGAGGATTGGCCATCACGGCAGCCTGCATATGTATGCACTGTGGATAACCTACATGACCCATGGTGGCGGGGGATGATGTGGAATAGAACTTGCTAAGCAGGTGCCAGTGGTGAGTTTATACATGTAGCACTAGGAATGATTTTCCAGTTCATGTTAAAAAACAAACCCATTCTATGATGGCATTAAATTTAAAAGTAATTTTTGTTTTATAATTTACAATTTATGTTTTGATCAAAGTTAAAGTTGTGATTAGTTAAGCACATTTCCACACACACCTCAAAAGAAAGAGAAGATTGTAAAACTAAAATCAAAGCTTACTAAGTTTTCGTTGACAATGCCATCACTGGCTGCGAAGAAGGCCAGCACATGAGAAATGAAGTGCTTCTCCTCAGGTTTCAACTTTTCCCAGTGCATCAAGTCTTTGGACAGATCCACTTCCTCAGCTGTCCAGAATGACGCCTCTGCTTTCTTGTACATCTTCCAGATGTCCTGGTATTCTATAGGGAACATCACAAAGCGACGTGGGTTTTCTCGCAGCAAGGGCTCATCTCGATATTGCTCCGTTTTTGTGGGTTTTTCCTGGGGACACAAAATCACATTAATACAAATAAGATTAAAACTGAACATGTATTGCTGAAGCTAAAGACTTAATAGTATGATTATGAGAGTAAGAGTAACAGAAATTAGATTATGATGGCATGAATTGTAAGTGGACCCCCCCCCTTAAGGCAATAAGAGCATGCCCACTGGAAATATATCCCTTTATAATGTAAATAAACCCCTAAAATGAGACAAAGGTGACCACCTTCAACTACAAGAATTCATTGGTGGTCTGTCAGGGGTTTCTATTTTATTTTTTTTGCCTATCATATAGCTAAGACTATACTAAACAAATTTGGTTTGGGTCCAAATCTGAGTTAGTACTGAAAAATTAATAAACATCAAAATGTGACCCTGTGGCCTGTATAGACTTGCTGAAATAGAACAAAACCTTTTATCTTTAAATATGCAAGAACAAGCAACTAGTTCTACATTACATAATAACATGCCATAGCCACTACATAAACTTGTACAAAGCAGATCACTCACTTCTTTTTCAACTGGGGTAACTCTATCCAACTGAATGTTCTGGAAAGAAAGGCAGAATAACAGTTAAATTTTGTCAACAGGCTGTTGATTAAACCCCCCCCCCCCACCAAACCTCAACCTGCAAGCAATCCAGTGTTACTATTGCATAAAGTATTCTTAGAAAATAAATTTTCCAGCAAAATACTTGAATTGTTAAGAACAAAGATTTTTCCAAAATGCTCTGTACTTATTTCTGAATTTTAAAGTTATATAAACTAAGTCATTTGAGCCGGATTAGTTAAAACACTGACCACTGTCAAATGTCATGGTTTGTATATTATATCACACTAGAGGCTTCACTCTGATACAGTAATCACTGTAAACTGGGCTTTATAAGTGCTGACAAGTTGCAGTCTCTAAAGTTTTGCAGGACAGTTGTGCTAACTAGTAGAAGTGGGGATGGAAAATGTGAATTTGACTGGACAATGACATTGAGAAAAGACAATTTTTAGAACTGGTTTTCTGACAACCAGGACTTGCAGCAAAATGCTGGGCAAGGTAAATTGTGACGGTGTTATTAATATCAATATGATGCCATTAAAAATATTTAAAAAAAAAAAAAACTGTTGTCAGATTCTGCAAACTCCAAGAAATGGTTATGTTGTGACATTTGAAATTTAGATGAAGTTACATTAAATTCAAAATGTATAGAATTTTGTTTACTCAAAACAAACTGCACCACTGCAACTAGTGCACACGCACAAACTTAAAGTAGCAAAAACCAAACTCACGCACAATAATTATCTGTATCTGTTGTTGCTAGCTTTGCCAACATTGTGTAAAAACACCATGACCGAGGAAGCTGAAAGGCAAGTAAATTTAACATAGGCCTACCTTTTATTTTTTTCTAGGAATAAAGATATAGCTGGATATATATATTAAAACAGACTAAAAAAATAAAGGTATAATATGAAGAGGAAAATTAAGCTGTTGCACTGAAATAATGTTAAAACTAATCTAACTTAAATGATAAACGTACCTGTATCTGGCTGTCTCCCAGGACTTTGGCCATTTTGGGTTTCTTCACAAAGAGGCCGTTTTTGGGTGGCTGCAAAGAGAAAAGTCAGCGTACAGTAGTTTTAACGTTAAGCTCAGCTCAGTAGCTGTCTTATTTATTATTTTAACTCCCAAGGAACTGATCATGACCACCTTTTTAATACACATCGCTGCAGGACTTGAAACGCTCTGGCAGAGCGAATTTCTTGATAGGAAGAAGTATCATTTCGTCATGTTACAACTGAAGAACAAAGGATGGCGGTAAAATTCGAAGTGAAGGGTCAAAGTAAAATGCTGAATCTAATTTTAGCAGTCAATGGTTGGTAAAATGATTTTACCCAATGATTTTGTACAAGACATTGAAATAGCGAAATATGCATTTGTTAGCCAACAGTACACCAGGTCGAACACAAGCCTCTGAAAATCAAAGTCGTCTGCTCCGTCAGACTGCCCTGTTTGTCAGTTTGACAAGTTCTTTGAACAATGCACGACAGCTAAATTCGCAGGCAAACGTATGGTGTAGTATCATAACTGCTAGCTATTCGTTAATCGAATTCGAACTGGCCGCACTTGCTATTATTCCGATTTCGTTACTTTATACTTGTGTTGTCAGTGAGCCGACCGGCGCGCTTTTTTTTTCTTTCTAAGTCCGTGTAGTTCAGCAATTTACGTAAACACGATGATATTACCTGGTTTTCGTCGTTCATCTTCAATTTTTTAAGCTGTGTGGACAGCTGTGGCTCATTTTTCAGTGACAAAGACATTCTGTTGTTGTTGCTAAGTACTTTTTGATTTGAAAGTTTACAAAATTTGAGCAAGAGAACACTGAATCCCTGCAAGTCCTGGCCCTAAAGTCCGCGAAAATGATTTCAATCCCCCGCGTTTTAGGAAAGAACCCAATACAAAGGCGCGCAAGGGGTGTTCTCGAAAGTTGATTGGTCACAATGGAATATTCTGTAGGTGGCAAGGGTAATTTTGGTGAATAACAATATTTTTGTGCTGTCAATTTTGCTATTTTATTTTGTACAACATGTTATTGTCTAAAATTTATTTACTATGAAGCAAACGATATGTTCTTTTACCCGTATAAACAAAAGATTCAGATTTTTTTCAAGGGAGTTACCCCCATTTTCGGACTGTTCTATGTAAGACTTAGCAACATAGACGCTCTCAATTGATATTAATACGCATAGTACTTTCGGTTGTTTCACTCAATAACAAATCATCAGAATATTGTGTATTGATCCTCAGCGCAATATTTCTCTTTAATTGAGATTTATTTCTCTGAATTAATCCAAATGAAGCCAAATGTCATTGACACGCTAGGACTATAAATTAATGCGTACATATTTCCGGGTTTGAGTGCATAGGCGTGATTGTTTAGACATGGCGGACAGTGTGAACGTTGTGGACGATGAGTTTCAAAAAAGAATCCACAGCAGGGCGCCCTCGGGTCACATTCACAAAGGTTTGACCAGTAGACATACACTAACGCAGATACATATGTTGTATGGATACATTGCCTTGCATTTCGCTTTTTGTGTCAGATCAATATTGAAAGTACACGATTTTTCACTTTTTCTTGCCGCCAGACAGTGCCTATTATATGATTATATTGCTGACTGGACTCTTGCAGTCAAACCAGTAAAACAAAACAACACTCATACACGCGCATGCACACACACACACACACACACACACACATACCAAACAACAACAACAAAACTTGATAAACAGGTGCAGTTTACAACCATTTGGCTTCCCTGTGACATTAGTCGAACAACCAACAGTATGTTTATTCTTTTGCAGCTGTTACTGTTAGACATGTGTACAGTTTAGTTACTGTTCCGTTGCCACTGTGTGTCAGTTGTTACTGTTTGTGTTTTTGGCAAAACTAATATTAAGCAGTATGTGACATGAGCCAAGCTTTTGGTTTCATATATATATATATATATATATATATATATATATATATATATATATATATATATATATGTATAGACATATATATATATATATATACATGGTCATGGGAGAAAAAAATCAATGTCAATCAATAATTATGAATAATACAAAACAGTAATAAATCAATTCATAATAACACTGGGAGATTATACATGTATGCATGTATATATAATACACACCAGAAAAAAGAAATAGATTTTATTTGTGTGTGTGTGGTTATTTACAACAAACTGCTTCTGAACCATTTGTGGAGCTGTGTTTTGAAGCTGATAAGTGAATTGCATGACTTTATTTGAGTTGGGATAGTATTCCAGAGAGAGAGAAAGAGAGAGAGCTAAAACTCATAAACTTGACTTTGCTAGGACCATAGTTTGAGATTGTGGGTGGGGGGTGGGGAGATAATCATAATATTTTATCACAGACCAGCCCCCTGTGTGTGTATGCGTGTGTGTGCATGCATGCATGTGTGTATGTGTGTACTCAAACTGGAAAACTTTTATTTTACAAGGATTGTAGTTGAGACAGAGAGAGACAGAGGCAGACAGACAGACCGAGACAGAGAAGAAGAAGAAGAAGGAAATATGAACAAGAAAATATGTGCATTAAGAAATAACTGTATGTAGTTCTATTAACTATAAAGCCACAATTAATTTCTTGCAGTTACACTACAGTACAGTACATCTTTTCCTTTTGATTTGAGACATTATGAACCAGATGGGACCATCAAATCTATTCTTGTTCAAAGATATAGATGATATTTATTTTTATGTGACTTATACATTTCTGTTGAGTTTACTGTAGCTGTAGTGTGGTCTGTTTTTCAGGACATAGTGTTGTAGCAGCAAATGCATCCATTCCCACAAAGTTCCAGACCATTGTCACAGAGAATGGGGACAAAAAAGGTTTTCTTGCCAAGTCAAAACGCTTTCAACCAGATGCAAACATAGTAAGTATTATTCATGTTATTGCTTATTTTTATTTGATTAAAAAAATGTGCTTGGATTTTTATAATTTTAAATTCTTCAGTAGAAACAACCACCAAGCAGGCCATAAAAGCTGAGGCACTGCCTTCATCTAAAGCCCGTTCTTAACTGGGCAAATGTTTGTTCGCCGAACATACTTCGGACAGTTTGACGAACTATGATTCGTTTCTTGATTGAACCTTTAGTTCGCCGAACATGGTTCGGACAGTCCAAACTTTACTTCGTTCTCCACTGGCTTGTAATGAGATGCAAGCTTCGGCCCGAACTTGCGGCAGACGCGCAGCAGACAGCATGATCGAAAATGTAGGCTAAAGTCAAGTCAAGTCAAGTCAATATACTTTTGTCATCCCTCACAGGATAATTCAACTAACTACTATCTCATTCTGGGTCTCGGAGACAAGGCTGCGCCTCCCACAAGTCAACAAATAAACAACACATAAATTCCCTCTGAAGCAAGTGAAGAACCTAGCGACACCGTCATCCATTTTTATTTTCATTTTTTATTCATCCACAGGAGAGCTCTGCTCTCGGCCAATCAGAGGCAATGATCGTTGAATAGGGCGAATGTTCCCAACTAGGTTCGCGAAGAAAAGTTCGCCCAATTATTAACCAACTAGGTTCGCCAAATACTTCCAACTAGGTTCGCGAAGAAACATTCGCCCAATTAAGAACGGGCTTTAGATGAATTGTTGATTCAATGGGATGTCATTCGACCATGTCAGTGAGGCTTTTTTTGCAAGCTGTGTCATAATTAGTTAATATTATGTGAAAGCAGCATGAAGGGATTCTTCTGAATGTTCTTTTCCTTAATTTCTGTTACAGACAGACGCCCCGGCACCAGGAGAGTATAGAAATCATGGGAAGTTTGACAAGCTTAGTCCGTCATTCTCCAAGAAGGGCACAGGTGGATTTGCATCTAAGGTACACAATTTCACACTGTTCATTTTCTGCCTCTTCTGTTACTCCCCTCCTACCCATTTTGTTTCCTTTACTAAATTTGCCCTGATTTGCCCTACAAGTTTGACTGGGCGTTAAAAAATGTTGATTTACTTACCTTTTTTTTTTACTAATTAAACTAAATCGACTATTTGCAAATCAAAGTCATATTTTATTTTTAATGAAAGTAATATTTTGTTTTTAATATATTCTTCTGTTTTCTTTAATAATGATAAAAAATAAATGCATTTCCAATGTGCCAAATAGTCACGTGTGAGGCTCAAAGCGCTATACATGAACCATCACAACCTAATTTGATAATGCAATGCATATATATATAATATAATGTCACTCTATCCCTTTCTGCCCCACTCCCCCACATCCACGCATGCGCACACCCACACACATACTCACCATTTTATAACCCCTCACTTCCCTCTCTCTTTCCCAGTCTCTCTTCATGCCCCATTCTCCAATAATTATCAGTCAGTGAAGAAAGATGTCAGCAGCCCCCCCGCATACCCCCCCCCCCCCCTCAATTATTTTGTTTTTTTAAATCAGATACAACATTCAGTGCTTGTGAAAGGGTTAGAGTAGCTCAGAGTAGGCAGAAGTAAAGAGAAAGGTTTTAAGAGAAGTTTTGAGCTATGAGAGGGAACTGCTGTTCTTGATGTTTTAATGATCTAAATAAAGCGTAAGTACAGTATACTTGTTTATGGACATGTCTTTGCTACCTATTTATCTACTAGCTAGAACAGTAGAAGTAGAATGTACAGTTTATTAGCAAGCACCAAAAGTACATCGTTCATCAACTGTTAGCGAATCATAATCTTAAATCATCGTACTGAAAACAAGCAGATATATTGTATCTCCCATCACATACGTAATCATCCCACTGACTCAATTTTTCAGTTTGTTGTTGTTTGTGAACATATCTATTTTTTTCATCAGAACTGTAACTGGGAGAATGCAAACAGCAAATAAAAAGTGTGGCTTAATGTTGTTGGGTTTCTTTTTTCCCCAGTCTAAGCGATCAACCAAATTTGTCATGTCCAACGCCCCGGGCCCTGGCATTTACTCACTTCCAAGCTTGTTGACAACGCGTAAGGACTTCAACAGAGGACTGCAGGGTGTGTTTGCAGCCCCTATTGCCGAACATGTGGAGAAATCAAATGGTATACCAGCACCAAATAACTACAACGTAAGTCCTGCTGTACCTCTTGCTTTTGTTCTTTTTGATGAATGCTGTGAATGCTGAAACAGAAAGTATTTCGTGTCTTGAGTATTATTCAAAACATAATTTATATTTCATTCTGGGCATTTCAGATATAAATTCAGTAAATAAGTATGGGTAAAAGTGTTGACTCAATGTATTGACCTTACCTCTGTGTTGATTGTTATTGTAATATTTGCTGTTTGTTTCCATTAAATATATATTTCAAGGCGTGTTGCATTTGAACAAGCATGCATGGTTTGTCCATTGCTGAACTGAAGATTGGCATGTTATACCCACAAATTGAGAGATGTGGTAGTAGAGTGTGCAGCAATAAACCAAATCAGAACAAAACAGATGTGCATATATATATATATATATATATAAGCAAACGAAATACACCTTTTTTCTCTCAGCTTGGGTTAAAATCAAAGAAACAAACAAAACTCCTTTCTATTCTGAATCTGAGGCAAGCGTGATGCACAATGATTACCATCATTCCCAGACAAGCACTATCGTCACCGTCATTCTGAAATTTACTGGTTTATGTGCTGTTCTGAACGTGTGTCTAGATAATGAAGGTGAAGCTTGGAAAAGCAAACAACGTAACAGCCGATGCAGCGTTCAAGTCCAAGTCGAGGCGGGAGCTGTTGAACATAGCTGCACAGGCTAGCGTCCCCGCTCCAGGTTGGTGCAGAAGTCTGTGTATCGCTGTAGTGCATTGAATGATTAATACACCCTGTGTTACATTTGTCCACTTTTACAACCCTTTACAAGTAACCAGCGCCCTGCTGTTGCTGTAGCGTTCCCCAGCTGGGTACATGTAGTTGGACATTGACAAATGCGTTCAGTAGGATGAGAGGAATGTGTGTGTGTGACCATTTTTTACTGCCTGCCACATGGACAGCTACACATAAATCTTTGGTGGAGGCACCCTGACGTTAAAACCTGTGCACATCAAGTGAACAGACAGAGAGGCAGAAGATAAACAGAGAAACTATGAAACAAGCAATCAGAGAAACAGGGAAACCAACAAAGTAAATAATGTATAATACAGCTGTGTGCATTCATCACATATACTCACACATGCATGTATACATGCATGCACACACGCATGCATGCATGCACGCACACACGCACGCACGCACGCACGCACGCGCACACACACACACACAGAGCTGAGCACATGTGCACACACAGTTGCATGTTCGTCCCCCTCAGCCCCCCACATATGCCTGTACACACACACACACAGGCCATGTCTGCTTTGTTTTGTAGCTAGTGTTTTCCTCTTTTGTCATGGATTTCTCCTCTGCAGGCCAGTACATGGTCAACGATGAGATGCAGCATGAGAGCGTCAAAGTTCCTTTCTCCAGCTTCAAGTCACAGAGCAAGCGTGAACTGATGGCAAAACCAGCAGCAGTGAGTCACTGCCTTCTCTGGGACTTTGGGGCTCAAATCATGTTGTTGTTATTGTTGTGCTTGGCAATGGGGGTGGTGTTTGTTGTTGTTCTTGATGTGTGTGTCAGTGTGTGTGTGTGTGTGCGTGCGTGCGTGCATGCGTGCATGCTTAATTTTATTCCTGGAAGAAGGAACTTGTTTCTGTTGTTGGTATTTTGCTGTGCAAGGCATCAAACATTGTTTAACACAGTAGAGCTGGAAGGTACTTATGCATCACTGTCAAATCTAAATGTACACGTAATTCTTTCTTCCAGTACCCTGGGCCAGGCCACTACAAACCTAATGAAGCAGTGGAGCCAGCCAACCGCTTGATATACCCGTAAGTGGAATTCTGCAAGTAAGCTCTTCCCTGTAGTGTTACTGTGTCTCATCATTGCTGATCTCCCTCCTTGCTTCTTCATGCCTGCCACCACTCTTTCATGAATTTTACAAAGGTTAACAGCCTGCTATCACTTTCATGAATTTCATGAAGGTTAACAGCCTGCCGCCACTCTTTCATGAATTTCACAAAGGTTAACATCCTGCTATCACTCTTTCATGAATGTCACAAAGGTTAACAGCCTGCCGCCACTCTTTTGTGAATTTCACAAAGGTTAACAGCCTGCTATCACTCTTTCATGAATGTCACAAAGGTTAACAGCCTGCCACCACTCTTTCATGAATTTCACAAAGGTTAACAGCTTGCTATCAGTCTTTCATGAATGTCACATAGTTTAACAGCTTGCTATCATTCTTTTGTGAATTTCACAGAGGTTAACAGCCTGCAATCACTCTTTCACAAATTTCACAAAGGTTAACAGCCTGCTATCACTCTTTCATGAATTTCACAGAGGTTAACAGCCTGCCACCACTCTTTCATGAATTTCACAAAAAGTTAACATCCTGATATTCTTTCATGCATTTCACAATGGTTAACAGCTTGCTATCACTTGTTGATCAGTGTTAAAATGGTCAGGTACCTTCACAAAGGCCATGAACCTATTACCACTCTTTCACTCTTTCACAAAGGTCAAGAGGCTGCTATCACTCTTTCATGAATTTCACAAAAGTCAGGAACCTGTTACCACTCTTAATCAATTTTAAAAGGACAAGAGGCTGCTTGCTGTCATTGCTTCATCAATATTGCAAAGGTGAAGAAGCTGCTATCACTCTCCCAATATTTATTGTGGAACGACAAAATGTGTATTGCCCTGATATAACCGTAATGGTTGACTGGGTGTAAAACACCAAGATACCTTTACCTGTCACTCTCCCATCAATTTCACAAAGATCAAGATTGCTGACAGTCTTTTGTCAGTTTTCTCAATGTTGAGAGGCTGCTATCACTCTCCCATCAATTTCACAAAGGTCAAGAGGCTGCTAACACTTTCATCAGTTTCTCAAAGTTGAGAGGCTGCTAACACTCTTTCATCATTTCACAAAGGTCAGGAACGTGTCTAGCTGCCAGGCCTTGCATGCTATTCTGACCAAGCTGATGCTGTGCCATTCTTTGTGTGTGTGTGTGTGTTGTGTGTGTGTGTGTGTAAATTATATAAATTACTAGTTTGTTTATTATGTAACTTTTGTATTTTCAATAACTGGTCTTTGAGTTTTAAAATATACAATATATGTTATAGTGTACTGTGATGTGGTTAATGTTCAGCCACGTTTCAGCCACGTTTTAATTTCTCAGATGAGATAATAAAGTAATCTTGAATCTTGAATCTTTGCAGGCGCAAGCACTACCTGTGTATATCGGCCCCAGCCATGCCGCTGCCCCAGACGCCACCGTTACCTGGTCCCGGCAGTTATGAGATGGTGGACTATGAGGGTCCGACCAAGCACTACATGTCTGGTGCCGCCTTCGTCTCCACCACCAGTCGATGGACCGGGAACACAATTGTTGGGGCTGGAGAGATGCCTGGTCCTGGTGAGTCCCCGTGGTGTTTTCATTGTGACCACGCAGATTTTGTTCGAGGATCAGTGGTTGGTGTTGATTTGATCTGTGTGAGTTACTTTTTTAGTTTTTGGTTGCGTTTTGTATCTCACTTATATTCCTGGAGGTTTTGGACATTCAGAGGAAAGTTGAGTGTGAACTGCCCTGACACTGCTGTGTCCTGATGTTGATGGAGATTTTTGGAGGGTGATTCCTCTTCAGTTTTGAACGGCTGTGGGGTCTTAAACTTAAAGAAGAAACTTAGGGAAAGTAGTTTGGTTTAGACATGACCCTAACCCAGGGTTGAACCTGCAGTCTTTCCATCTTGATTCAAGTGTGATACCTCTGTAATGTTCTCCTAGTGGATTTTTACAAAAATATTTAGCTCTGTTTTTCAGTATTTTATACTATCAGATAATCAGTGGCAAACCTGCCTTGAAATTATGGATACTGGTTGAAGTTACGGATACTTGAAGTATAGAAACATGTGTAATTTTATTTTAATTTACAGGTAGATGGGTGTGTTGCTTTGCTGCTTTTTTCCTGCTTTTTTTCTTCTCATGAATGTACACAGGGTATTTGTGAGATATGCTTGGGAATATGCTGACGTGCATTATTTTGCAACTGATATGCATTATCTATAATAATAGTAATAAGGCTTGTAACACGCAGATTCCCATCCAAATGACACAGTTCAAGGCGTGGAGGTGGTATGGGGAAAGGGAAGACAGCCAGTCAAACAGATAGATTTACAGACAACTAGAAGGAAGGAAGAGGAAAAAATCAGCAAAACTACTCTTTTCACCCACGTGTATATCTGTACCCGCATACACACAACCAGTATTTTTAGCCCATCCCTAATAAGCCTTGTGGTTTCTGTGGACGCTAAGTACCATGTTTACTTACTTTACAACCAGTATCTCGCATACTCATTCAGAGTTGTCACCAAGTACGACTTCATGCAGTTTTAAGGGGTGACTGCATGTGCTCCAGATTAGCTCACAAGCTGGGTTCTAGGCACATTTGAGGCTTTAACAAAGTGCAGGTCAGCAGTTGAATCTCTTCTCGGTGCAGGCAGGGTGTCTTTGGGCATATTTGGTAAATACAGTGCTCAGGGTAGAAAATCACTCACTAAATGTGCTGATTACTTTTCTGTGACCTTTGATTGATTGAAGAAGTGAGCGAGTGAGTGATTAAGTGGTGGGTTCAGTGACTGATTAATATTTCTGCTAGGTTTATTATTTTTATTTTTGTTTCAGCTCATTACCGTCCTGTGCCTGTGGGCAAGCAGTCTTTTATCTACAATGCTGCAGGTCGCTGGCTGTAGAGGCGTGTGTGTGTGTGTATGCATCCATGTGTGTGTGTGTGTGTGTGCGCGTGCGCGTGCATGTGTGCGTGCTTGTATGCGTGTACATGTGTGTGTGTGTGTGTGTGTGTGTGTGTGTGATAAAGGATGACTGAAAGCATCCTAAATTCCTCATAATATGTCTAAAGATCTTTCCCTTTGAAGAGGCATTTATGGCCCCAGCTCTGATACATCATTCATTCATTGAAGCTGGGTGTACCATTTTACCTAGCTATTATCTTTCCAGTTTTACATGGACTATGGAAGCTGCCATGCTAATGAGAACTATGTGCCCCTTTAAATTGTGATATGTGCACACCCCCTATTTGAAGGTGAAGTTTAACAGTATGTTGGTAGCTTTGGTGTTGAAAAAAGAAAGAAAAATAAGAGCATAGGATCTTGAGGGTGTGATGGATGAACTGTGATATCTCTTTGCTACAAGACTCTGTGATACTTTATTTTTATTTTTTTTAAATGTTTTCAATACTCGAATGATTTTATCTTCATTGAAGAAACTGGCCACAAAACCATTGCTAATCACCTTGTCGCAGTTGGTTATTGGACCAGTTTTTTCTCTCTCTCTCTGCATTGGTGTTGCTGGGGGGGGGGGGGGAGAATACATCAAGTAAAGAACAGGATCTGATGAGACTGCTCCACTGGATTTTGAGATGATCCGCTCTTGTTGATTTGATGCAAATTTTAGATGGGCAAGGGAATGAAAGATGTAGTTAACTCATCTCGACAGTGATGTCTCTTCTGTTTGTTGCACTATCATGTTTAATTATTCCTGCTACGTTTGTATGTATTGTCATACATACAAGAGCAGGGTCAAGAGCATTATGGAAGCTGCACTCCATGGAGTTTTGTAGCGGGGCTGGTCATGTCATGAAGATAACTTGCACTGAAAATAGCCCTAAAATGGGGATCTTAAGAAATACTTCAGTTTAGCGCCAACGCTCTGTCTACATGTGTGTCTCTTCTATAAGCGACACTCCAAGCTGACCTAAAGATGACAACGTAGTGAACTACACTCCAAGCTGACCTAAAGATGACAATGTAGTGAACTATTTGTCCAGAAGTCTTCATGATGTGGACTTCATGAGACAGTAGGTTAATCTTCAGTTCTGTGCAGACCAAAATGAAGCTGGCTACGATGGTTGGTGTTTGTTTTCCACCTGCGATGCATGTCTGTTTCCTCTTCAGAATCTGCTAAAGTGACATGCTGTGCAAGTTCATTTTTGCATAAATATGTGTGTATATGATATTCAGAAATTGTGTGTTTTGACTTGGAAGCCAATTTTGATTCCCATTTAAGAAACTAACCAAAGAAAAGCAACATCATTTTTAAAAATTTGCACTTCCATATTGCACTGCTGTGATGAGTAAGATTCAGATGCAAACTGTGACATACATTTACCTTCAAGACGTCAAACTCCTCCCAAAATTAAATGTTCATACTTTGTTGTGATTTTGTTTTCTCATTACTTTGTAGCAGAGGAGGAGGGAAAATTTTAGGCACAAGCACTATCATGTATTCAAACCAAAGATTCTCTGTTTTGTAAACAGATTACCCAAAAAACAAAATTGCTCATTAGCCAGCCACAAGTTTTTTTTGTATACGTTGCACAACTTTTAATGCCTCCCCCCCCCCCCCCCCCCCCCCACCTCCCCCCCCCCCCCTTCTTGTATCACCCTCCTCTCAACCCCCTTTTCCTGAATCTTCTCCCTATTACTCTTTTGTTGAAATGTACAAGAAATGAGTTTCCAAATGTTGGTTTTTCTTATGCGCATATTAATATATTTCACAGTGAACCTTGTATTACTTTTTGAAGATTGTGAAGACATTATTTTCTTGTTGAAGAATACAGATCCTTCAACCACACCTTTTTGTGTGTGTTTGTTCAGTGATACCTTTGGGTGAAAGATGTGTTTTCATATGTGTATGTATTTGACAGGTTATTTAACTTGTTCTTTATTTGCTTGCGTTCCATGTGTGTGTGTGAGTGCGTGTTTGTGTGTGCATGTGTGTGTGTTTGTGTGTGTGTGTGTGTGTGTGTGTGTGTGTGTGTGTGTGGTGTGTGTGTGTGTGTTATTGGTATTTATGATGCTCATGAAAGCACATTGCTTGTCATTTTTTAATGTTGATATATGACTTGCTTACTTGTACACACACATACACACGTCACACACACACACACACACAAACACGCACACGTGCGCGCACACACACACACACACACACACGGACACACACACACACACACACACACACACACGGCACACACACACACACACACACACACACACACACACACACACACACACACACACACACACACACTGTGCGCACACACACACACACACACACACACACACACACACACACACACACACACACACACACACACACACACACACATGTGCACACACACACACACACGGGCCCTGTATCAGTCAGAGTGCCTTGACATTGGCAAGCAAACAGATGTCAGTGACTTGTTATTCATTGTCACTATTTACACAGCCCTCTCCCCCCATCCCCACTTGTAATTTGCGGCTGGGTTGTAAATTGCAGTCTGCTGCAATTACTCAACGGTAAACTATACAGTCTGCTGAAAACGAGCTCTCTGAAAGCATCAACATGCTGTTGTTTTGTTTCTTCTTGTTCTTGTTCTTCTTCTTTAAATAATATATATATATATATTTTTTTTAAACTATAATAATTAATATTTGTATATATATATATAGGTCAGTTTGATTTAGTCAAAATTTTCTCATTTATGTGGATCAACAACAACAACAAAAAATAAGAAGAAAAAAGCATTGGTTGGATGCAGCAATGAAGCATCACAAACGTTTGAGCTGGAGCCATTACGTCAATCCTAGTCCAGTTTAGCCTGTCTTCTTACTCTTTTTTCTTTTCTTTTTTTTGGTCACCAAAACTGCACTGTCAGCGAGTAAGATTCATCCATGCACCCACCAGGTGAATATGCAGGTCTGTGTTAATGAGTATCCATTGCTGTAATCTAATCCTATGCAAGGTTCCAGGCGAGATCAAAAGATCTAGAGGAGGGAGGTGGAGCTGGACCTTCGAGTTAGCCCAGAAGAGATCATGAGCAGGGAGGTGGAGCTGGGCTCCGAAAGCTGGACTTCTTTCGCTTCGAGCTGTTCGTCAACAGCAGTGCAACGGACATTGTCCTTGTGACTCTGGCCAAGCACGGCAGTTGAAACAGCAATTGCGCAGTGCACTAGTCGCTGCGCAATGGCGAGAGGACACCGCCTTAACACTTCCATTGTTCTGGCGGCGGTCCACGGTCTCTCCGGTCTTTTTCGGGCGGTATCTGCGGTCGAGCCTTCACTCTTTCGTCCCCTTCCCCTCCTGTCCCCGTCCCTAATAAGCCATCTCGCTTCTGTGGACGTAAAGCAAAATGTACTAATCCTATGGCGATCCACCACAGCAGTTACCAAGTTTCATCGAGACACACTGATCTGCTCGGTGTCTTGTATTCAGAGTTGGTGAATGGTTGTCAGTGTGGCCTTGACCATTTCGGTATGCACCACCACCACCACCACAGAAGACAGAAAAGGCGCGGGAACCAACTGAACAGTGGGGAGTCTGGTACGCGGAATCCGCAGGCTGTGAGTATCAGAAGTAGAGCGCAGAGCACGGGAGTGTGTGTAAAGTTGAAGACAGTAGTACGAGTACATTTTGCTTTACGTCCACAGAAGCGAGATGGCTTATTAGGGACGGGGTGACGGGGGGGGGGGGGGGGGGGGGGGGTACGAAAGAGTGAAGGCTCGACCGCGGATACCGCCCGAAAAAGACCGGAGAGACCGTGGACCGCCGCCAGAACAATGGAAGTGTTAGGCGGTCTTCCATCGCCATTACGCAGCGACTAGTGCACTACGCAACTGCTGTTTCAACTGCCGTGCTTGGGCAGAGTCACAAAAACAATGTCCGTTGCACTGCTGTTGAGGTACAACTCGAAGCGAAAGAAGTCCAACTTTCGCAGCCCAGCTCCACCTCCCTACTCATGATCTTTTCTGGGCTAACTTGAAGGTCCAGTTCCACCTGCCTCCTCTTGATCTTTTGATCTAGCCCGGAACCCCGTTGAAGACGGTCATAGAGATAATTATTATTATTATAAGACGGAGCAATGCGCGTGACACATTTACAGCAGAAAGCGTTTATCGTAGCCTACATGTACTGAAAACGTTGTGGGACTGGGAGCCAATGGAGAGAGAGATTGAAACAGGGGTGATGTGGCCAGTTTGACGGGTTTTTTTTAGTATGAGGCGAGCAGCATAGTTCTGAATGCGACAGAGACGATGGACAGAGGAAGCAGGAAGACCAGGAAGGAGAGAACCGCAGCGGTAGTCCAGGCATGACAGAACGTGTGTAAGCCACGTAGGCCTAACGTGTAAACAGACGCTTTGAGTTTGGAACACCACTCCATCAATCGCCAGGCAGAGAGAGGAGCAGAAAGAAGAAGGCGCTCGTCAATCCTCGAAAGGATGAGAAAAGTCCCTCGTCAGTCAGGCCAACGTTGGAACTGTCTGAAAGGCAACGACCTGGACAATTTCTGTGAGACGAGGTGGAACGCATCATAGGTTTTTCCTAGAGCAAATACACCGTCTTGAA
The DNA here is from genome assembly GCA_018857735.1 of Alviniconcha marisindica. Classification (NCBI taxonomy): domain Eukaryota; kingdom Metazoa; phylum Mollusca; class Gastropoda; family Provannidae; genus Alviniconcha; species Alviniconcha marisindica. Next base: position 269,187 of record JABMCL010002793.1, read on the forward strand.
CTGAACTGCAGGGAACACCAACACGTGGAGCCGGTTTGTCTCACACAGCCGGAAGACCAGAACGCACATTAAAAACAAACTAACAACAACAACAACAACAAAACACCATAAACACGCACGCACGCACGCACGCACGCACGCACGCACGCACGCACGCACGCACGTGTCCACATACACACACACACACACACACACACATGTCCACACACGTCCACACACACATATCCACACACACACACACACACACACACACAACACACACACACACACACACACACACACAACCACACACACACACGCACACACACGCACGCACTCACGCACACACACACGCACACACACGTGTCCACATACACACATGTCCACACACACACACACACACACACCAGAAGCCTCTCTCCGCCCCGCTCCACACAAAAGTCTCTAAATGACCAGTTACGTTGCCGAAAGGCGGTCAGACCAGACTGTGATGTTATTCTGACCATTGATCTTTGGAGCGGCAGGAAGCTGTAGGCAGCACCGCCCACCTGTCGCCTCTCGTTGCCATGGTAATGACCGGCAATGACGCCGTGGCAGTACTTGTGGCGACTGCCGCTAGTTATGAAGGTTGGTTCTCCTATCTCTCTGTGACCCCCCCCCCTCTCTCTCCCTCTCTCTCTCTGCCTCTCTCTCTCTCTTTGTAGTTGCGTGGGGAAGGATGTTGTAATGTTGTTAATAACAAAATTTAGAATGCCACAGGTTATGAAAGTTCACTGTCCTCTCTCTCTCTGTCTGTCTGTCTCTGTCTGTCTGTCTGTCTCCCTCTCTCTCTGTGTATCTCTCTCTCTCTGTGCCTCTCTCTCTCTCTTTGTAGTTGCGTGGGGAAGGATGTTGTAATGTTGTTAATAACATAATTTAGAATGCCACTGGTTATGAAAATTCTCTGTCCTCTCTCTCTATGTCTGTCTGTCTGTCTGTCTGTCTGTCTGTCTGTCTCTCTCCCTCTCTCTGTGTGTATCTCTCTCTCTCTGTGCCTCTCTCTCTCTCTTTGTAGTTGCGTGGGGAAGGATGTTGTAATGTTGTTAATAACAAAATTTAGAATGCCACTGGTTATGAAAGTTCTCTGTCCTCTGTCTGTCTGTCTGTCTGTCTGTCTCTCTCCCTCTCTCTCTGTGTATCTCTCTCTCTCTGTGCCTCTCTCTCTCTCTTTGTAGTTGCGTGGGGAAGGATGTTGTAATGTTGTTAATAACAAAATTTAGAATGCCACTGGTTATGAAAGTTCTCTGTCCTCTCTCTCTATGTTTGCCTGTCTGTCTGTCTGTCTGTCTGTCTGTCTCTCCCTCTCCCTCTGTGTGTGTGTATCTCTCTCTCTCTCTGTGCCTCTCTCTCTCTCTTTGTGGTTGCGTGGGGAAGGATGTTGTAATGTTGTTAATAACAAAATTTAGAATGCCACTGGTTATGAAAGTTCTCTGTCTCTCTGTCTGTCTGTCTGTCTGTCTGTCTGTCTCCCTCTCTCTCTGTGTATCTCTCTCTCTCTGTGCCTCTCTCTCTCTCTTTGTAGTTGCGTGGGGAAGGATGTTGTAATGTTGTTAATAACAAAATTTAGAATGCCACTGGTTATGAAAGTTCTCTGTCCTCTCTCTCTATGTTTGCCTGTCTGTCTGTCTGTCTGTCTGTCTGTCTGTCTCTCCCTCTCCCTCTGTGTGTGTGTATCTCTCTCTCTCTCTGTGCCTCTCTCTCTCTCTTTGTGGTTGCGTGGGGAAGGCTGTTGTAATGTTGTTAATAACAAAATTTAGAATGCCACTGGTTAGGAAAGTTCTCTGTCCTCTCTCTGTCTGTCTGTCTGTCTGTCTGTCTGTGCTGTCTGTCTGTCTGTCTGTCTGTCTGTCTGTCTCTCTCTCTCTCTCCCTCTCTGTGTGTGTATCTCTCTCTCTCTGTGTGCCTCTCTCTCTCTCTCTTTGTGGTTGCGTGGGGAAGGCTGTTGTAATGTTGTTAATAACAAAATTTAGAATGTCACTGGTTAGGAAAGTCCTCTGTCCTCTCTCTCTCTGTCTGTCTGTCTCTGCCTGTCTGTCTGTCTCCCCTCCTCTCTCTGTCTCTCTCTCTCTCTCTCTCTCTCTCTCTCTCTCTCTCTCTCTCTCTCTCTCTCTCTGTGGTTGCATGGGGAAGGCTGTTGTAATGTTGTTAATAACAAAATTTAGAATCCCACTGGTTATGAAAGTTCTCTCCTCTCTCTCTGTGTATCTCTCTCTCCCCCCCCCCTCTCTCTTTGTGGTTGCGTGGGGAAGGATGTTGTAATGTTGTTAATAACAAAATTTAGAATCCCACTGGTTATGAAAGTTATCTCTTCTCTCTCTCTCTCTCTCTCTCTCTCTCTCTCTCTCTCTCTCTCTCTCTCTCTCTCCCCTCCCTCTCTCTCTCTTTGTGGCTGCGTGGGGAAGGATGTTGTAATGTTGTTAATAACAAAATTTAGAATCCCACTGGTTAGGAAAGTTATCTCTTCTCTCTCTCTCTTCTCTCTCTTCTCTCTCTCTCTCTCTCTCTCTCTCTCTCTCTCTCTCTCTCTCTCTCTCTCTCTCTTTGTGGCTGCGTGGGGTAGGATGCTGTAATGTTGTCAATAACAAAATTTAGAACGGTTTTGTGAGTGTGTGATCGCAATGTCATGTATATGCCTGCGTGCGGTGTGGTCATGATGGTATTGGACTGGGGGCGTTTTTCTGTTTGTTTTTGTTTCAGCTTGTTAGAGTGCCTGCATTAGCCGTTAATTACAAACTCTCCCCGGCGCGTGTCACGCCATCGTGTGCATGTGCAACACGGCGCGCGTGCGTCATGTGTGGAATCTACACTGATGATGATGAGTGTGTCTGTGTGTGTGTGTGTGTGTGTGTGTGTGTGGGGGGGGTGCGTGCGGAGTGGTGCGTGCGTGCGTGCGTGTGTGCGTGCGTGCGTGCGTGCGTGCGTGCGTGTGTGTGTGTGTGTGTGTGAGAGAGAGAGAGAGAGAGAGAGGAGAGAGAGAGAGAGAGAGAGAGAGAGAGAGAGAGAGAGAGAGAGAGAGAGAGAGAGAGAGAGAGAGTATGTGTGTGTATCTGTGCGCGCGCGTGTGTGAGTGTGTGTGTGTGAGTGTGCGTGCGTGCGTGCGTGTGTATATATGTGCGCGTGCGTGCGTGCATGTGCATATGTGTGAGCGAGTGTGTGTGTGTGTGTGTGCGTGTGAGCGAGTGTGTGTGTGTGTGTGTGCGTGTGTGCGTGCATGTGTGTGTGCGTGCATGTGTGTGCGTGTGTGTGTGCGTTCGTGTGTGCGTTCGTGCGTATGTGCGTGTGTGTGTGCGTGTGTGCGTGCGTGCGTGTGTGTGTGTGTGTGCGCGCGCGCGCAGCAAAGGGGACAACCCACACCGTGCAAATAGCGGAGACAACCGAAGGCGACAGCCAGGCCAGTGGCCCGGGCTGACGGACGGACAAAGGGAAGAACTTGTGAGGCTGAAGAGGTCAATCTGCAGTCACTGTCCGCTTCACAACCCGACTCCGACCTAAGCCTTTCCCTGCCACTGGACGCATGTCAGTCTGTCACCTCTTCGACCTACGCCGGTTTTACCTCCGTCTTCGCCCTGACGACGATGTCCGTCGTTTTTCCCTACCGTGCATTATTACCTATAACAGCCGTGCAATGCTGACGGGGAATATAAGAAGAAAAGGAATCGGCTTTAGAGTCATATCATAGTTCAGGAGCTGTGTGAGAGTCGAGGTGGCCGTCCTGGGCTGTCCGTCCTAACGAGCCTTCTGGTTTCCGTGGACGTAAAGCTATATTGAACCATGCTTCGGCATTGGTCTCAGCTTGTCCCTAATATGTCAACTGACATCTGAGGACATTAAGCAACACTACCTACCTACCTACCGGCTTTAGAGTATCGCATTGCCACTCCCCTCGCCGACAGTTAAAAGTGCGATTGCCGTCTTGTGTCACACTAAATTGTACTTTCCGAGTCCATTCAACTTCTCTTCTTTCCCCCCCCCCCCCCCCTTTTTTTTGGGGGGTGGGGGGTGGGGAGGGGTGAGGGAGGGAAGGTGTGTGGGGAGGGGGGGGGGGTTGGGGAGGGGTTGGGGGGGGGGGGGGGGGGGAGGGGGAGGGAAGGGGGGAATCATCTCTGTGGCTTTTGGTGGTGTAATTATTTAAAGCAAATAAGTCCATATAAACCCGCTGAACTCGCTCAGCGGGGAAACAGCGCTCTCCAAAATGTATCAGTATTATTGTTAAACTGTATCAGTATTATTATTAAACTGTATTAGTATTATTATTAAACTGTATCAGTATTATTATTAAACTGTATTAGTATTATTATTAAACTGTATCAGTATTATTGTTAAACTGTATTAGTATTATTATTAAACTGTATTAGTATTATTATTAAACTGTATCAGTATTATTGTTAAACTGTATTAGTATTATTATTAAACTGTATTAGTATTATTATTAAACTGTATCAGTATTATTATTAAACTGTATTAGTATTATTATTAAACTGTATTATTATTATTAAACTGTATCAGTATTATTATTAAACTGTATTAGTATTATTATTAAACTGTATTAGTATTATTATTAAACTGTATCAGTATTATTATTAAACTGTATTAGTATTATTATTAAACTGTATTAGTATTATTATTAAACTGTATTAGTATTATTATTAAACTGTATCAGTATTATTATTAAACTGTATTAGTATTATTATTAAACTGTATTAGTATTATTGTTAAACTGTATTAGTATTATTATTAAACTGTATCAGTATTATTATTAAACTGTATTAGTATTATTATTAAACTGTATTAGTATTATTATTAAACTGTATTAGTATTATTATTAAACTGTATTAGTATTATTATTAAACTGTATTAGTATTATTATTAAACTGTATCAGTATTATTATTAAACTGTATTAGTATTATTATTAAACTGTATCAGTATTATTATTAAACTGTATTAGTATTATTATTAAACTGTATCAGTATTATTATTAAACTGTATTAGTATTATTATTAAACTGTTTATTATTATTAACGTATTTATTATATTAAAATGTATTTAGTATTATTATTAAACTGTATTAGTATTATTATTAAACTGTATCAGTATTATTATTAAAATGTATTAGTATTATTATTAAACATGTACAGTATTTCATTAAAATGTTAGGGAAATTTCTTCCTTCTGCCGTTACACACCATAGACCAAACTCCAAACGTTAGTTTACGACATTTAAATTAAAATGTCGGTCACCATAGACCCAAACTCCAAACGTCTGTTTACGACATTCAAAGAGGAAGGATGTCGGTCACCATAGACCCAAACTCCAAGCGTCGGTTTACGATTTCAAAGAGGAAGGATGTCGGTCACCATAGACCCAAACTCCAAACGTCGGTTTACGACATTCAAAGAGGAAGGATGTCGGTCACCATAGACCCAAACTCCAAGCGTCTGTTTACGACATTCCCAAAAAGGAAGGATGTCGGTCACCATAGACCCAAACTCCAAGCGTCGGTTTACGATTTCCAAAGAGGAAGGATGTCGGTCACCATAGACCCAAACTCCAAACGTCGGTTTACGACATTCAAAGAGGAAGGATGTCGGTCACCATAGACCCAAACTCCAAGCGTCGGTTTACGATTTCCAAAGAGGAAGGATGTCGGTCACCATAGACCCAAACTCCAAACGTCGGTTTACGATTTCCAAAGAGGAAGGATGTCGGTCACCATAGACCCAAACTCCAAGCGTCGGTTTACGACATTCAAAGAGGAAGGATGTCGGTCACCATAGACCCAATCTCCAAACATCGGTTTACGACATCCAAGGAAGAAGGGTGTCGGTCACCATAGACCCAAACCCCGAACATCAGTTTACGACATCCCAAAAGGAAAGGTGCCGGAAAGACAGGCCTGGAGTGTGCCATAGATCTTTGCAGGACATGGATTGTCCTCATTTCCTGTACCTACGACTGAGTTTTATGTGCTTACATGGATTGTCCACCTTTCCTGTACCTACGACTGAGTTTTATGTGCTTACATGGATTGTTCTCCTTTCCTGTACCTACGACAGAGTTTTACGTGCTTACATGGATTGTTCTCCTTTCCTGTACCTGCGACAGAGTTTTATGTGCTCACATGGATTGTCCTTTCCTTGACCTACGACAGAGTTTTATGTGCTTACATGGATTGTTCTCCTTTCCTGTACCTGCGACAGAGTTTTATGTGCTTACATGGATTGTCCTCCTTTCCTGTACCTGCGACAGAGTTTTATGTGCTTACATGGATTGTCCTCCTTTCCTGTACCTGCGACAGAGTTTTATGTGCTTACATGGATTGTCCTCCTTTCCTGGACCTACGACAGAGTTTTATGTGCTTACATGGATTGTCCTCCTTTCCTGGACCTACGACAGAGTTTTATGTGCTTACATGGATTGTCCTCCTTTCCTGGACCTACGACAGAGTTTTATGTGCTTACATGGATTGTCCTCCTTTCCTGGACCTACGACAGAGTTTTATGTGCTTACATGGATTGTCCTCCTTTCCTGGACCTACGACAGAGTTTTATGTGCTTACATGGATTGTTCTCCTTTCCTGTACCTGCGACAGAGTTTTATGTGCTTACATGGATTGTCCTCCTTTCCTGTACCTGCGACAGAGTTTTATGTGCTTACATGGATTGTCCTCCTTTCCTGGACCTACGACAGAGTTTTATGTGCTTGCACCCACGCTTGTTCCACGTTGCTGATTAGCCTTCAGCACAACGGCTGCATACGGATCAGGTCAGGGTCTGCAATGTCTCAATGAACACTGAAAGCAAAATAGAGAGCAGAGAGTTCGTGGTAGCTGATCCTTCAGCTTAATGGTCGTATGAAGACTGTCAAGTCCGACATGTCTAAATGAGGGTTCCGAAACCATAATGGATGATAGAGAGCTTACGTATGTCTAAGGCTTTGTAGTCCGAGACATTGTATCTGCATGAACTGGCCTGTTGAGTATTGATTCTGTTCTTCGTACCCCGAGTTACAGAAATAGGGTTTGCTGCTTTTTGCTTGTTTGTTTCTATCCGGTTGCACAGAGATTTACAGCTCTCAGATGTTTACAGCGATGAGACTCTGCCAGTGGGGTGGGGGGTGGGGGGTGGGGGGAGGGAATGGAGAGGAAGCAGGAAAGAATAGGTAGATACATACTTCCTCCTATTCCAAGAGCAGCTTTGTCAAGATGCTAAATATGAACGAACAAGCAAGCAAGATCAGGCAGAATATAACACAGTTTGAACATGATTTGACATTAAAAAGAAAGAAGAAAGAAGAAGAAGAAAAAGAAGAAGAAGAAGAAGAAGAAGAAGAAGAAGAAGAAGAAGAAGAAGAAGAAGAAGAAGAAGAAGAAAAGAAAAAATGACGACGAAGAAGCAGCAGAGGTATTGACGGTACCATGACGACTCGCATGCGTCTGACGTTGGACAGAGCCTGCTCATTAGTGTTACATATACTTACTTATCAACGACTCCACACCTGTGACCGCGTCGTAGTTTGCGAGGTAAATCCCTTTCGCAGCCAACAAAACTTTGTACTGCTGCAGTTATTTCCTTTCAAAGACATAGCCCCGACTAAAGAAATGTTCATATTGACAGCTGCCCTTTTTCTAGAATACTAGGTAAAACGGTACCTTCCTTTCAGATGCACTCATCCATATTAGCGCCAGTGACATTATTCTCTCTCAGTTCTCTCAGTGACCACTCAAGGTCACAGCGGCATTCAAAATATAGAAGTTAAAATATTTTTCTCTCTCGGTGCAGGTCAACGTAACAGATCAACTTACACATTATCAGCGAACAAATAAAACCAAAAATCGTTCAAGGACACGTTGAGCTCTTTCTGTTTATTTTGTATACATAAACAACAAAACCAGTCGTGATCTTCTCTGTTACTTGAATGCTTTTTTGCAACTCGATTTGCTTGCAACGACACGTTGATGGAGTGAACTGAGCTCTTTCTGTTTATTTTGTATACATAAACAACAAAACCAGTCGTGATCTTCTCTATTACCTACATGCTTTTCAGCAACGCGATTATTTCTTGCTTTCTGTTCGATATTCAGTAAAACTGAAAGGATATAGCAGGCATTGATCAAACGCTTGCACTGTAGTGATCATTGAACAACCGATTCTTAACATGTTTTGTTGTTGTTGTTGCGAAAATGATAAACATTTCAGCAAGTGTCCCGAATCTTTGGAAAAGAAATCGACATCAAAACTGCCACAGTGGAAGATTTGTTACATTCTGCTGACAAATCGCCTGTGTTTGTTCCACTGTTATCGGAGTTCAACATTGCGGCAATGTTTTGCAAAGCACACGAGGCGAAGTATCACGAAAAGATACCCACAGCCTTGCCATTTGTCACGTTGAGAGTTACCCACCATACAAACAACAAGCGGCCAAAATTTACAAGAAACTTTGCCATTTTTAGGCCTAAAGCTGAGAGAGTTGCCCATAATACAAACAACAGGTAGCCAAACATTTACAAGAAACTTTACCATTTGAACCAAAACTTATGAAAAACTTTGCTTCATCTTCATCTATTTTCTTTGTGCTTTTCAACATGCAGCCAATTCCGCCCTCGAACCAGTTAGTCTTGTCCTCAGATGGTCCATTGCAATGCCTTCCGCTGACCGAGACCTTGGAGGAAACAGCCTGATCTCCCCTTGCAAAATACAGTTTAGCCAATATCAAAATATGTCACTTCCGGGAAAATCAAGTTTCCACCCGATGGACCCTCGAGGACAAAGACAGGCATCCTCTGGCTAGAGACAGTAGAGAACCTATGTTAGAAAACGTCACTTCCGGGAATTCTTTGTTTCCATAGGAAGGATCCTGGACGATGCATATCGGCTTCCTTTGGCAAAAGACGGTATAACATAATTATTTAGAAAAACGTCACTTCCGAGGAAATCAAACTTGTGTACATTTGTAACCGAGGGAAACTTCAGCTAATGACCACAACACCCAAACCGTTTACGGAAAAACAACAACAAAAAACAACAATAAAACAAGTGTTCTTTAAACCTAGTAGGCTATAGCTCTTTAAACGAAAAATCGAAACTTTTGATGGACGACGAATATCAGATTACCTAAATTGATTCTGCAAACCTCCTGTGATATTGAAACTTTCTTTGGTGGGGCTAGCATTTCTTCAACAACAGGGGGGGGGAAAATGGCTGTACCGATCTTCACAAATCCCCAAAGTAACCCAAAATCTTTGCCGAGGCATTGCTTTTTGAATCAGCTGATCCTTCGTCTTCTGATAAATCCCAGATACTTCTTTTGCTTCTTATGGCAATAATAATAATAACTTATCCAGCCATTATTTGGGTAAACGTAGCAAACCTTGACTATTACCAATGTGATAAAAACAAATTCTGAGGGCTAATAATTTCCTAGATCGCTGAAAAAAGAGAGACTCAACGCTTTGAGTCTTGTAGAGGATTCCGCGCTTTAGAGGCTATTTATCACTTTAATCAGTAATATCATCATCATCATCATCATCATCATCATCATCTACTCTCTGGTCTTTCGGTGGGCTTTGCTGTCAGCGGCTGATCCCTTTCCTCTCTGTTTGTCTTTCTCGGTTTTGTTTGGCGAGGTCCGTATGGTGGTGCGCTCGTCGGCAGGTTCCTGTCGGAGCCGAAAGAAAGAAGACTGCACTGCAGATCCTCAGTGACCCTCGTCCCTTCAGCTCAGTCCTTGTAGGTTGGTGGGGCGGCCTGAGGGAGCACGGACTGGGGCGTCTTGGCCACGGGCTGCACGTTCTTCACCTTGGACGTGGCCGGTATAGTCATCTCCACGGGGCTCAGAGGGGGCTTGCCCCCTGTACCTCCCTTTCCTCCTCCTCCCCCGCCTCCTTCTCCTCCTCCTTCTTCCAGATCCTCGGGGCCTCGGAGGGGCACCTTCATGGTGTCGTCGGCGGGGTCGTCGTCGCAGTAATGGGTGAGGAAGCTGGGGAAGAGGAGCGACATGGCCAGGGTGATGCCCCCGACGCAGAAGAGCACCAGGCCGATCAGCTTGCACATGTCCAGCGTGGTGTTGTAGCTCTTGGCGCTCGTGTCGATGTACCACTCCCCGGCCGGCTTGTTCTCTCCCACGATGACAGTCTTGGGCGGCACGAGGTAGCCGACCAGGATGCCCACCACCCCGAAGAGGAGCAGGTTCACCCCGACCCACATGAAGATCTTCCACCAGATGGGCGGGCAGCGGCGGCGGCGGGGGTTGGGGTGCAGGAGGTATATGTCGTCGTCGTCCTCGTAGACGGAGGGGTCCTTGTAGCTGCTGTGGCTGTCGTAGAAGTGGTGCAGATAGGACCTGACCCCGAAGGAGATGGGGCAGCTCCGCTTGCGCTTGCTTTCCGTGCTGGACACGGCGCCGGAGCTGGGCGGGTCCGTCCCTTCGCCTCCCTCTTTGCTGGCTTCCGCTGCACGGCGCGACAGACACAGCGTGGGATAAATGACACGGCATCACAGCACAGCACAGACACACAGCGTGGGATAAATGACACGGCATCACAGCACAGCTCAGACACACAGCATGGGATAAATGGCACGGCATCACAGCACAGCACAGACACACAGCGTGGGATAAATGACACGGCATCACAGCACAGCTCAGACACACAGCATGGGATAAATGGACACGGCATCACAGCACAGCACAGACACACAGCGTGGATAAATGACACGGCATCACAGCACAGCACAGACACACAGCATGGGATAAATGACACGGCATTACAGCACAGCACAGACACACAGCGTGGGATAA
>JABMCL010002793.1:297500-305227 GCA_018857735.1 Alviniconcha marisindica
CCAGTCTCTCTCTTTGCCTGCCCCCCTGTGTGTGCCACTCTCTCTCTTTGTCTGCCCCTCTGTGTGAGCCCCTCTCTCTCTCTCTTTGCCTGCCCTTCTGTGTAAGCCCCTCTCTCTCTTTGTCTGCCCCTCTGTGTGTACCCCCTCTCTCTCTTTGCCTGCCCCTCTGTGTGTACCCCCCTCTCTCTCTTTGCCTGCCCCTCTGTGTGTACCCCCCTCTCTCTCTTTGCCTGCCCCTCTGTGTGTACCCCCCTCTCTTCTTTGCCTGCCCCTCTGTGTGTCCCCCCTCTCTCTCTTTGCCTGCCCCTCTGTGTGTACCCCCCTCTCTCTCTTTGCCTGCCCCTCTGTGTGTACCCCCCTCTCTCTCTTTGCCTGCCCCTCTGTGTGTACCCCCCTCTCTCTCTTTGCCTGCCCCTCTGTGTGTACCCCCCTCTCTCTCTTTGCCTGCCCCTCTGTGTGAGCCCTTCTCTCTCTTTGCTTGCCTTTTTGTGTGGCCCCTAACCCTCTCTCTCTCTCTGTCCGTCTGCCTGTCTCTGCCTCACCGTTTCTCTCTATCAATCCGTAAACTGTCTTCTTTTAGCCAGACTATGGCTGTTTTAGCCAGGGGTAGGATTACCCTTTTATTGCACTAAGGCGTGGCCTGGATGTAAGTATTTAATTTGACCGACTTTTCGGTCCGTCTGTCTACCTCTTTGTCTCTGTCAGTCTCTCTCTGTGTGTCTCTGTCTGTCTGTCTGTCTCTTTTTGTCTCCCTCTGTGTCTCTGTCAATCTATGTCTCTCTCTGTCTCTCTCTCTCTGTCCCTCTGTCTCTGTCAATCTCTTTGTGTCTCTGTCAGTCTTTCTCCGTCAGTCTCTGTGTGTGTCTCTGTCAGTCTCTCTGTCTCTTTCTGTGTGTCTTTGTCAGTCTCCCTCAGTGTCTGTCTCTCTGTCTGTCCCTCTGTCTCTTCCGACAGACATCTCTATCCATGTGCACACACCCTGCCCCCTTCCCACCACCCCTCCCTTTCTCCCTCCCTTTCTCTGCACCCCCCTATCCCCCATCCCCCCCCCCCCCCCACCCCCGCCGCCCCCTCCCTCCATTTTGTCTAATGGATGGGACTGGCAACACTATTGACGTTCCTCTCCCTGGCGGAACCGGAGTGCACACAGGCGGAACTGCTGACTTTTTTGAACAGCGAAAAAAGAAGGAATGGGTCGAACAGCTGAGTGCGGGGGTGAGTCGATTGGTGCCAGCAACGATTACAAGCAGCCAGCGTAGGCGACAGGTTAGCCTACCTGGTTCTCCTTCCTTTCATCTTCAGCCCACAGACGACTCTCTGCTATCTTTCTTTTCTCTCTCTCTCTCTCTCTCTCTCTCTCTCTCTCTCTCTCTCTCTCTCTCTCTCTCCCCCCCCCCCCTCACCTTTTTGTTGTTGTCATGGACCTAACGTTTTGTTACAAAATTTTGAACGTGGAACTAGGTCTGTAACGCGTAACGATGTAGGCCTAAGAGAGAGAGAGAGAGGAGAGAGAGAGAGAGAGAGAGAGAGAGAGAGAGAGAGAGAGAGAGAGAGAGAGAGAGAGAGAGAGAGAGAGAGAGAGAGAGAGAGAGAGTAATGAAACGATATTCCGTTTGGAGTTTCCATAAGTTGTGATTGTGCATATGAAAGAAGAAGAAGAAGAAAAAGAAAGAAAAGAAAAAAAGAAAAAAAAGAGAAAAAAAAGAGAGAGAAAATAAGGAAAGCTTTCAAGACCAGTAACTCGCCAGGCTAAGGGCCATAACTGCAAGAAAGGCAATGGAAGATCGCTATGACCTCTACGAGGTGACTGACCGCTGCGTGACCGCAGATCTCACTACTCAAAAACTGTGGAGACTGCTGACCGAAATACGTACCCCACACTGCACACCGATTTGCAAAGAGGTGACAGACACACGCAGAGAAACACACAGCTCTATAGAACTGTCAGCGCAGTTCTACGCCAAAGGCAACTGCTGACTGGAACAACCTTCCGGGGGAAGTGGCATCTGCCGCGACACTGGGATCCCTCCAGTCTCCAGTCCCCGCTGCCCTGACCTAATCCCCAGCCCGCTTCTTTCTTTCCGGCGTCTCTACGAGACACCCCTGCCAGAAAACTAGGGAATTAAAGCACTTCGAGAATGACCAGCAGGCAAAACACAGTCAGAGATCAAGATTCCTGTTCCTTCCTCTCTCCCACCATGTGCACCCTTACTCAGTGACAAAGCCTTGAACAGGAAAAAGCTGGTCAAGAAGAAGAAGAAGAAGGCGCGTTTCCACCGACTGAAAATGTGTTTTTCTGCAAGTTGCATCTGTAGTGATGTAAGTAATATACTTCGGTATCACTGCTCTCGAATGATGGGCAAAAGCAATATACGGTTAAAATGTTGTTTGTTTGTTTGTTTGTTTGTTTGTTTGTTTGTTTGTTTGAGAGAGAGAGAGAGAGAGAGAGAGAGAGAGAGAGAGAGAGAGAGAGAGAGAGAGAGAGAGAGAGAGAGAGAGAGAGAGAGTAAATAGTAGCGTACCTTCTACGAACATTACAAGAGTTCAAACAATGGCATATGGTTGCCGATGCTCAGCATTTTGTTTCTGCGCACCACAGACGCTGAAGCAAGTCGATCGCACTACACGATAAGAGAGACTGTAAGAGAGTCGGCACGGAAAGTGGACTCTGGGAGAAAAAATCCTTTGCCACACCGGGTACTGGAACCCACGTCAGTATTGTTCCTGCATTTCAGTCGGTTCTGCGATCTACCAGCTGAGTTATCCCTCCATATGAGTCTACGATTGGACGTACTAGCGCCGAAACGGCAAAGTTTTCGGTTATAATAATATAGCGCTATTCTCTGGTGCACACAAACTCACTGCGCTTTCCAACATTCTTCAACATTTTGTAAGTTAATTGAGAAAAAAAGAGAAAAAAAGAAGAAGCTAACATGTCCATGAAAGTAATACATATATGACAACTAACAATGTACACACACACACACACACACACACACACACACACACACACACAACACAACACACACACACACACACACACACACACACACACACACACACACACACACACACATATACGCACGCACACACACACATACACACGCACGCGCACGCACGCACGCACGCACGCACACACACACACACACACACACACAAACTACACACACAAACACACCACACACACACACACACACACACACACACACACACACACACACACACACACACACACACACAAGCAAAACAAAACAACAACAGCACAAACACACAAACACAACACAAACAAACAACAACACACAACACACACCACAAACACAACATATCACACACACACAACACAACACACACAACACACAACACACAACCACACACACACACACACACACAACACACACAACAAACAAAACAAAACAAAAAAAAAAACAAAAACCCACACAAAAACAACAATAACCCCAAAACAGAAAGAAAACACAAACAAAGAAACAAAAAACTACACACACACACACACACACACACACACACAAACACACACACACACACACAACCACACATCAACACACACACACACACACATACACACACACAACACACACACACACACACACACACACACACACACATCACACACACAACACACACACACACACACACAAACACACACACACAAACAACACACACACACAACAATCACACAACACACACAAACACACACACACATAAACACACAACACACACACACAACACACAACAACACACACACATCACACAACACACACACACAACAAGATGTGTGCGGAAGAAGCCCGATTTGACCTCAGATTTACATAATCAAATTCAGCGACTGATATGTAAATCTGATGTCAGATTCTGGGGGGGGGGGGGGGGGGGGGGGGGGGGGGTGAAGGGCAGGCGCAGACGTTGCTCAGTGGAGAATCTATTGACCGCAATATCTCAAAATACGGATTGATTTGCGAAGGAGTGAGAGACGCGCGGAGAGTTCATACTGTTCAACGACACTGGGGAAAATCTAATGGCGCCTATCATCTTACAGCATGGATTGGTTTGCAGGGATGTGACACATTTGACTGATTTCTCAATTAACTTACAAAGCGTTCAGTGGTGTAAGAAGACACTCAGTGAGCCAGATTATACATTCAATTACAACAATGACAATAACAATATACTTTATTCATCCCAGCGGGAAATTAAAGCTGTCATTCGATAGAACTATACATTAACGTACAACGAAGAATTGAACTGCACGTATCTAAATAATTCAAAGTCATGAAACGCACACACGTACACACTCTTAGACATACACCCCCTGTCTCTCAATCTACGTACGCATTGATCTAATGCTAATACCTAGCATACCCAAAATTACCTGGAATAATGTTATCTATGACATTTTCAATGTAATTTTCAGCTGAATCTGCACTGGGTTGATGCAATCTCTACCAATATATATACGTGTCTCTAAGTATATATATATATATAAAATCCTTACAATGTGTACGTAATCACATCTCTTTGGAACAAAAACATGAATGTTTTCTGCCATTATATTGAGTATACAAACCGGCTCTATGGACATCCAGATAAGGTGATACTCAAGTATACATCTCTTAATGGTAAAATGCAATACTTATGAGTTTGGTTACTGACATGAGTTGTTTGCACAGCGCAATGAGTTTAACTCCCGTTAGAGAATGGTACTTTGTAAGAATCATCCGCTCTTCTTTTTCTTCTTCTTCTTCTTCTTCAGTATCCCCATCCATCTTGAATGAGGTTAGATTAAATGCATTCAGTTGGGAATATCTCAACATTCAAAATTGTCTTTGCAGGGACGAGAGACACAGAGAAGCACAGACAGAGCTCACACTCTTCCGCGACAGTGATTGTGTTGACCCCAGTGTCACAGAATGTTATGGACTGATTTGCAATGAAGCCCACTTCCTTGAAGAGACACACAGATGCAGTCACACTGTTCATCCACAGTGGACAGTCTGTTAACACGGAGAGACACTTACAGACAACCTCACAACGATGGTGGACAATCTGTTTACACGGAGAGACACTTACAGACAACCTCATATTGCTCAACGACGGTGGACAGTCTGTTTAAAACGGAGAGAAATTACAGACAACCTCACAACGAGGTGGACAATCTGTTTACACGGAGAGACACTTACAGACAACCTCATATTGCTCAACGACGGTGGACAGTCTGTTTACACGGAGAGACTTACAGACAACCTCACAACGACGGTGGACAATCTGTTTACACGGAGAGATACTTACAGACAACTTCACAACGACGGTGGACAATCTGTTTTATGACGTCCCAGGAAGAGTGTTATTCATTTTATTGTTTGACGTCACACGACGTCCTGATTCAAATCAAACTTTTCTGGATTCTATCTCTAGTGTACAGCAAAACGCCTCCGAATGAACACTTGCGGCTGGCTAAACTTCTTTTTGAGACAACCCTCTGAAGGAAGCAGAAAACTCGGGGCCTATCAACGAGGTTAGCCTGAGCGATTTGGAATTTTAAAAACCATTACCCCCCCCCCCCCCACCTTCCCCCCAGCCCCGGCCCCCCCCGCCCTGGGAACAGCACGTGGGGGGGGGGATCCGCACCAAAATCCCAAGGGAGAAATGTGCCACCCCCCACGCGCCGCTCTGGGGCGAAGGATGGAATGGGAAAAGGTCCAGGAAAAAACAGATCGATGGACCGCTCCCAGGCGCTCGTGCGTGACCCAGTAAACAGGTTACCATCAGATACTGGTGCCTTACCCCCCACCCCCACCCCCGCCCCCCCCCCCCCGGCCCCCCCCCCCCCCTACCCCATCACACACACACACTTCCATACATATCCCTTCTGCTTTGTCCGTATCAATGCTAGCGGGATAAAAATTGTGCCCAAGACAGATCGACTTTCCTCGTCTGATCGATCGTTTGACACAGCGGTCCTGTGTCTACCTCGTGGAAGTCATTTGTGAAGTGCTACCAAATTTTCTTCTTGTTTCTGAGTTTCAGAACGCAACATTCCCATTTGCGTCTGATGCTGCCGTTTGTCGGGGGCCAGTGTGGCCTAGCCTTGAGGATCAGAGCTAGCCCATGCACGCGTGTGCTGATCAAACGAGCTTTTCTGAGACCCATATTTTCTCTTTTGCGCCAGAGGGTGGGTGTGGGTTCAGGCGGAAAAGGTTCACCCGCACTATACACGCTATACCGACTTTCGGACCAATTCTTGGTGTGGGTAGGGGTGGGATTCTTTTTCTCTTTTGCGCCAGAGGGTGGGTGTGGGTTCAGTCTCCATTACATATAGGCGGAAAGGGTTCACCCGCACTATACACGCTGTACCGACTTTCGGACCAGTTCTTGATGTGGGGTAGGGGTGGGGTTCTTTTTCTCTTTTGCGCGAGAGGGTGGATGTGGGGTTCAGTCTCTGTTACATAATTATAGGCTGAAAAGGTTCACCTGCACTATACACGCTATACCGACTTTCGGACTAGTTGTAGGGGTGGGGTTCTTCTCTTTTGCGCCAGAGGATGGATGTGGGGTTCACTCTCCATTACATATAGGCTGAAAAGGTTCACCCGCAATATACACGCTATACGGACTTTCGGACTAGTTCTTTGTGTGGGGTTCTTCAGGTACCCCGCTTTGGTCTCCTTTCTCTTCAGGCCACTCTTCGTATAGCTTCGCCGGCTTGTTGAAGGCCCAGGACAAAGAAATTTTCGGTCACTTTGGTTCATAATATTCAAACAGCGGGCTAAAAGAAATTTTCGGTCACTTTGGTTCATAATATTCAAACAGCGGGCTAAAAGAAATTTTCGGTCACTTTGGTTCATAATATTCAAACAGCGGGCTAAAAGAAATTTTCGGTCACTTTGGTTCATAATATTCAAACAGCGGGCTAAAAGAAATTTTCGGTCACTTTGGTTCATAATATTCAAACAGCGGGCTAAAAGAAATCAGTTTCGGTCACTTTGGTTCATAATATTCAAACAGCGGGCTAAAAGAAATTTTCGGTCACTTTGGTTCATAATATTCAAACAGCGGGCTATCCTCGCCCAAATCCTTGGCGATCTGCCGAAGAAGTACGGGCCTTCTTTCAATTTCTATTCCTGCAACTGGGATCAGATGGGACACGAGGCATCCTCTGATGCTCCCACAGGTCCCAATAAAAAAAACTTCAATCTTATCCTCAGCGATGGCCAGTTTCTTTTTTGTTTTTGTTTTTCTGGAGGTCGAAACTCTTCGCAGTAAACAATGGCCGACGACCTGGTCACGTCATAAACTGACAAACCAATCAGATGCACCTTGGGGTCAGCTTTGGTCACTTCGCCAAGACTTCGCACAGTCTGACTTGGCGATGTAACTTCAACGAAGAAAAGTCGTGGCGAAGAGGTCTAAGTTACTTCGCCAAGCGACTTGGCGCTATACTAAAAACGGCGCTATTCAGCTATATAGTGGGAACCCTCTTTACACAAAGTGGTCTTTGGAGAGGGTGGTCTCTCATCTCGGTGGTCGCTCAGCAGGTGGTCTCTCGTCAATGTGGTCTCTTATTGCGGGGGGTCTCTCATCAGAGTGGTCTCTTATCACGGTGGATTCTTATCAAGGTTGTCTGTCACCACGGTGGTCTCTCAGCATGGTGGTCTCTCACCACGGTGGTCTCTCAGCATGGTGGTCTTTCTCCATGGTTGCTCTCATTACGG
>JABMCL010000492.1:0-2500 GCA_018857735.1 Alviniconcha marisindica
CGGGGGTTTGGGGCCGCCCGGGGTCGGGGCTGTCCGTCTAACGGCCTTTGGTTTCCGTGGAAATAAAGCTATACTGAACCATGCTTCGGCATTGGTCTCAGTTTGTCCCTAATATGTCAACTGACATCTGATGACATTAAGCAACCCTACCTACCTACCTACGTTATCTATTTTAAAGCCTGGAGTAGGTCAGAATATAGCCATGTATGCTTCTCCCGCTGCCAGGAACGTCTTTCTTGTATTATTTCACCTTCCTGATCATTCCGCCTTCAATTTATGCTCTCCAGATAATTTCCTTGCTTTTCAACTGCGTTAGTTTTGACTGCCGCAATTCCGCGAAATAAAATAGGTGACCCTGCTGGTAGCCACAAGCGATAGAAATTCCTGTTGTGAGGGCCTAGCCCGCCAAATATAAATAGTTACCAAGTAAAGTAAATTGGTGTTTTACGCCTAGTCAACCAGTGTGGTTATATCAGGACGGTACACATTTTGTCATCATATATTACTTTTTAAAAGTGTATATGTGTTAAAACTGGTATATGTACAATTTTAAAATCAAAATATCGTGTATCTCGACAATGAATTAGACGTATTTGTGACTTGATCAATAGTGCTTTTATTTTACTACTTAAATGTGTTTTCAGCGAATCTGTCCGGAAGCGTCCTTTTCATATTGTGAACAAGTGAAATGCAAGTATTGAGATGTGCCTTGAAGAGATTCGTACATTCCCCAGTGTAGCTTGTTCATAAAGTGAGTCTTTCCTCTTTCATTTCATCTGGTTGAGGGTCTTTCAGTCCCAAATAAAATGCCTCAGCAATCAATTTCTTGCTTGCTGTTTTCGCGTTCACTGTTGAACTACAATTTTAGCTGAACTTATACTTCATTGTGTCCCGCGTAAGCGCTTGGGACTCGTGAAGTACAATTCTCTTCTTTGGCCTTTCTCGTAATAAAGCGGCCGTTTCTGGACCGTATTAGTTTTGGAGAAATGAGTCAGCAACTGCTGGTGAGGTTGACAAAATAGAACAGATCTAGGGAAATGTACTCACCTATTCGACGAAATACAAGGAACAATTAAACACAAGCGCTTTCGGCAGAAAGTCTTCGTTAGGTGCACGAAAATAGATAGATAATAATAAAAGAAGAAGGGAGCAAGGAAGAAGACAGACAAGGAGTTGAGTTGAAGTGTATGTGCGTGTGTGTGTGTGTGTGTGTGTGTGTGTGTGTGTGTGTGTGTGTGTGTGTGTGTGTGTGTGTGTGTGTGTGTGTGTGTGTGTGTGTGCGTGTGTGTGTGTGTGAGTGCGTTTATTCATAACTACATGGGTAGATCATGCTCCTCCTAATTTTCGTCATTTTGATGACGTCGTTTTAAATCTACTAATACATTCTTAACCATTTTTGTTGTTGTTTTTGTTGTTGTTTTGCTTCAACCCCGTGTCTATCTTCTTCTTTGCTTCCTTCTTCTTTTATTATTATCTGTCTATTTATACCTGACGAAGACCTGTCGAAAGCGCTTGTGTTTAATTGTTCCTTGTATTTCGTGTAGGTGAGCACATTTCTTTAGATCTGTTCTATTAGTTTTGGCTAACGCAGTTTTCCATGTGGGCCCGCGTAATAAGACAAGTCATTCAGCTGCTAGTCCCAAGCGATCCAAGCAGGTTCCAATGATGGGTGCCTACGAAATAGACATAGGCAGTAAAACATGTGTTATTCTGCAGTGATATGTAAACGGTCGATGGAAGTAGTAGGTTGGAAGTAGGGAACAACAATCGAGCCACAGCCAGAGGTTCCTGTTTTATTTCATTTCTTTTGTGATGGTATATGCGAGCGGCCGTTGGTGTTGCCTCTCGCTTTTTCTCGCGTTTTCTCTCTCACCACATCATTTAGTGACGTCAAAATAACAGCACGTAACACATACGTAAAAGATTGAATGACGTCCACGCACGAAAGACCAATGACAGAGCGACACACAGAGAGTACAACAACACAAACACAATGTGCAGATTCACTCGGTTACAGATAGATAAAGAGATAGAAGGTTGATCCAAACACATGACAGATTCAAAAGAACGCTATTTATTAGAACAAAGCCCAACCTGCGATCTTTTTATCTTGTTTTAGAACGCTAGATGCCATTCTTCTTTCTTTTTTTAAAAATCTTTTTCTTTTTTATCTTTGGTTTTTAACATGTGCTATTTTGCATTGATCAATAGATAAATCATTGGCTTTTAACGTTGTAACTGCAGACTGAATTTGTGATTCGTCCTGATGTGTTGGACGGGACGTTAAAGTCCTACAAGACGCTAACTCCCTTCAGTGCACATTTTATAAATAAAAGTTGCACAGGCATGCATCTGAACTGTGCTTCGTTTCGCTTGCTTTAACTGACATTAGAATAACGCTGTAGAATGTCTGTGACTGCATTCGTATTGTGTGCAAAGTTAAATAGCTTTTTGCCTCTGTCATGGATTGTAAGTGTTTGCGGTGAAGCCGGAAAAAAAG
>JABMCL010000492.1:20000-32500 GCA_018857735.1 Alviniconcha marisindica
CACACACACACACACACACACACACAAACACACACACACACACGTGCGCGCGCGCTCTGAGGGAATGTAACGAGGAGTGAGGGAGGGTAATAGGGGTTGGGTGGCGAGGGGACAAGTAAGGTGACAGAATTCGACAACGCTTGTAATTAATTGTGTTGTTTTTAGAGGTGAGTTTTTACGTTTGAAAGCTTGGGAGGATTGCATGTGACGGATGTCAGAAGAGAGCGAATTCCTTTGCTTTGGGGCATCAGAGGAGAAACAGACTTGGCCAAAGGTTTTTGTTCTAGCATGGTGGATGCGAAGTATCCGTGCGTCTGCAGAAGAACGAAGCTTCCTGGAAGGGGTGTATACAGTGATAAGGCAAGAGAAACATGCAGGAGATGATCCGGAGAAGACGTTGTGACATATCTTATAGTTGACTGTTTGTACTGTAAAAAAAAGAAGAAAAAAGAAAAGAAAAAACAGTTTTTTTAAATAATAATCTGAAACAAGAAAGACTGCTAGCGTTCTAAAATAAGATCCAAACATGAAACAAGAACTGTTTGTACTGTATTCTGTCTTGGACCGATAACCAGAGCTCGCAGGAAAGGTCGCTCATGATCACGTTTGCTTTGAAAACCAGTCTCTCTGCAGAATTCTGAACTTTCTGTAGTCTGCTGAGAAAGCAGACTGGCCAGCCAAATAGAAAAGAATCACAACAACAACAACAACAACAACAACAACAACAACAACAATAATAATAATAATGTACATTTATCATGCGCTCATCAACGCCCTGAACGCTCACATGATATATATTAACCTAAATATGATATTCTATACACAGGTAGAGCATAGTCCTATCAAAACAATTTACATAAAGTATTATACGAAAAGGTATTACACACACACACACACACACACACACACACACACACACACACACACACACACACACACACACACACACACACACACACACACGCACGCACTCACGCACTCACGCACTCACGCACTCACGCACGCACGCACGCACACACGCACACACACAAACACAGAGAATGATTGTAGCAGAAACTGGGTACTGATATTAGTTGGGATGAAAATACTGCGAGAAAAGGAAGGTTTTCAGTTTGGCTTTCAAATATAACAATGTTGAGCAGTTTCTAATGTCTTGTGGGAGTGAATTTCAAAATTAGAGGTCCAAAGCAAGAGAAGGTGCGAAAGCCATGAGTCTTGCGTTTGTATTGTTGGATTTTCAGCTTGCGGGTGTCAGAAGAAGAGCGTAGTGTACGAGACGGAGTGTAGGCAAGTAGCAGTTCAGAGGGGTAAGCAGGACCAGAACCATTTATAGCAATGAAACACATACAAACGACTTTATACTTAATACTTTCTAAAAATGGGGCGCCAGTGCAGTTTATTTTCCAGGAGAGGTGTTGAGTGGTGGTGACGGGGTGCCAAGAGAACGAGTCTTGCAGCAAAGTTTTGAATTTTCTGGAGAGGTTGGATGACAGAATTAGGTGTATCCTGAAACCCAGGTTGCGAGCACAGGCCGTGAACGGAATAACGGCAGTGCCAAGACGAAGAGAAAGTGGGCTGAACGTCAGGGAAAATGGGTCTATTTGACGTCATAGGGAGAGCCTTTGTTTTGTCGTCATTCAGTTCCAGTTTGTTTTATGTCATCCAGGTCTTCACATCAGAGATGCACGTCTGCAAGGTCGAGACAGTGGCATGTGTCTGACTAAGGCAGGACTACAGCAGCTGTGTGTCATCAGAAAAAAGACTGGTTGTTGGAAACAGAATGATGCTCAAACAGAGAACAGAGAGGTGCAGAGTATGTTTACTCTGAATGAAGAGAACGGGACTAAGAAGCGAGCCTTGTTAATAGCACCACGTATTCATTCAAACCGATTCCTAGATCTCTGTACCGACACATCCAGGCAGTAGAGTTTTATCTGGAGCGCAATGATCGTGTTGTTGAGAAAAAGAAAAAGAAAAAAGAAAAGAGAGAGAGAGAGAGAGAGAGAAGGAGAAAGAGAGAGAGAGAGAGAGAGAGAGAGAGAGAGAGAGAGAGAGAGAGAAAAAAAAAAAGGAGAGAGTAGGATGAGAACTAAAATATAAAACGTATCAGGCTTGGCATCAGCGAGAAAAAAAGAAGAACAACAACAATAAAAAATAAAATAAAAAAAATAAAAAAAAAAGTTTATATATATGTGAGAAGAAGAGGAAAACAAACACACACACACACACACACACACACACACACACACACACACACACACACACACACACACACACACACACACACACACACACACACACACACACACACACACACACACACACACACACACACACACACACACACACACACACACACACACACACACACACACAAGTCAGTGACAGCTCTCAGCATCCTGGATTCTGATTGGCGGAGGGGCGATAGTGTACCAGAAAACAGCAACTCTGGTTGGCAGATTTGTGGTGCCAGCAAGAGAGAGGGCGTGGGATGTTTACGGGGAAAGCGGGGGTGGGGGGTGGGGGGGTTGAGGGGGCGTTGGACGGGGACAAAAGCAGTGACGACATGAATACCTTCCTTGGCTTATAACCCGCAATTTCATCAGTCGTAAAGTTTCACTGCTTTGGCGTCAGAGCCAGCGAGGGATCGTGTGGCGTAACGAGTGACGTTCACAGGCTGACCGGCTTGGCTACGTATCTCCGACAGACCTTCAGGGCCCCGCCAGTGTACGCTCACTGTCCTTGCCGCCTCTGCCGCCTCCCGCCGTCGTCGCTTTTCTGCTGTAGTTGCCTCGGCCGTCGTCTGCTGAACGTCGCGTTTGTGCGTTGTGGCTGAGTGGCTGAATGCTTGCTGTCCTTCAGTCGAACTTTTCATCTCTCTGTCGCCTTATATCTACCTCATCGTGTTCTTGAGTACGGGTCACTCACTGGCTTTATCCTGCCCTTTACAAGTACCTTACAAAGACAGCCGCTTTTGTTTCTGTTTTACATCTCAAACACAAATTCTCATACCCGACAACTTCTCTTGAAGCGTTTAGCTGCAGTAAAGTGACCTGGACCTGAAAATAGACGTAAATCAGCCAGCTTCAGAATCCGCATATTATTATTTTTTTCTCAGCCGTAAACTAA
The DNA here is from genome assembly GCA_018857735.1 of Alviniconcha marisindica. Lineage (NCBI taxonomy): Eukaryota > Metazoa > Mollusca > Gastropoda > Provannidae > Alviniconcha > Alviniconcha marisindica. Next base: position 23,130 of record JABMCL010000492.1, read on the forward strand.
TCCGGAAAGCTTTGAACTGCAGCATCGCTACGATTGTATCCGAGATACGTGGAACAGTCTCGTCTTCAATCCGATACAAAACCTGAAAGCGTTGAAAGCGTTAAAGACTTTTTCGACGTCTGGAGAAGAAAAGAAAAAAAAGACACTGCAAGTTCAGTCCCATCACAAGTGAAGAGGTAAGTTGATCTGACTATTCTGTTTTCGGTGTTCCTTAAAGAATAGGAGGGGAAAAAAGCGTGCAATTCATTCGCGTGAAACATTCGAACTGAGTGGCTTTAATTACAGACATCTCTTTCGAAATCTTAAGCCGTCTTTTTTTTCTTTTTTTCTTTCTTTCTTTTTTTTTTTAGCTCGTTTTGCCTTCGTAGGAGTTCGTTGTCTGTTGTCCTATTGTTGCCTTCTTCTTTTCATCTCTTCACGTACATTTATTTTTTACCCTCTTCCAGTTGTGTTCTGTCTGCTTGCTGTTGGTCTGGTTCTTGATTTGTTTGTTTTTTGCATTTTTTGTCTGTTGCCGTTGTTTTTGTTGTGGTTGTGTCCGTGAACATATCTTTCTTACTGCCCAGGCGTAGGTGTGTGTGTGTGTGTGTGTGTGTGTGTGTGTGTGTGTGTGTGTGTGTGTGTGTGTGTGTGAGTGTGTGTGTGTGTGTGGTGTTGTGTGTGTGTGTGTGTGGTGTGTGTGTGTGTGTGTTTGTGTGTGTGTGTGTAGGTGGTGCTGTGCGTGCGTCGTGCGTCGTGCGTGTGCGTGCGTGCGTGTGGTGTGTGTGTGTGTGTGTGTGTGTGTGTGTGTGTGTGTGTGTGTGTGTGTGTGTGTGTGTGTCTGTGTGTGTCGTATGCTATTGGGGGTGTGTGTGTGTGTGTGTGTATGCGTGCGTGCGTGCGTGGTGCGTGCGTGGTGCGTGGTGTGGTGTGTGGTGTGTGTGTTTGTGTGTGTGTGTGTGTGTGTGTGTGTGTGTGTGTGTGTGTGTGTGTGTGTGTGTGTGATTATGTCGTATTGTCTACTATAATTCCATTACTCTTGTATCGCATATATTGCACGGTATCTGAGGTGTTAATAACAAAAATGAGTGAACGGTTAAGGGAACAAATAACACATCCGCCACCGCTACTGCCCATCCGCCTCCCCCCCACCCCCCAAAAATAAAAAATAAAAATAAAAAAGAGAGAGAGTTGCTTACCGAATTGGTGTTCACAAGTTACTTTCATGGTTTCATCTCTGTTTCCCATGGTCTATTTATGTGACGGAAACAAGCGGTTTCACATAGTCTCTGTGCACCGAAAGCTGTGTAGGTTCGAACGAAAGCGCTTAAATACTCAACCTAGAAAACTTAATTATCTCTAATGTTGTATGCTAAACCATCAAGCGTTGCCTTTATTTTGTGAGCCCGTATTGGGGAAAGGGCGTCAGTGGATGCCCGATTTGGGGATTGGGCGTCAGTGGATGCCCGATTTGGGGACTGGGCGTCAGTCGGTGACGGATTTGGGGACTGGGCGTCAGTGGATGTCCGATTTGGGGACTGGGCGTCAGTGGGTGACGGATTTGGGGATTGGGCGTCAGTGGATGTCCGATTTGGGGATTGGGCGTCGTGGGTGACGGATTTGGGGATTGGGCGTCATGGATGCCCGATTTGGGACGGGCGTCAGTGGGTGACGGATTTGGGGACTGGGCGTCAGTGGGTGACGGATTTGGGACTGGGCGTCAGTGGGTGACGGATTTGGGGACTGGGCGTCAGTGGTGACAGATTTGGGGACTAGGCTCAGTAAGTGACGGATTTGGGGACTGGGCTCATGGATGTCGACTTGAACTATACTAATAGTAAGACAAATGTTAAGGCTACCTGCGAAAGCGTTAACAAGCATAATTATTACGCAACAATGTACAGAATGGAAAATGTTCAGCATATTAAATGCTAACCAAAATGAAAACAACAACAAGCTAAAGTACGAGCACGACACACACAACACACACACACACACACACACCACCACCACCACGCACCACCACGCACACACACCACACACACACACACACACAACACACACACCAACACACACACACACACACACACATAAATAAAAAAATGTGCAGACTGATAGGGGTGAAAGACAATGTTGCTTATCTGCAATATTCTGTTAGTGGATGACCGATTTGGGGATTTCATGACCGATTTGGGGATTTCATGACCGATTTGGGGATTTCATGACCGATTTGGGGACGTCATGACCGATTTGGGGACTGGATGTAAGCGGATTTCTTTGCGCACTCCTCATTTTCTGCCACACCCTCTCCTCCCGCAGTGAAAGGTCTAGTCGCCTGCAAATTTAAAAAGCAAAAACTGAAAACTCAGAATTCTCATGTATATTATCACAGCAGAATCCATCTAAAAATCATCTGTTCAGTCAATGTAAACAGCATGTGGTAGTATATTTGCGTGTTTAATTTCCTGTTCCATAGCGGTATGATGTGCCTGCAATATCATATCATGCTCCACCGACCAGCCGTTACCTAATAAAAGTAATATTTTCATTTATCAATGTTCAACTGTCGATTTTTTTCTTTTTTCTTTTTCTTTCAAATCCGCTTTCAAAAATGACTTATCCTGAAAATCGCCCACATGTTCTATTGTGTCATTAAAATTAACGTTCTTTTTTAACCGTTTGTGTGTTTTGATCTTGTATTACATTGTGTAATATATAATATATATATATATATATATATATATATATATATATATATATATATATATATATATATATATATATATATATATATGCATTTCATTATTTTTCGTGCATATCAATGTGCTTGATAGGATATAAGTATTTTGTTTTCGTAGTCAACTAAAAATACCACATTAATGACGTCATTTTTGATGTATGTAACGCCCCGGCTGTACGTTCCCGTTTATTATCTGTTGTTGTAAATTTCATATACAGTGTGACGTGTGTGTGCGTGTGTACGCTTGGACTGGTCCCTCCCTGAAAGACTTACGCTACTCTAGTACTTTTATTATTACATACCATGGTACATGGTGTGTTGCTGTGTGACATTTATATAATTATGGCCTCTCTCTCTCTCTCTCTCTCTCTCTCTCTCTCTCTCTCTCTCTCTCTCTCTCTCTCTCTCTCTCTCTCTCTCTTCTCTCTCTTCTCTCTCTCTCTCTCTCTCTCTTCTCTCTATCTCTCTCTTTCTCTCTCTCTCATCTCTCTCTCTCTCTCTCTCCCTCTCTCTCTCTCTCTCTCTCTAGTTGTGCCGTTGTTTAGCTTCCAATCTTGCTAGATGTGATCTTGTTTTACGCATTATATATATATTACAGAGATATCAACTTTTCTGTCACTCTTTCTTGTAATAGTTTAAAATGATTTTGTAATTCTCTCTCTCTCTCTCTCTCTCTCTCTCTCTCTCTCTCTCTCTCTCTCTCTCTCTCTCTCTCTCTCTCTCTCTCTCTCGTCTCTGTCTCTGTCTCTTGTCTCTTGTGTTGTGTGTGTGTGTGTCTCTCTCTCTCTCTCTCTCTCTCTCTCTCTCTCTCTCTCTCTCTCTCTCTCTCTCTCTCTCTCTCTCTCTCTTCTGAAAATTCACATTTGCATTTCTCTTACTTTGCTGAGTGTGTATATTGCGAAGCTTTAGACAGTAATAGTTTAGTTTTTTGTTTTTTTGTTCTTAAGATGCATTTCAGTTTGCCGCAATTATTTCTATTCTTGTTTGATGTATTGAATGTTGCTGTGTTTGCATCAGGGACAGATTTGTTAAAAAAAGAAAAGAAGCCGACTTGTGTTTAAATTTTGATCCTTGTGTATACATGTAATAAAGTATTATCCTATCTTATCTCTCCACATCAACCCTCAACACTTTTCCACCTCATCCAGTTGCTTTCCGTGTTTGTTTTCTGTACTTGGTGTCATTATTCCAGCTTTGCATCAATAAAGATTTTCTTTTGTCAGTTCTTATGTACCCAGGCGAATGAGCACATAGGAATTTGTCATCTGTTCTGTTCCTGCGGTTGAAATGTCGCGTTGGCATCATACCCCAAGGAAATTTTACCTGCCTGGAAAATGAGACAGACAGACAGAGAGGGATAGAATATGAATATGAACACGAACACCTCACAGAGCGAGAGAGAGAGAGAGAGAGAGAGAGAGAGAGAGAGAGAGAGAGAGAGAGAGAGAGAGAGAGAGAGAGAGAGAGAGAGAGAGAGAGAGAGAGAGAGAGAGAATACGAATACCCTGAGAAGTCGTGGCCAAAAAATAGTAACCAAAGTTGGAAATTCATTTTCGTAGGCTAAAAATGTAGGCATGGGTATCCCCAAGGATCTGTAATTGCACCGCTTTTGTTCAACATGATCTACCAAGGTCTATATCACACGCTACTAAACAGGTGGACATATGGCAGTTTGGAAGAATGTATCACTGAGAAAAAGAACTTCACTTCGTTTAGTGGCTACATCAGAAAATTATATGTAAGTGAGACTGATAAACTAAGTGCAGTTTTGAAAGCCAATGGCTTAGAAATTTTCGTCAGAAAAGACAAAATACGATTCTTCTTAAAAATGGTTCGGGATCCAGGGAGTTACTTCAGCTTAAATTAGACGGTGAAGACATTATATCAATCTGAGCTGAAATTCCTTGGAGCATACCTTACAACAAAACTTCACTGGAAAAGACATTTGGAAACAGTGTTATCTAACGCAAAGGAAAAGCCCCAATTTGCTGACATTTATCATTAAGAATTCTTGGGGTAAAGCCATAAGACATAAAAAAATTAAAAAAACTTATTCATTTGGCAGTCTCACCTGTAAGATCGAAACTGACTTGTGGGCAAGAGGTCTGTTTCACCGCTCTGAAGAAATACCTAAAGAAACCACAAAGGTCTAGACAGTAAAGCAATTAAATTTGCTCTTGGAACACCAGAATCTTCGAATACCTTGGGGGCATACGGAGAAGCAGGCATTCTTCCACTTGATGAAATCCGGAAATTAACAGCAGCTAAATACATTAATAATTATGGACATTTGTAAAGTGCCTACCCCGCGGCTCAAAGCGATGAACAAGCATAATATAAAGCACATAATGTACATCGAGGTGGAAAAAATGTTTTCAGCAATTAAATTGATTTAAATTTTAACAAAAACTTAAGCTTACTTTAGACATTAACAAGGGTTCCAGCATAACTATGTGCAAGGCGCGCGCACGCACGCACGCCGCACGCACGCACGCACGCACGCACGCACGCACACACACACACACACACACACACACACTCTCACACTCACACACACACACACACACACGCACATACACACAAACACACGCACGCACGCACGTTAGTATGTGCGTGTGTATATTATTGTTGTTGTTGTTGTTTTATATAGCGCTATTCTCCGCTCTCGAGCAGACTCACTGTGCTCGCATGTGATTCTAAATGAGTAACCATTTTTATAGCGCGTTGTTGAATATCCACCGAAGTGGTGTACTTACGGCGCTGACATGGCTGGTACCACATACAACTGCTGCCGTTTCAGCGCGTTTTGTGTACACCATACAACCATGCACCATGTCACTTCATGCAAATCCACATGCGTAAAGAGTATGCGTGTTTAGCTGTAACCTGCCACCTGCACTTTTGGTAGAATGGCCGTGATCTTTTACGTGCTACTGCGGTAACACAGGGGTGGAACGGATACCGAAATGAGAGTCAGCACAGAAAGCTGACCCTCGAGAAGAAAATTCTCCCGCCGTTCCTGCAGGGATTCGAACCAGTGTTCTTTCAATCACGAGTCCGGCGCTCTAACCACTGAACTATCCCCACTCCCCCAAGCGTATGTTCGTATGTGGATGACGTATATGGTTCTGCATGTATGAGATCTGGATTAGGTGGATGTAATTATGTGTATGGATGCATACATAAATGTGTGTTTGCTTTTGCTACTGCAAGTAAATGTTGTCCTTTGTATATTTTATTTTATATATTTTTTTAGATCTGTTATTGTTTTGGTGAAACTTGTTGCTAGCTTGATAATTGTAAGATCAGTCTTAATATCACTTATCTGATACGACTTTAAATAAAAATTTAAAACAGGAAGAAGAATGAGGGTATGACAGTTTGACGTTGTCATGGCAATGGAGAATAGTTTACCTATTTTGTACTGGGGGAGGGTAGGATAGTTTGAAGTTGTCATGGCAAGTGAAAATAGTTGACCTATTTTGTAGTGGTGGAGGATAGGACAGTTTAACGTTGTCATGGCGAGGGAAAATAGTTGACTTTTTTTTCTTTTTCTTTTTTCTTTTTTTAGTGGTGGAGGGTAGGATAGTTTGAGGTTGTCATGATAGGGCGAAATAGATTACCTATTTTGTAGTGTTGGAGGGTAGGGTAGTTTGACGTTGTCATGATAGGGGAAAATAGTTTACCTATTTTGTAGTGGTGGAGGGTAGGATAGTTTGACGTTGTCATGGCAAGGGAAAATAGTTGACCTACTTTGTAGTGGTGGAGGGTGGGATAGTTTAACGTTGTCATGGTAAGGGAAAATAGTTGACCTATTTTGTAGTGGGGGAGGGTAGGACAGTTTAACGTTGTCATGGCAAGGGAAAATAGTTGACCTATTTGTACTGGGGGTGGGTAGGACAGTTTAACGTTGTCATGGCGAGTGGAAATAGTTTTTTTTAGAGGTGGAGGGTAGGATAGTTTGACGTTGTCATGGTAGGGGAAAATAATTGACCTATTTTGTAGTGTTGGAGGGTAGGATAGTTTGACGTTGTCATGCCAAAGGAGAATAGTTGACCTATTTTGTAGTGGTGGGGTAGGGTAGTTTGACGTTGTCATGACAGGGGGAAATAGTTCACCTTTATTGTACTGGGGGAGGGTAGGGTAGTTTGACGTTGTCATGGCAAGGGAAAATAGTTGACCTATTTTGTAGTGGTGGAGGATAGGACAGTTTAACGTTGTCATGGCGAGGGAAAATAGTTGATTTTTTTTCTTTTTCTTTTTTTCTCCAGTGGTGGAGGGTGGGGTAGTTTGACGTTGCCATGGCAAGGGAAAATAGTTGACCTATTTTGTAGTGGTGGAGGGTGGGGTAGTTTGACGTTGCCATGGCAGGGGAGAATAGTTGACCTATTTTGTAGTGGGGGAGGGTAGGATAGTTGGACGTATTCAGGGTAGGAGAGAGTCGTTGGCATATTTTGTAGTGGTGGAGGCTAGAATAGTTTGATGTACTCGTGGAAAGGGAGGATAGTTGATGTGCGGTGCGGTAGGGGAACGTGGGCTAGTTTGGTATATATATATATATATTATATATATATATATATATATATATATATATATATATATATATATATATATATATATATATATATATATATATACATGTAGGGGAATAGCTGAACCTGTGTTACAGGGTTGACGTAATTGTTAACTTTAACGTATCCGAGGTGAGGAAAGCGAGTATGGGTGGGAGTGAAGGGCGGGGTGGAGATGGAGTGGGGCTGGAGGTGGAGTAGGGATAGGGGTGGAGTGGGGACGGGTTGGGGTGGGGGTGAGGGTGGAGAGTGGGGGTGGGAGTGGAGTGGGGTGGGAGTGGAATGGGTGTGGGGGTGGAGTGGGGGGGGTGAAGTGGGGATGGAGTGGGGGGGGGGGTCGAGTTGGGATGGGGGTGTTGGTGTGGAAATGTGGGTGGAGTGGGGGTGGAATGGTGATGGGGGTGGAGTGGGGATGGGGGTAGAGGTGTGGAAATTAGTGTGGGTGGGGTGGGGTGGGGTGGAGTGGGGGTGGGGATGGAGTAGAATGTGGGTGGAGTTGGGGGGGGGGGTGGAGAGGGGGGAGGAGGTGGGGTGGAGTGTGGGTGAATGATGTCAGTGATCGATGACGGGAAACGTGTTTGACGAATGGGAAAGACGACAGTTAGGGTGGTTGACATATTTGCCGTGGTGTTGGTGGTAGTGGTGTTGGTGGTAGTGGTGCTGGTCGGAACGGGGGTGAGGGGGGTGATGTAGTGATAAGGGGTGAGGGAGGGGGTAGGGCGGCTGATGTATTTACAGTGTGACATTTAGTACACGTGTAACTAATGGACCGCTCTACTTTCCTATCGTCTTTCGATAAACCCACGCTCTGCGCTCAGGTGGCTGTTTTACAGTTTGTTTTTGCACCCACTGCATATATAGCTCTTCGGAACACTTTTCGTTTCCATACCAGCAATAAAACAGCAAAGACAAAGAAAGAATAGGGAAATAATACTGCTTCGAAGAAAAGGAAATGTGTGTATGTCTGACCGCTTTATATTTTTATGTTGTCGGCTGGGGTTTTTTTCTTCTTTTTTTGTTGTTGTTTTTGGTGTTGTTTTTGGGGGGGGGTCTTTCTTTTTTTCTTTCTGGGGTGTTGCTTGTTTGTCTGTATGTTTGTTTGTTTACAGCGCTGATCTTTAACGGTTCTAAGCGCGTTATAAAAAAATAAAAAAAAGGTGGGGGGGGGGGGGGGGGGGGGGGGGTTAGAAATATTCAAATTTCAAAACCTCTGTCTGTCTGTGTGTCTGTGTGTCTGTCCGTGTGTCTGTCTGTGTGTCTGTCTGTCTGTCTGTCTGTCTGTCTGTCTGTCTGTCTCTCTCTCTCTCTCTCTCTCTCTCTCTCTCTCTCTCTCTCTCTGTCTCTCTCTCTCTCTCTCTCTCTCTCTCTCTCTCTCTTGTATATGTATCATCACTATATTCATAGACGCCTAGGCACATCCATCACACACTCACACTTACTCACTCTAGCAACAACTAAGCCACCCACACTCTTTACCCACACCCGCGTTTGCTGTTGGTCATCCCGCGTGTAGACCTACGAGCCAGCGTTTTTAGCCTTAGCCTTACATATTTATAACAACTTTGATTTGTGTTTGAGCTTTTTTTCTTGCTTTTTTTCTTAGATATAAATGTGGTAATTATTTATTAGTAGAACTCATTTACTGGTTCATAAGGAATGTCGTGTGCGAATGTAACTTCGCTTTCTAGCCCCCAGGGGCCAAAAGCTCAATAAAACCTTGAAGTAAGTAAGTAAACATGGTGCTTAACGTCCACAGAAACCATAAGGCTTATTAGGGACGGGGAGAAGGGGGGAGGGGGGTGGGGGGGGGAAGGGGGTATGGAGGTGGGGGGAGAGTGAGATGGAGAGGGAGATTATATACCTATCGCTACACTGTCACCACCAGAATTATTCCTGCATTAAGATGGACAGCGATGAGAGCCATTTTAATGTTTCAGTAGGAAGTGACGGACAAAGTCACAAGACAATGTCCACAGACCACAACCTTTTTGAAGAGAAAGGAGAGCCGAAGCGGTATCGAACCGAGGTCCTTCCGCTTACCAGCCTAACGCCTTACCGCTGGGCCAAAGCGGCTCACAAAC
>JABMCL010000492.1:50000-52500 GCA_018857735.1 Alviniconcha marisindica
GCAGGGCGGAAACCAGCTCCTTTATCACATCACAGTTATTGCACTCCCGCAAATAAATAAACAGTTTATGACGAGGAAAATCACTGGGTTCGTCCCCGACAATTATTTCCCCATCGCTAGCTTTCCCAGCCCATAATTTCATTCGGCGCTCAATCGAACTCACACGATCTGATTATGTTGAGTTATGAGTTACTGTCACTAAGCTGAGGAGAGAATGGACACGGACAGGATGGGTAGCAGCGGGAATGTGAATGAGTCTCTTGTGTGTGGGTGTGGGGGGAGAGGGGTGGGGACCGGGGCAGGGGGAGGTGAGGTGATGAGGGGGATGGGGTTGGAATTAAGAGTCGATGAACCACGTAGAACAAACAATTCAGTGACAAGTTACTGGGTTGCTGGTAACTGTCTTTGTTATTTGTATGACGCTGTACGCGGAAGTTGCGTCACTGATGACGTCACTGATGACCAGATGATATTGTAAGGTTAATCCTAAACAGAAATTCGAGTTCCGGTCAGCTCCGGAACAATGGTGTTGTCAGCCAATTCGTTAGCTGTGTTGTTCGGGTCTAAACACCGGTTACGATCCGCACTATGTAAGTCAAACTGACCTGTTTCACTTCTACCTGTAAAACTGTTAGACAGTAATTATGAAATATTTGTAAAATGCGAACTTCAGTCGTTGTTTTGCTTGTTTTAAAGCGCGACTACGTTCAATGGAGCAGGATATAATTATAACCATTATTTTTCTGAAGTTTCGGACTGCCTTCTTTTGGCATCTATTGGCAGGCTAGGCCGATGGATCATTGTAGAATTTCGCAATGTTTTCTTTTGAAAGGTCTCGCTGTCATTAATTTGTGCTTTTGGCGTTAAAGTTCGGATGATAATGCAGACCACGTTCCATTTATAACTTCTCGGACGACACTGAATGATTTCTTTGTAATAATGTCTAACACAGAGTGAATAGGCAACCTCGAACAGGGTGCAGTGCAAACCAGCAAATCACAAGCAAAACAAGCAAAAACGAAAGACATTAAAAGGAAGGCATTAACATGTAATACAAATTTCTCACTAACATCCTCTTACACACACACACACACACACACACACACACACACACACACACACACACACACACACACACACACACACACCACACACACACACACGCAACACACACACACACACACACACACCACACACACACACACACACACAGCACCACACACACACACGCACGCACGCCGCACGCAACGCACAGCACCTACACACAGACACACACACACGCACACATACACACACACACACACACACAACATTCGGGGGGGGGGGGTCTTAACACTCATCACTGAATCAATCACTGAATTTTTGTTGATGAACATTGTTTTAGCTCTTGCGCACTTTACCGTCATCCTTGTAGCCTACATTTTATATTAAGTTTTGGTTTAGTCATTTTTGTCATAATTAATAGCTCTTTTTTTTTCTTTTTTTTTTTTTTCTTTTTTCTTTTCTTTGCAAAGTCGCTAACGGAAAGTACGCGTTACCAAGGCATGGTTGCCCCAAATCGGATTACTTCAAGATCGCAGAGTTAAAAGGTCTGTTATATTGTATTGCGCTGTGTTGAATGGGCGACTTAGCTGCGGATCGCCTCGCTCGGTGGCGCTGGGCATATTTGGGGCTTTGACAAAGCCCAAGTCAGCTGCAAAATGATCTCCCCTACACTAGCCAGGTGGCGCTGGGCCTATTTGGGCAGTGCAATGCTCAAGCCAGCAAAGTCGCTGATTGCTTCAGTGTTTAGGTCAGAGGTCTAGCAGCGAGAATCGCACTGCTGGGCATTGTGAAAGTGTGTTTTCGGCAATATCAGTGTGCCTTGTTTCTGTGTACTGGCGTGTAAGGACAGTGCGTGTTACTAATGGGTGGTTGTCTAATCGCGTCACTTCCGGACCAATGACTCCAAGGGTTTCCTATATTTATTCTACTGTGGTGTGCGGATTTGTTTCTCTGTTTTCCGGGAGGTGTTGTCCTGGGTGATCCTTTACAGTTGACAAGACGTAAAATCCAGTCAGTAATTATTCGGGAAGGTGTCTTGGAGCGTGGAAGGGTGGAAGGGGGGCCATCTATTTTTTGTTCGCTCCCCAGCCTCCCTCATCCCCATCCTTCTCTTCTTCTTCTTCTTCTTCTTCTTCTTCTTCTTCTTCTTCTTTCTTCCTCCTCCTCCTCCTCCTCCTCCTCCTCCTCCTCCTCCTCCTTCTTCTTCTTCTTCTTCTACTGCTCCTCCTCCTCCTCCTTCTTCTTCTTCTTCTTCTTCTTCTTCTTCTTTCTTCCTCTCTTCTTCTTCTTCTTCTTCTTCTCTCTCTCCTTCTTCTTCTTCTTCTTCTTCTTCTTCTTCTTCTTCTTCTTCTTCTTCTTCTTCTTCTTCTTCTTCTTCTCTGTCTTCTTCTTCTTCTTCTTCTTCTTCTTCTTCTCCTCTCCTCTTCTTTTCTCTCTCAGTTCTTAGGCTTTTCTT
>JABMCL010000492.1:75000-92500 GCA_018857735.1 Alviniconcha marisindica
TATGTGTGTTGTTCGATAGGCGATAATGGTAATTAAAGCTACAATAATTAAGGTTTTCTTTGCTGAAATGTATGTTAAAGTGGTTTTTGTGATAAGATGTTTGTACAGCACAGTGAGTTTAACTCTGGTTAAAGAATAGCGCATATATAATAATTATTTTATTATTATTATTATTATACTAAGAATTCTATATTGTTACTGTCCCTTCAAAAGAACTAAAATCTTGCACCGTGACACGAACGATAAGTAGTAGTAACTTGGTGTTTTACGCTCAGTCAACCATTACGGTTATATCAGGGCGAAGAACGGTGAAGAGATGTTTTCTATTTTTTAACTTTTTTAATGTACGACATTCAGATTCTTTATTCACCAAGTTTTACAACAAGGAAAGTGTCTCGAAACCGGTAAGCATACAAACATAAGCAAGCAACAACACTGACATACATCAACTAGCATAGTTAAAGGTATACACCCATTTCTACCAACAAAACAACACCCAAACGCACATACACATACCTGCGCGCACACGCACATACACACACCTGCACGAGTGCGCACGCACTCACACACACACACACACACACACACACACACACACACACACACACACACACACACACACACACACACACACACACACACACACACACACACACACACGCTATAAGAATAAGTAATGTTCCAATGTAAAATATGACATGTAGTTTTGTTTGTTTGCTTGTGTGTGTGTGTGTGTGTGTGTGTGTGCGTGCGTGCGTGCGGGCGTGCGTGCGTGCGTGCGTGCGTGCGTGCGTGCGTGCGTGCGTGCGTGCGTGTTGTGTGTGGGGTGTGTGGTGTGTGTGTGTGTGTGTGTGTTGTGTGATGTGTGTGTGTGTGTGTGTGTGTGTGTGTGTGTGTGTGTGTGTGTGTGTGTTGTGTGTGGTGTGTGTGTGTGTGTGTGTGTGTGCGTAGTGTGTGTGTGTTGTGTGTGTGTGTGTGTGTGTGTGTGTGTGTGGTGTGTGTGTGTGTGTGTGTGTGTGGTGTGTGTGGTGTGTGTGTGTGTGTGTGTGTGTGTGTGTGTGTGGTGTTGTGTGTGTGTGTGTGTGTGTGTGTGTGTGTGTGTGTGTGTGTGTGTGTGTGTGTGTGTGTGTTGTTGTTGTTGTTGTTGTTGTTCACGCGAAATTGCCCTATGTTTTTGTTTTTGGGGTGGTGGTAGTTTTTACATGCTACATTACTGATATTTTTCACAGCTAATTTCCTGCTACAGGACAGTTATGTATTATCTTCTCTTAAATATGAGACTATGGACCTCAGTACAGTTTTATTTTATTTACTTATTTAATTACTTATGCATGTTACACCAGACGAAGATTATGTGTCGAAAGTGTTTTTAACTGTTCTTTATGTGTCATCGCATAGGTGAGTACATTTCTCTAGAGCTGTTCCATTCTATCTTATTTATTTTAAACAACAAACCCCGCGTGTGTGTATTTTGCCACGTGTCAAAAATGCACGCTATTGTATGTCATTGTCCGAAAGACCTTACAACAGAATTTAGGCTGCAACGTAGCTATAGCCTTTGACAACGAACCGATCCGTAAGTAAGGAGTGAGCGAGCAACTGCTGGTGAGGCTGACAAAATAGAAAAGCTGTAGAGAAATGTACTCACATATAGTAAGTAAGTATTGTGCTTAACGTCCACAGAAACCGCAAGGCTTATTAGGGACAGAGAGAAGGGGGGGGGGGGGGGGGGGGGGGGGGGGGGGGGGGGGGGGGAGATGGGGGGAAGAGGGAGATTATATACCTATCGCTACACTGTCACCACCAGAATGATTCCTGCATTAAGATGGGCAGAGATGAGAGCCATTTTAATGTTTCAGTAGGAAGTGATGGACAAAGGCACAAGACAGTGTCCACAAACCACAACCTTTTGAAGAGAAAGGAGAGCCGAAGCGGTATCGAACCGAGGTCCTTCCGTTTATATATATATATATATAATATATATATATATATATATATATATATATATATATATATATATATATATACACGACGACACATAAAGAACAAAATTCCGAAACAAGAATGACTGCTTCGCTACATAAAGAACAATTAAAACCACTAGCGCTTTCGACACATAGTCTTCGTCTGGCGTAAAAATTAAGAGAGATAGAAAATAATCAAATAACTTCTTGTCTATCTTCTTCTTTACTTCCTTCTTCTTTTATTATTTTCTATCTGTCTTCTACACCAGACGAAGACCATGTGTCGAAAGCGCTTGTGTTTTTAATTGTTCTTTGTGTGTCGTCGTATAGACGAGTACGTTTCTCCAGAGCTGTTCTATTTTGATCCGTAAGTAAGTAAACATGGTGCTGTACGTCCACAGAAACCACAAGGCCTATTTGGGACGAGGAAGGGGTGGCGATAGAGATGATAACTCGTCCGCGAGCTCCGATCCCGTTCCCCAACTCCAGAACGAAAAATAACTGAATCTGATTAAATAATACAAAACAGTGCAAACTTTCAGTGCAAGCACCTTCTTTCAAGCGACAAACAAACATATCATCATCATCACCCTAATAATAATAATAGGTAATTCTTACAAAAGCCATTCTCTAACCACAGTTAAACTCACAGAGCTGTACAAACCACTAACACGCTAACCAACGATGGAGGGGAAGAACTCTGACAGCTTGTGGTAGTTGGAGATGCAGGTTATGAGTTAGTAAGTTAGTTAGTTAGTTAGTTAGTTAGTTAGTTAGTTAGTTAGTTAGTTAGTTAGTTAGTTAGTTAGTTGGTGCTTTGATCCCAGTCAACCACAAAGGGTTATATCAGGGCTAAAGAGATACAGGTTATGAAATAATCAACTGTCTACAGTCACTTTTCTATTTCCTGATGTTTCCGTGTCTGCCAGTATCTTTATAAAACAGATAATTATTCGTTAAATCGGTATCCGTTCCACCCATGTATTACCGCAGTAGCACGTAAAAGATCCCGGTCATTCTGCCAAAAATGCCAGGTAAACATGTATGCATCTTATGCATGTGGCTTTGCATGAAGTGACATGGTGCATGGTTGTATGGTGTACACAGAACGCGCCGAGACGGCAGCAGTTTCAAGTGGCACCAGCCGTGTCAGCGCTGTAAGTACACCACTTCGGTGGATATTCAAAAGCACGCTATAAAAAGTCATTTACTCATGTAGAATTACATGCGAGCGCGGTGAGTCTGCTCGAGAGCGGAGAATAGCGCTATATAAAAGTGATCAACGACAATAACAAATATACAAGATTCCAGGCAAGATCAAGAGATCTAAAGGAGGGAGGTGGAGCTGGACCTTCAAGTTAGTCCAGAAGAGATCATGAGTAGGGAGGTGGAGCTGGGCTGCGAAAGTTGGACTTCTTTCGCTTCGAGCTGTTCCTCAACAGCAGTGCAACGGACATTGTCCTTGTGACTCTGCCCAAGCACGGCAGTTAAAACAGCAATTGCGCGGTGCACTATTCGCTGGGCAATGGCGAGGGACACCGCCTTAACACTTCCATTGTTCTGGCGACGGTCCACGGTCTCTCCGGTCTTTTTCGGGCTGTATCCACGGTCGAGTCTTCACTCTTTCGTCCCCTTCCCCCCCCCCCTGCTCCCCCCCCTCCCCCTCCCCGTCCCTAATAATCCATCTCGCTTCTGTGGACGTAAAGCAAAATGTACTTAACAACAAATTATGTGACTCAAACGAACCAAGACTTGTCTGATGTAGATTTGTTTCTGCACCGCATAAGAAAGTCCAGTCTCCCCGTCCTGCCCCCCCCCCCCCCCCCCCGCCCAGTCCCCGCCCCCTTTTGACCTGCCACCTCCCTGGGGCGTGTAAAGGGACGTTTCCGGCTTACGAATGTCATATTGACCTCACTTGGGACTGATCCTGGCCAGGGTACGTCCTCTCAGCCGTCCTGACCACGTCACCAGCGTGGCTGCCAGAAGCAGGATTAGCAACAGGCAGCTCTCAGCGAGCCTCGCTTTCGTTCGCTCGTAAAGACGTCCCCCAGTGTTGAAATCGTCTCTGTTCGCTGGCAGCGCCCTCTGCCGGTGGACAGCCCGCAAACCCCATAAAAGTCCATTTTCGCACCCCTCCCTGCCCATTCCTCGCGCCCTCTCTTTTATTTATCGACAATCAAGTCAATGCTTCACGGGGGCAGGGGCAGATAATGCTGTCGAAAGCGATTTCAGGCGTGATTATGTCCCCCTGGGATTTGCGGTCGGCTGACAGCGCGCTGCCCGCACAGCCGTCTGCAAGGACGACCAGCACGCGGACTCTGACGCCCAAAGTCCGGCGGAGAAAGCGAGGGAAACACTTTGACACGATTTAGTTCTTCAAATAATTGCCCAGGAAAACAAACTGGTTCATTTTCCCGTCTCAAGGGGAGTAACATTCTGCGATAAATTTACGCCAAACGGCGTCCTCCCCCCCCTCCCCACCCCCTCTCTCTCTCTCCCTTCCTTCCCCTATCCTGTCCCCCCCCCCCCCCCTCCGCCTCTCTCTCTCTCCCTGCTCTCTCTCTCTCTCTCTCTCTCTCTCTCTCTCTCTCTCTCTCTCTCTCTCTCTCTCTCTCTCTCTCTCCCTCTCTCCTCTCTCTCTCTCCCCTCTCTCTCTCCTCTCTCTCTCTCTCTCTCTCTCTCTCCCTCCCTCTCTCTCCCCCCTCTCTCTCCCCCCTCTCTCTCTCTCTCCCTCCTCTTCTCCCCCTCTCTCTCTCTCTCTCTCCCCCCCTCTCTCTCCCTTCCTTCCCCCTGCCCTCGCCTGCCCTCAAGAAAAAATGTCACTGGAAACGAAACAAGAAGCTAGCGAGGATTTGATCGGTATCTGGTCAGGGCAGGACGTGAGAAGTGTTTGGCCCAGCGGTAAGGCGTTAGGCTGGTAAGCGGAAGGACCTCGGTTCGATACCGCTTCGGCTCTCCTTTTTCCTCAAAAAAAAAGGGGGGTGTGTGGTTTGTGGACATTCTCTTGTGACTTTGTCCATCACTTCCTACTGAAACATTAAAATGGCTCTCATCGCTGCCCATCTCTCTCTTGCCCCATCTCTGTACCCCCTTCCCCCATCACCCCGTCCCTAATAAGCCTTATGGTTTCTGTGGACGTTAAGCACCATGCTTACATACTTGTGCAAACGCGTAGCCAATGCCTGCCTCGCCTTCGTGTGCACTGTCACGTGGCTACTAAGATCACGTGGCTTGTGTCCTGCAAGACCTGAAGAGCTGAGGAAATCGAGGAATGCCTTCGGGCACAAAGCTGTGGACATCTCATCAACAGCCTCAAGGAGATGCATAGAAAGGGAAAGTGCTCGACGATCTTCCTGAAAAGGGACATCGTCAAATCAGACGAACATTGGAACCGTTTTAAAGGCCACGATGGGGAAGCTCATAAGAGAGACGAGATTGAGCGCATATCGGCTTTCCTGAGCGCGGAGAGAGTTTAGATCGTGTTTCTCGAACATTGTGTCCCAATGCTGTCCGCCCTAGCACACAGAATACTATAATGGTCAGCGTGACGGTCGTGGCTGAGGAGAGACAGAATACTATAATGGTCAGTGTGACGGTCGTGGCTGAGGAGAGACAGAATACTGTAATGATCAGTGTGACGGTCGTGGCTGCAAGCTTCTGAGAGAGACAGAAACAGAGCAGTTTGGGCCCTTTTCACGAGGCCCCTGCCATGTCATAAGTGAAGGACATCAAACGCATACGTCTGGAGCATCGTACAGTGATGGACCTTACCACACACACAAAACTAATCCATAAATGTACCGGAAGTGAGTTTTGACAAGTCCTGGGAGGCTCAGCTAACAGCTGACTCAGCAGACAATTCCTCGTTGCTTCGGCAAACCCACAGCGGAATTTTCGCTATTGCCGCCGTAAGCGCAATGTAAGAGAGGGAAAGACTGGTGTCTACACGAATGTCTCAATATAATCCAGATCGTATTGCCTCTGTCTCTGTCTCTGTCTCTGTCTCTCTCTCTGTCTCTGTCTCTCTCTCTCTGTCTCTCTCTCTCTCTCTCTGGGCCTTGGCTGTTCCTCCTCGGTCCGTTCGTCGAGAGACGCTTGTTTCTCCGGACTGTTCGATGCCAGCACCACTGGGCCCCAGAGCTGCGTGTGTGTGTGTGTGTGTGTGTGTGTGTGTGTGTGTGTGTGTGTGCACTGTGTTCCTGTACACGATGGCTGTATCGTCCTAGCGTTTTAACACAGTAATGACATTCTCACCGCTGCCTGCAGCCTGCTCACGACAAAAGCTGCAGCAATGAAACATAGTCCACGGAAAGGGCAAGACTGAACTGAAATATCCCACAGCACCCACCTACCACTCTTTCATTCGCCTTCGCCCCCCCACAACCATACCCTACCCTGGTCCTACATCTCTCTACCCGCCCTCGCTTAATACGATAGGTTTCATGAAGGAGTCAGTTCCTTCTTCTTCTTCTGCTTCTTCTTTTCCTCTCTGTCTCTCTGTCTCTGTCTCTCTATGTCTGTCTATCTTCGTCTATGTCTCTGTCCCTCTCTGTCTTTATCTCTCTGTCTCTGTCTTACTATGTTTCTCTGTGTCTCTTTCTATCTGTCACTGTCGCTCTGTCTCTGTCTCTTTGTCTCTCTGTCTCTCTGTCTGTTTGTCTCTTTGTCTCTGTCTTTGTCTTTGTTTCTGTCTGTCTGTCTGTCTGTCTGTCTGTCTGTCTGTCTGTCTGTCTGTCTGTCTGTCTGTCTGTCTGTCTGTCTGTCTCTCTCTCTCTCTCTCTCTCTCTCTCTCTCTCTCTCTCTCCCTTCCTCACTCTCCCTCCTCCCCCCGCTCTCTCTCTCTATTTTTTCTGCCTCTCTCCCTGCCTCCCTCTCTCCCCCCCCTCCCCTCCCCCCCCCTCTCTCTCTCTCTCTCTCTCTTTACAACATCGGTAATGGCCCAGTGCCCTTTAGGGTTCTGTGGCAATTTAGCCACCCGCTGTTGCCCTGATAGTCCAGCGGAAACAAGAAGAAGGGACCGATTTATGTCCCCTTCCTTCTTTTTAGGCTGCCCACCTCATTGTCTCCTTCCACATCCGGCAAGAAAGGTGATGCGGTTTACCCTCTGGTCGAGCCAGTCATTAGCTGGTGAAAATAGTCAACTGTCAAAAGATGCACAGATAAATGACTGTAATTGCATCTATTTGGACATCCCCCTCGATTTATCTGCCCATTTGATTCCTTGTCAGTAGCTTAGTAAGAATAGGCTAGGAATAGGCTACTGCGTGAAATCTCAATCCTTCGGTACTCTCTGTCTCTGTGTTTCTGTGTGTCTCTATGTCTCTGTCTCTCTGTGCCTCTGTGTCTCTGTCTCTGTTCTATGTCTCTGTCTCTCTGTGCCTCTGTCTCTCTGTGTCTCTGTCTCTGTCTCTCTCTGTCTCTGTCTCTGTGTCTCTGTCTGTCTTTGTCTTCTGTGTCTCTGTCTGTCTTTGTTTCTCTCTGTCTCTGTTTCTCTCTGTTTGTCTCTGTCTGTCTGTCTCTCTGTTTGTCTCTGTCTCTCTGTCTGTCTGTTTGTCTCTGTCTCTCTCTCTGTCTCTCTCTCTCTCTCTCTCTCTCTCTCTCTCTCTCTCTCTCTCTCTCTCTCTCTCACACACACACACACACACACACACACACACACACACACACACAATTAATACTTCAGGCATAGGTAAGATATTTGAGGATTAATCTGACTGAGATTGTTGTTGTTGTTGTTTTGTTTTGTTTTTTTACCGACATTAACGGAGAGGGCATTCAGATATCCTTCTGTGAGAGAAAAAAAAGAAGAAAAAAAGAAGAAGAAAAAGAACAGAATACCTTTCATACGCACTTAAGGTATTTTCTCTTGAGTCAGTCAGTCAGCCACTATGCCAGTTAATCAGTAAGTCAATCAATACGTCAGTCCGTAATCACACCATCGATCGTCTGGAGGAGAGAGGTGTGGACAGAGCAAGCGCTACGCGATCCTCCTTGAAAGGACGAGAGAGGGCCATCAAGGACGAGAGAGGGCCATCAAGGACGAGAGAGGGCCATCGTCAATCAGACGAACAGTGGAACCACTTCAAAGGCGACACTGGGGAAACTTTCCCGAGAGACAGAGTGGAGCGCATATGGGCTTTTCCGAGCGCATAGATACCATCTTGAACTGAACTGAAGAAACTTGGGTGGCATCAGTCCCCTATTGACAGTCTTTCTCTCTTCTACACCTGTGGTGTATAAATAATTGTTTTCATTCATGAGTCCGTCACATGAATCTTGAACTGTTCCGTGCGTTTTTATCCATTCCAAGTCTCCCGGGCGTTTGCTTTTGTATATTTAGCTTTGTATGGTCAGAATGCTTGTGTGTGCGGGTGCCTGTGTGTGTGTGTGGTGTGTGTGGGTGGTGGTGCGGCGTGCGGCGATGCGTGCGTGGCGTGTGTGTTGTGTGTGTGTGTGTGTGTGTGTGTGTGTGTGTGTGGTGCGTGTGTGTGGTGATGTGTTGTCGCCTCTAGGGACACGATTCGCGCTTTAGAAATACTTTTTTAAATATTATTGTTGTTGTTGTTGTTGTTTATTATTATTACTATTATTATTACTATCATTATTATCATAATCATCATCGTTAACTGAACTGAACACGATTCCCCACTACTGACTTTACTCGGTGTCTTTACTGACTTTCAGACATGAAGACTTCCATCTGGTTCACTGTCCTGGCGGCGTGCGTGCTGTCCGAGGCGGCAACGGCCATGTACAGAATGGACACGGGCTGCTCCCTCGAGTGCGCGCTCTACGGAGAGTCCCGCTACTGTGCCTGCGACGACTACGACCAGCAGACACTCCTGCGCTCCGTGGACGCTCTGGCAAAGAGAGGTGGAGCCAGACTACCTTTTCGCTTTGGGAAACGTGGCTCGGCTGTGAAGCGTCAGCGACTACCATTCCGCTACGGAAAGAGGTCCATGCCGAGCTCTGCTGACGTTCCAGGCTACAACTCTATGCGTCCAAGGTGGGTACGGTGTATGCGGGGGAGGGTAGTGGGGGTGGTGGTGGTGGGGGGTGGGGTGCGGTGGGGGTGTCTATAATATGCGTATAATGTGTGTACGTGTGTGTTAATTGTGTGTGTGTGGCTCACGTGCGTGCTGCATGCTGCGGCTGTATGGTGTGTGTGTGTGTGTGCGTGTGTGTGTGTGTGTGTGTGTGTGTGTGTGTGTGTGTGTGTGTGTGTGTGTGTGTGTGTGTGTGTCTCCCATGACCACTTCCATGACTGTGAACGACGACCGATACCAGGACCCTCTGCTGCCCTAAGCCCCCACCCACTCCCACACCCACACCCACACCCACCCACACCCACCACCCACTCGCACACCCACACCCACTCTCACACCCACACTCACACCCACCCATACCCACACCCACACCCACCCCACACCTCCTTCCAGCCCTCAACCATTCTTCCTCTTGACAGCGAAGGCTCTGAAAATCAGATAGCTTTGGGCAAGGAAACGGAGAGTTTGGAGGAAGGAGATGCGGGGTGGGGGGGGGAAGGGGGGGGAGGAGGGAGGGGGGAGAAGGGGGAGGAGGGGTGGGAAGGGGGGGAGGGGTGGTGGTTCAAGACCGAAGTCTTCACGAGAGCCGAGTATTAGGGGAAGTAGAAGCAGAGACAATAGCATCACGATGCACTGATGGATGAGGATGAGGATGACAAGTGATGACGCTAAGGGATCCACGTTTGATTATTATAGCACTTGACAGCCGGTCAGCAGACCGTGGTGCATATACTGTTATAATAGGGATCACAGCACGAGGGCTTCTGTGTGCTGAGTGCTCTTCGCTGTCTATTAGTGAAGGCAAGCGAGGGGGTTGTCTCTCTGGTTGGCTTATTCGACCTCAGCGCGGCTTTTGACACTATTGATCATTACATAAGCTGAGGGGTTAACGTTGACTTTCGCAGTTCGGGGAGCTGCTGTTGAGTGGTCCACATCTTATGACATCATCGGAGTCAGTCTGTTATTGCATGTGCATGGCAGTACATCTGCTCCCAGCCACCATTGTGTATGGCGTAACCCAGGGTCCTGTTCTGGGACCTGTTTTATTTACACTCTGTGTGTTTGCGTGTGTTTGCGTGTGTGTGTGTGTTTGGTGGTGTGTGTGTGTGTGTGTGTGTGTGTGTGTGTGTGTGTGTGTGTGTGTGTGTGTTTTTGTGTGGTTTTTTTGTGTGTGTGTGTGTGTGTGTGTGGGTGTGTGTGTGTTGGAGTTTGGGGGGGTGGGGTGGTGTGTTGTGGTGTGTGTGTGTGTGTGTGTGTGTGTGTGTGTGTGTGTGTGTGTGGTGTGTGTGTTGTGTTGTGTGTTGTGTGTGTGCTCGTGTGTGCGCGCGCGCGCGCAAAACGATTTGGGCTGCATAAGGGCTATCGATTATTATCACTATTATATAATCACACAGCTGGTGTTAATCACTCCAGACTGAAACTCCGGCAGCTCTGGTGTTCTTTAGATGTTACCAAGCAGGGGGGGAAACAAACAAACCGGGAACAGTTTAAACTGAATTTAGAGAGTCACCACAAAGACGTCTAACTGGATTGGTCCGTTTAGATCAAGTCACAGAGACGTTGATGCTAACTTGGTTCTGTTGTGCTTTCTTTCACAAAGGACGACTATTTGCGCGTGTGTACATGCCACGTGAAACTGCTACCGTCTCGGCGCAAGTTCTGTGTACGTCATTCAACCATGCACCATTTTGCAGTGTTACTTCATTCAAAGCCATACCAGTAGGGTGCATGTGTGTTTAACTGTAACCTGCCAATGCACCTTTGGCTGACCGACCGAGATCTTTTACGTGCTACTGGGTTAACGCGGGGGCGGAACTGATACCGAAATAAGAGTCAGCAGAGAAAGCTGACCCTGGAGAAGATAATTCTCCCGCCGCTCCTGCGGGGACTCGAATTCGTGACCTTTCGATTACAAATTCGATGCTCTAACCACTGAGCTGTCCCTGCTGTCCTTGAGTACGACCGGGTGCCCTAGCTGGCCCACACACATTTCCCCGGGGTAAATATCTGCCGTCACCGACATCCTTTAAACAATTAAGACAGTTTGAAGAGGTGAACGTGAGAGGAACATGCCGGGTGTTTAAACAACACTCTTGTCTGACAACGCCCACGGCTTCTGCATGTCTTGGCTGGACTCGAGTGTTAGGCCATTGGCAGGTCTTCTTGCTGGTTCGAGTATTCGAAGAGCGCGTACGCTTGCCAACGCCACAGCAAACAGAGACCAACTAAAGCAAAGGTGAACGGCTTTCTGTCCGTGAAATTGGATGTTTCGCTGCGGCTTCCCAGGTCCAGTGACCTACTGCCTTGCACTGGCAACTGATGGTCTGGGTTTGTGTGTGTGTGTGTGTGTGTGTGTGTGTGTGTGTGTGTGTGTGTGTGTGTGTGTGTGTGTGTGTGTGTGTGTGTGTTTCTATGACTTTTTGTATGTGTGTGTATGTTGTTGTTGTTGTTGTTGTTGTTGTTGTTGTTGTTGTTGTTGTTGTTGTTGTTGTTGTTGTTGTTGTTTTGTAGGGGTGTCCACAGGGTAACCGACTTGGAAACATTTCCAGTTCGAATCTCCAAGATGAGGGAGCTTCTTCCTTGGAGACTCGAACTGGAAATTCCTCCAAGTCGGTTACCCTGTGGACACCCCTACAGACAAGTTGTTTTAAAAAAAGTTTTTGGTGTGTGTGTGTGTGTGTGTTGTGTGTGTGTGTGTGTGTGTGTGTGTGTGTGTGTGTGTGTGTGCTTTTGTTCGTTTGTTTGCCTCCCAACAAATACAAAAGAACTTTGTCATTCATAATGCATGAATGAAAGGAAAATCTGGCTTTTGGGTCGCTTGAATTCCACAACTAAGGA
This sequence comes from Alviniconcha marisindica, assembly GCA_018857735.1. NCBI lineage: Eukaryota > Metazoa > Mollusca > Gastropoda > Provannidae > Alviniconcha > Alviniconcha marisindica. The sequence continues at coordinate 86,849 of JABMCL010000492.1, forward strand.
CAACTAGTCAATTCAACATTTATTATTTATTTTTAACTGCGTTCGACGAGTCATGTTCCTCCGGTATTATCTCCGTCTTTGTGTCCTTGAGGTTCTCCGTTGTTTTTGTGGAGATCGGCTCGCGTCCTTTAGACCAAGGACCGCGTCACGATAGCACAGCGAGTTGAACCGACTGTGGACGAAATGTGGCGACTGTGGACGACGGATAGCGACTGTGGAAGAGCTATAGCGACTGTGGACGAATGGTGGCGACTGTGGACGACGGATAGCGACTGTGGAAGAGCTATAGCGACTGTGGACGAGCGGTGGCACTGTGGACGACGGATAGCGACTGTGGAAGAGCTATAGCGACTGTGGACCAGCGATGGCGACTGTGGACGACGGATAGCGACTGTGGACAAGCGGTGGCGACTGTGGACGAGCGGTGGTGACTGGGGAAACGAGCGATACCCGACTGTGGACGAGCGGTGGCGACTGTGGACGGGGGCGGGGGGGTGACCTGTGGACGAGCGGTGGCCACTGTGGACTAGGGGAAAAGCGACTGGGGAAACGAGCAATAGCGATTTGTGGACGACGGATAGCGACTGTAAAGCTATAGCGACTGTGGACGAGCGGTGGCGACTGTGGACGACGGATAGCGACTGTGGAAGAGCTGTAGCGACTGTGGACGAGGGATAGCGACTGTGGAAGAGCTATAGCGACTGTGGACGAGCGGTGGCGACTGTGGACGAGGGATCGATTGGAAAGTTTAGCGCGGGGAAGCGGGGGTGCAGAAAGGGCACTGTGGAAGATTCACTTCGGGAAACCGAGGATAGCGACTGGGAAAGCAAGCGCTGGAACGACGGTGCAACGGGACACATCGACGGGAAGAGCTTAACCCGACTTGGACGACGGATGCATTTGGGGGGCTATAGCGAGTGGACACGGTGGCAACTGTGGACGACGGAAACTGTGGAAGAGCTATAGCGACTGTGGACCAGCGATGGCGACTGTGGACGACGGATAGCGACTGTGGACAAGCGGTGGCGACTGTGGACGAGCGGCGGTGACTGTGGACGAGCGATAGCCACTGTAGACTAGCGATAACGACTGTGGACGAGCAATAGCGACTTGTGGACGAGCGACAGCGACTGTAAACGATGGCGACTGTGGACCAGCAATAGCGACTGTAGACGAGCAATAGCGACTGTGGACGAGCAATAGCGACTTGCGGACGAACGATGGCGACTGTGGACAAGCAATAGCGACTGTGGACGAACGGTGGCGACTGTGGACGAGCGATCTTTGGCAACTAGCGCGTGAACTGTGCAGAAAGGCATCGTGGATATTCACTTCTGGAACCAGCAAACAAAGGGAGTTAAGCAGCGCTCAAAAGACGTCACACGGACACATCAACAAAGACCTTAATCCACTTCGGTTACTTTCACCTGGCATGCGAGTAAACACAGGTGTAACCTGCACGCCTAAATTTAGGAAAGGTACATCCACCAAATATCATTTCTGGAACTCAGAGAAATTAAGAAGCTCGGTTTTGTCCCACAGTAAGGCCAGAAAATAAGTCGTTTCCCAGAGCTGAGTCGTCTACAGGGGCAGATCGGACTTGAGTGTTGCATTTCTTTTATTTATTTATTTTTGGGGGGGAAGGGGTAGGGGGCGGGAGGGGGTGGGGGGGGGGGTTGCCAATAGAGTAATGTCACAAATTAACGCAGCACCAGAATGAGCCTACATTAATACTGGCAGCGGCGTCCACTGTCTTAAGGTTTCATTAAGTGTGTGTGTGTGTGTGTGTGTGTGTGTGTGTGTGTGTGTGTGTGTGTGTGTGTGTGTGTGTGTGTGTGCGCGGTGCGTACGTTCCTGCGCGCGCGCACGTGTGTATGTGTATGTGTGTGTGTGTGTGTGTGTGTGTGTGTGTGCGTGCGTGCGCGCGCGCGCGCGTGTATGTGATCAGGGCTGGGATAGAAATGTGTCCATAGACTACAACTTTGAAAACAGAGGGTAACCGGGGTAGACTCGAACCGCCGTCCCTCTGCCAAAGAGGCGAGCAGTTTACCCACTTTCACAAAACGGTTTGCCGATTCTCTCGGGCATTTTAATGTCAGACGGTTCCTTTTTTGTGCTAGTGCTCTTTTGCGAAATTGTCACATAAATGCACAGTTGTGACAAGCATTGTTGTGACTGGAGTCACGTAGGCTATGTCAAAGTTTGCTTGTTTTTGTTGTTGTAGTTGTTGCCTTGTTTTTGTTTTTGTTTTGTTTTGTTTGCTTTGTTGTTTTTGCTGTTTTTGTTGTTGTTCTTGTTCTTCTTCTTTTCTTGGAATGTCAGGTCGCTCTTCCCATCTGTTCCCTGTATGGACACAAAAGGGCAAACTGACACGCGGAACATGGGTGGATAAAACAATGTCCACGTTCACTTACAATTACACTGCCTACGATCTGACATGATTAGATTATCGAGCTTTGAAGACTTCTGCATAATGTGCACGCACTTGTTTTTAAATAGCCATAGTCTTGATTGATCAAGGGGCAAATGCACCAGCCCCACGCCCCCCACGCCCCCATCCTGCAGTGAAGTGAAAGAAACGAGAAGTAGAGATGAGGCAGACAAAAATGAAAAATAGAGATAAGAGTCAGACAGTGATGAGAAACCGAGATAAGAGGCAGACAGAAATCAGAAATAGAGATAAGAGGCAGACAGAAATCAGAAATAGAGATAAGAGGCAGACAGAAATCAGAAATAGAGATAAGAGGCAGACAGAAATCAGAAACAGAGATAAGAGGCAGACAGAAATGAGAAACAGAGATAAGAGGCCGACAGAAATGGGAAATAGAGATAAGAGGCAGAAATGAGAAACAGAGATAAGAGGCCGACAGAAATGGGAAATAGAGATAAGAGGCAGAAATGAGAAACAGAGATAAGAGGCCGACAGAAATGGGAAATAGAGATAAGAGGCAGAAATGAGAAACAGAGATAAGAGGCCGACAGAAATGGGAAATAGAGATAAGAGGCAGAAATGAGAAACAGAGATAAGAGGCAGACGGAAATTGGGAAATAGCGATAAGAGGCCGACAGAAATGAGAAACAGAGATAAGAGGCAGACAGAGTAACAAATAGAGAGAGAAACTGCAGGCAGGCAGACAGGCAGGCAGACACACGGGCAACGGGAGACGTATGGTATACAGAGACAAACTGGCAGACTGACTGACTGACAGACAGACTGACTAACTGACAGACAGACTGACTAACTGAAAGACAGACAGACAAGCAGAGAAAATGACAGAGGCAGAGAGATCAAAAGCTGCAGAGACAAAGAAACAGAGAGACAGACAGACTGACAGACAGAAAAACAGAGAAACTGATAGAGGCAGAGAGAAAGAGTGAGAGAGACAGACGAGACCATTATTATTATATCCTCAATAGGAGCGAGGATAGCTCAGAGGTTAGAACGCCGGACTCGCGATCGAAAGGTCGCAGGTTCGAGTCTTTGCAGGGGCAGCGGAGAATTTTCTTCCCCGGGGTCAACGTTCTGTGCTGTCTCTTATATCGGTATCCGTTTCACCCCTGTATTACCGCAGTAGCACGTACGTAAAAGATCCCGGTCATTCTGCCAAAAGTGCAGGTGGCAGGTTACAGCTAAACACGTATGCAGCATGCACCTTTCAAAAGGTGGCGTGACATAGTGCGTGGTTGTATGGGGTACACAGAACGCGCCGAGCAGTTTCACGTGGCACCAGACATATAACAACGAAACAGCGCTGTTATTACACCACTTCGGTGGCTATTCAAAACGCGCTATAAAAAGTTACAGCCACTCGTTTAGAATCGCATGCGACAAAAGGGCATTGACTGTTCGAGAGCGGAGAATAGCGCTGTTTAAAAGCGATCAACTACAACAAACAGACACCGGCAGAAATGGAGACAGAGAGCGAGAGAGGAAAAGGGGGATTCTCTCTCTCTCTCTCTCTCTCTCTCTCTCTCTCTCTCTCTCTCTCTCTCCCTTTTTTTCCGCACTCTGATCCAGACAAAGAACAGTGGTTTAGATAAGAAGCACAAACTGAAGTAAGATTTGATAGTAGAACAGTAGAGTGTGCATGGAATGAGGCTTTGATCTCCTTCCATATATATATATATGAGAGAGAGAGAGAGAGAGAGAGAGAGAGAGAGAGAGAGAGAAGGCTGAAGAAAGGTTTGACGATAAAGAAATGGAGACTGAAATAACGGTTTGATATTAGAATAGTAAGTAAGTAATACGGTTATATCAGGGCGATGATACTAAAATGAAAACTATAATCTGAAATTAGGTTTACATCACAAGGCCGAAAATTAAAGCTGGAAATTATGTGTTGATGACCGCGTCAAAATAATGTAATAATGATAAAATAAAACGAAAGTTAAAAAAATCGACGGAAGTAAATATTATGTCTCATGAGAATAAAATAACTGCACCAACAGCGAACAAAAGTGATAGTAATAATAGTCCTTATTGTTTATATTACTATAACATTAAGCAAAGGCTCAAAATTTGTCCTGTGTACACAGTTCAACCCAGACATTCTCAAAGTTCACTGTACTTTGAGAATGAAAGTAATCCTCTTTAGTAGCGCTATCACTGTACATAAAAGCAAGAACAAGGAACCACTTTAAAGAAGGGCGAAGCTTTTTACATATTTTCGTCTTCAAATGCATGTTGACTTACGTCCACAGAGGCCCTACAAACTATTAGAGACGGGAGCCCAGGACGATCACCTCGGCTTTGATATAGCTCCTGAGCTCTGGTCTGAAATAGGAATAACATGACCCAAATAAAGTTTAAGAACTGTACAACATAACGGTTTCTAAATAGGTGTATAGTATTAAACTGCGTAGTAGCAACAGATTGCACTCTTGCGTGAGAGAGTGTGCGTGTACTGGCCATGCAGTGATGTATGTATAAATGGTTTGTATTAACTGTTTTTACTTATTTATTTATTTATTTATTTATTTATTTATTTATTTTAATTGATTCAAATAATATGCTATGTAAATTGTAGCGGCAGAAGCGTGCTTTTTACGTGTACGGAATAATTACTGCCTTTTACTTAACCCTTTCATTGCCCAGGACTGTAAAATCTCCGGGCTCAAAGAACTAAAAAGAGTATATTTTCCGGTCCTATAACACATCCGCTTTCAGTGCTATGCTAGGCTTAAGGGTTTCAAATTTCACGGCAGTGAAGGGGTTAATGTGCGTTATGTCAGCACTCAGCCGAACATCGATGGGCGCTTTCTAAAATAATGTGCCGTAATAGTAGCACTATTTTCTTTAGTAGTAGTAGGTGAGCAGCAAAACAGCAGCAGCAGCAGGAGTAGGGAGTAGTAGTAGTAGTAGTAGCAGCAGCAGCAGCAGCAGCAGCAGCAAAGGGAGCAGCAGCAAACAGCGGTGTAGTAGTAGTAGAGTAGAAAAAGAGCAGCAAGCGGTAGTAGATAGTAGCAGCAGCCAGCGCAGCTAGCAGGTAGTATAGGCAGCAGCAACAGCAGCAGTGGGAAGTAGTACGTATTAAGAGAAGCAGTGCAAGAAGAAACATGCGCAGCAGTAGTGTTAGAGAGAGCCACAGCAGAAGTAGAGCAGTCCCCGCAGCAGCAGAGTAGTATACAGTGTTATTAGCAGTGCAGCAGCAG
>JABMCL010000492.1:110000-127500 GCA_018857735.1 Alviniconcha marisindica
TACCTAACACTACAATGTCACCACCAGAATGGGAAGAGGGAGACTATACCTAACACTACAATGTCACCACCAGAAATGGGAAAGAGGGAGACTATACCTAACACTACAATGTCACCACCAGAATGGGAAGAGGAGACTATACTTAACACTACAATTGTCACACCAGATCGCGAACCTAGGGGAGTATACTACCTACTGTCAACAGAATGGGAAGAGGAAGACTATAAATAACACTACAATGTCACCACCAGAATGGGAAGAGGGAGACTATACCTAACACTACAATGTCACCACCAAAATGGGAAGAGGGAGACTATACTTTAATCCCGTTCTTAATTGGGTGAACATTTGTTCGCGAACCTAGTTGGGAGAATTCGTCGAACTGCGACGAAGGGTCCAAAAAGTTTGGCTCAACATGTTCTGGGAACATTCGCCCTATTCGACGAACATTGCCTCTGACTGGCTGAGAGCAGAGCTCTCCTGTGGATGAGGAAGAAAGAAAAATACAAATGGATGACGCTTCGGTATCAATACTTCACTCGCTTCGGAGGGAATTGCCCTATTTGTTGACTTGTGGGAGGCGCACCTTGTCTCTGGGATCCAGAATGATATAGTAGTTAGTTGAATTACCTTGTGAGAAATGATTAAAGTATATTGACTTGACTTGACTTGACTTGACTATAACCTACATTTTGGATCATGCTGTCTGCTGCGCTTCTGCCGGCGCAAGTTGGGGCCGAACCTTGCATCTCATTATAAGCCAGTTAAGAACGAAGCATAGTTCGTCGAACTGCCCGAACCAATGTTTGGCGAAATAAACATTCAATTAAGAAACGAATCGTAGTTCGTCGAACTGTCCGAAGTATGTTCGGCGAACAAACATTCGCCCAGTTAAGAACGGGCTTAACGCTACATGGTCACCTTCACAATGACTGCTGCATTAAGATGGGCAGTGTTGAGAGCCATTTTAATGTTTCATTAATTGTGAGGGACAAAGTCATAAGACAGTGCCCACAGACCACATTTTTCAAGAGAAAGGAGAGCCGAAGTGGAATCGAACCGAGGTCCCTCTGCCTACCAGTCTAACGCCTTACCGCTGGGCCAAACAGGCTTGCTACACACACGCACGAACACACGCACGCACGCACGCATGCACACACACACACACACACATACACACACGCACACACACGCGCACACACACACACACACACACACACACACACACACACACACACACACACGCACACACGCACGCACGCACAGCACAAGCACGCACGCACAAGCACGCACGCACACGCGCGCGCATCGTGATAAATTTCTCCATCATTTTTGTTTCAGTGCCTACGATTTCCTACCCCTGTTGTCGCCGTCGTTGACGGAGGAAGAATACTAAGCTTTGACGTCATCCGTCTGCTTCGACACACTGGCGGAAATGAGCACGCGCTGCAGTCGTTCTGTCGGCAATGTAAAGAGAAAATAAACGAGGGGACTATTTTTCATTGACGTCTTTGTCCAAGTCTGCTTCTTTGAGTGGAAGAGTGTGTGCACGGTGACTTTAAAGGGCACAGAAGAGAGTGCAAAAGTGATTTATTTATTTTATTTTTTAAATTAACGAAATTTTATTCCAGACAAACTAAAGATACCGTGAATTTATGGGCGACGAGCAGTGGTCTTTGTCGCTGAGGCGTGTACGAATCGAAAAAAAGCAAAGGCAAATGTCTGATGTCCTCTTTTTAAATGTGTCCTTTTTTTCTTCTAGTTTCTTTCTGTCTGTTTCTATGCCTGACAGTCTGTTTGTCTGCCTGTCTGCCTGTGGCCCAGATATCACACTGGAAGCTGACTAGGCGTTGAAATCCAATAAACATGGCCTGTCTCTTTCGGTGATTGCGTACTTGTGTTGTTTACAAGCGTACTTGTGTTGTTTACATGCGCATGCGGCGCGCGCGCGCGCGCGCGTGTGTGTGTGTGTGTGTGTGTGTGTGTGTGTGTGTGTGTGTGTGTGTGTGTGTGTGTGTGTGTGTGTTGTTGTTGTTGTTGTGTGCTGTTGTGTGTGTTTTTGTCTTCTTTCTTCAGGAGTCATCATATAATCCATACGCAAAGGGAGGTAATGTCTTTGGCACGACACTTATAGGACAAGGTACAAATCAAGAGATACCTGAAGCGCCTACAATAAGAATGATCATGCCCCTTGTGGTAACAGTGACATCCGATGAGCGGCGTTATCTCCCTTTGGTTGTTTCTGCTACGTAAGCCAGTTATCTCCCGGAGTATTTTGGATTACAGTCAAGACATAATAATTATAGTCAGATATTTTATGTATTCCCTACAGAAGTCATACAATTATAGTGAAACATGTTGCTTTTATCTTGTTGTTGTTGTTGTTGATGCAGTCATTATGTGGTGTCACAATTAATAAAACCATGCTTTCTTTCTTTCTTTCTTGTTGTTGTTGTTGTAGATTGACAACGGCAAGTATATTGATGACCACAATGGTATAATTGTACGTGTCTAATTATTACGATTGGAAAATAAAATTCAGTGACTTCGGTTCAGTTTACTTCTCTCTATATTTTTTGTTCTATTTTTCTTCCGCAAAATTGATTTATTTATTTTTTCTTCTGCAGATTTTGTTTGTTTGCATTATGGCGACAGCAGCAGGTATTCTAGCTCTACCTTGGTAACTTCGTGCATTTGCGCTCACAAGTGTTTGCCAATCTCTGTAGTATATGGCGCTTCGCAAGTATATGCAAGCACACACACACACACACACACACACACACACACACACACACACACACACACACAAACACAAACACACACGCGCGCACGCACGCTTGCACTCACACACACACACACACACACACACACACACCACACACACACACACACACACACACACACACACACACACACACACACACACACGCACGCACGCACGCACGCACGCACGCACGCACGCACGCACACACGCGCGCACTCTCTCTCTCTCTCTCTCTCTCTCTCTCTCTCTCTCTCTCTCTCTCTCTCTCTCTCTCTCTCTCTCTCTCTCTCTCTCTCTCTCTCTCTCTCTCTCTCCAGCCCACCAAACAGCGATGAAACCACTACATGATCTTGTCTTAAAACGGTCATTTTTATAGCGTGGTATCTCACCAGCGTTTGTCATATTTCCGTCTTGATGGAATGTCAACTCGAATTGATCGTTTATGAGACTGAGAAGTAAGCTAAAAGCGGTAAGGTACCAAGACACATGAGTCAACATCAAACCGGCTGATGATCAATCTTTAATCAAGCTGCGTGTCATGGAGAGCCATCGGGGCGCAGTGACGTCATACCACAACGTCAAGAGAAACGATGACGTGAGAAGGAGCTATTTTTTGAAGGCGGAGAAGCGATCGCAGGTTGATGAAAGGTATACTTCCCCGCTTGACGCGCGCGATTACTCCCATGACGTCAATGCATCGATGACGTCAGAAGGTGTTGCCCTCGATCTTCTAAGGGAGGGAAATGGAGGCGGGGATATAGACTAACCCCTGCACAACAACCAATCTCCCTCTGTGACGTCACGGCACTTATGACGTCAGATCAGAAGGCGTTGTTCTCGATCCAGGTCTTGAAGGTGGACAAACGAGTGTAGACCGAAGGGAATCCTGGAGCACATCCGGACACCCCCCATGACGTCACTCCCACCAGGTAGCCGTCGCACACGGCTGGTCCCCCGCTGTCACCCTGCAATGACGTCACGGCGGTCAAGAGTTGGCCATTTGAGCTTTACGTCGCATAATATTCGTTACATCACACCTGTTACACGTCATTGTCATGCCAACATTCTTCCATGCACTGGACAAGACAAAAACAGATGAGCTGGGTAGCTCTCAATCTAATTTTGTATCCGTTTTCACCGTTTATCTGTTGTTTAAGTGTCGTTTTGTAGCTTGGTAAAGGGGATTACCCCGGAAATTCGCTTTTTTTCTCTCTCTCTCTCTCTCTCTCTCTCTCTCTCTCTCTCTCTCTCTCTCTCTCTCTCTCTCTCTCCTCTCTCTCTCTCTTCTCTCTCTCTCTCTCTCGTCTCTCTCTCTCTCTCTCTCTCTCTCTCTCTCTTTCTTCTGTCTGTCTGTCTGTCTCTGTCTGTCTCTCTTCTCTCTCTCTCTCTCTCTCTCTCTCTCTCTCTCTCTCTCTCTCTCTCTCTCTCTCTCTCTCTCTCTCTCTCTCTCTCTCTCTCTTAACCTTTTATGTGTTTGGATCTAGTAGATTGTCAATCTAAAAACAAACAAATCTTAGATTAAAAAAGTAGCAAAAATCAAAAACAGAGCAGGAGCAGGAGAAGGAGGAAGAGGAGGAAGAGAAGAAGAAGGAGAAAAAGATGATGATGATGACGGAAGAGGAGAAAAAGATGACGATGATGACGGAAGAAGGGAAAAAGAAGCAGAAGACAATGAAGTGGGGTCACTTAATGTGCAAGACTGGATGAGTCAATGGACCAGTCAGGCAACGGTTCCTTACTGGTGTTATTCGTTTGTTTGTTTGTTCGTTTGTTCGTTTACATCTACATGTCTGTCTAGACGGCCTGGCGGGACTCCGCTACGACGACATACACATGCAAACATATGGGGAGCGTGGATAGCTCAGTGGTTAGAGAGCCGGACTCGTGACTGAAAGGTCGCGGGTTCGAATCCCTGCAGGAGCGGCGGGAGAATTTTCTTCTCCAGGGTCAACTTTCTGTGCTGACTCTCATTTTGTTATCCGGAACGGAACAGAACAATCCCCGTGTTACCGCAGTAGCACGGAAAAGATCCCGGTCATTCTGCCAGGTGACAGGTTACAGCTAAACACGCATGCACCTTACGTGTTTGGCTTTGCATGAAGTGACATGGTGCATGGTTGTATGGTGTACACAGAACTTGCGCCGAGATGGCAGCAGTTTCATGTGGCACCAGCCATGTCAGCGCTGTAAGTACACCACTTCGGTGGATATTCAAAAAGTGCGCTATAAAAAGCTAGTCACTCAAGCAGAATCACATGCGAGCGCAGTGAGTCTGCTCGAGAGCGGAGAATAGCACTACATAAAAGCAATCATCCATCATCATCATCATCATCATCATCATCATCATCATCATTATCAAACAGATTGCCTTATAACGTCATAATGATGATTTCATTGACAAAGCGTTTTCTATATGCCTGTGTGACATCACTGGAGGTGCTGCTAAATATCTGTCATGTCCCACAAAGTCTGGAGACAGTCAAACTGACGTCTGACATGCCATACAAAATATGGAGACAGCCAAGCTGATGTTTGACAAGTCCTACAAAGTCTGGAGACAGCAAAAATTACGTCTGGCATGTCATGCAAAGGCTGGAGGCAGCAAAACTGACGTCTGGCATGTCACACAAAGTTTGGAGGCAGCAAAACTGACGTCTGGCATGTCACGCAAAGTCTGGAGACAGCAAGGCTGACGTCTGACATTTCATGCAAAATCTGGATGAGACAACACATGTGACGAAAATCAGCTTTTTTGTTTCGCCGATCTCCTCTGCCAGACTCTTGTTTGAAGGAATTGCACAGGCAGCACACATTTTATAAGGGAAAGGGCAAACTCTAAGCACTGGTTTACGACATCCTTCCTTCAACCACTGCCGTATTTAGTTACGCCATAGGTTCATGAAAACGGTCAGCTAACGAGCATTTTTTCGTTGGTGCTCAAACAGTAGTAAATTTGTTACAAACAACTCAGATTATATCAGACGTTTGTTTTATAACTGACCATGCTGCTTACGCCAGCTCAAATAAAACCACAATCATTTGAATCGAGACGGAACTCTTTTTTTTTACCCGGGGTGGATGCATCTCATGTTTACGTGGGTGCTTGGGCGCTAGGTCGTTTCCACAGTCATATTAGTACCCAAACTTTTCGGAGGGCGCTGACCGCGTCAGTGGACAGCTGCGCGGAGATAAAGAGTGCCCCTTCAGTGTCGTAAGTAAATCTGGCCGAGTTTGGAGGAAGGTGCCGGAAAGCGGTGCTCGGAGTGTGGGGAAAGGGTTATATAAAAACAAAATGAAAACGGGGTAGGGGGGAATAGGCAGATAGAACACGCTTCGTCAAAAAGGTCATGATATTATTTGTTCTGAATAAATTCTTGTTTAAACCGATAATGTGGTATATCTTCCTAAGACAAGGGAAAGGGTTAATCTGTCTGTTTGCATGTGTACGTCGTCTATAACTTTGTTCCTCAGGACGTCCAGACGGACATTTCGATGTAAACAAGCAAAGGAATAGCAGCAGTCAGGAAGCGTTGACTGACTGACAAAACATTGATCTTTCACTCTCGCCAGACCTTAGTAATGAAAGCCTCGTGGTTACTGTGGACGTAAAGAACCATCAACGGAGGTTCGTTGAGGGAGAGGGGGGTGTGTCTGTGGCTTGGGGGGGGGGGGGAGGGGCAGAATGGAGGGAAATGAGGCGGGGGGGGGGGATAGGGGGGGCAGTAAGGAGGGGAAAGGAGAATCGTAACGGGGGGAGTAGGGAGGAAAAGGAAACCTGGGGGGATAGGGAGGGGAAAGGAGGTTGGGGTGTGTTGGGGGTGGGGGTGGGGGGGGGAGAGTAGGTAGGAACAGGAGGTTGGAGGGAGTAGGGAGTGGAAAGGAGGTTGGGGGGAGTAGGGAGGGGAAAGGAGGTTGGGGGGAGTAGGGAGTGGAAAGGAGGTTGGGGGAAGTAGGTAGGGAAAAGGAGGTTGGAGGGAGTAGGGAGGGGAAAGGGGTTGGGGGGAGTAGGGAGGGGAAAGGAGGTTGGGGGGAGTAGGGAGTGGAAAGGAGGTTGGGGGGAGTAGGGAGGGGAAAGGAGGTTGGGGGGAGTAGGGAGGGAAAGGAGGTTGGGGGAGTAGGGAGGGGAAAGGAGGTTGGGGGAGTAGGGAGGGGAAAGGAGGTTGGGGGGAGTAGGGAGTGGAAAGGAGGTTGGGGGAGTAGGGAGTGGAAAGGAGGTTGGGGGGAGTAGGGAGGGAAAGGAGGTTGGAGGAGTAGGGAGGGGAAAGGAGGTGGGGGGGGGGATGGAGTGGAAAGGAGGTTGGGGGGAGTAGGGAGTGGAAAGGAGGTTGGGGGGAGTAGGGAGTGGAAAGGAGGTTGGGCGGAAGGGGAGGGGGGGGGGGGGGGGGGTATGGAGAGGAAAGGAATTTGGGGGAGCCCGGGGAGTAGGGAGTGGAAAGGAGGTTGGTTTGGGTTGGTTGTGGGGGGGGGGGGGGCGACGGTACGGACTGTCTTTAACTGACGTTGCATGAGGAAGAGCTGCGGTTACGCCTGTCCAGGAAGCAGACGTGTCCGCTGTTGATCAGACCCCGCCAAGTACGCCCACAGCGGCGGTTGGTTAACCGCCGGGTCGTGACGTCACGCAGCTCCTCAGATACCGTTCCGGACTCTGCAACATTGCAGACATAGTTCAGGAGCTGTGTGTGAAAGTCGAGGCGGCCGTCCTGGGCCTGTCCGTCCTAACGAGCCTTCTGGTTTCCGTGGACGTAAAGCTATATTGAACCATGCTCACGCATTGGTCTCAGCTTGTCCCTAATATGTCAGCCGACATCCGAGAACATTAAGCAACACCGGAAGGAACATTACAAAATTGGGTGGGGTGTGAAATCTATTTCCTAGTGTTGGACAGGGTGTGAACTTTATTTTCTAGTGTTGGATAGGGTGTGAACTTTATTTCCTAGTATTGGAAAGGGAGGTGACGCTATTTCCTAGTTTTGGATAGGGTGGCGACGGTATTTCCTAGAGGTGTATAGGGTGGTGACGCTATTTCCTAGTGTTGGATAGGGTGATGACACTATTTCCTTGTGGTGGATATGGTGGTGACGCTATTTCCTTGTGGTGGATAGGGTGGTGACGCTATTTCCTTGTGGCGGATAGGGTGATGACACTATTTCCTTGTGGTGGATAGGGTGGTGACGCTATTTCCTAGTGTTGGATAGGGTGGTGACGCTATTTCCTTGTGGTGGATAGGGGTGTGAACTTTATTTCCTAGTATTGGAAAGGGAGGTGATGCTATTTCCTAGCATTGAATAGGGTGGTGACGCTATTTCCTAGTGGTGGATAGGGTGGTGACGCTATTTCCTAGTGGTAGATAGGGTGGTGACGCTATTTCCTAGTATTGGACAGGGTGGTGACGCTATTTCCTAGTGGTGGATAGGATGGTGACGCTATTTCCTAGTGTTGGACAGTGTGGTGACGCTATTTCCTAGTGTTGGACAGAGTGGTGACGCTATTTCCTAGTGGTGGACAGGGTGGTGACGCTATTTCCTAGTGGTGGATAGGGTGGCGAAGGAAACGCGGTGTAAAGCGATGAAGACGTTGCACCACCGTCGCCATCACTATTTTCGTCGTCGTCGTCGTCATTATCATCAACGTCGTCGTCGTCGTCATTGTCGTCGTCGTCGTCGTCATCATCGTCATCATCATCATCATCGTCATCATCATCATCATCATCATCATCATGAAGTCTTCAATCACCCTCACCACTGACCTGTGACACCCCAGTCAAAAATCCATCAGTCATGGAGCAGGGCGATTTCACCGCCATTGTCTATCAGTAAAGTCGTGTTGATAGCACACCACCTCGGAACCCGTCCATAAAACTACGTCGCACGTGCACTATGTTATATCTACGAGTCAGACGTCACATCCGGCTACCAGTCAAACGTCACATCCGGCTACTAGCCAGGCGTCACATCTGGTTACTAGCAAGACGTCACATCCGGCTACTAGCCAGACGTCACATCCGGTTACTAGCAAGACGTCACGTCCGGCTACTAGCAAGACGTCACATCGGGCCACAAGCTAGCCTACAAAACAAACCTTCCCAAAGTGTAACTTGAAGAACAAGTCACTCGGGCTGCATTCTTGTCGATATAGCCTGTACCCGGAAAGGGGCCGAATCTATTACCTCCCTTATTGTTAGCTCGTGACACAGATTCGCCGATATAGCCTGTACCCGGAAAGGGGCCGAATCTATTGTCTCACTTATTGTTAACCCGTGACACAGATTCGCCGAGACGCTGCACGCGCTATGAAGTCGTTTCACCACCACCAGTATTATTGTCATAATCATCGTCATCATCATCATCTTCATCGTCGTCGCTGTCGTCATTACACTACACTGGCGACCGACCTCCACCGCCACTGACCTGTGACGCCCCAGCCAACCAGCTGGCATCTCCTGGACAGAAAGACTTGGCCATCGTCCAGCGGCAAGGTGTTGATGAAGTCGTTGAAGACGAGGGGTGTGGCGGGTTGCAAGAGGGCGATGTCGTTGGGGAAGCCCAGGCTGGCCACGTCCTGCCAGTCAGGGTGCTGGCACCGCGGTCAGCAATAATATTGAATCTTAATTACAATCCAGTTACAATACAATACGCTTCAACTGGGCTGTGCGTATAGGGGATGGGGTGCGGGTGGGGAGGGGGTGGTGGGAGGGGGGTAGGGAACTGGGGTGGGGTTCAGAGGGGGGAAGGATCAGTAAACAAGGAAAGATAACTGAACGAGGGCGTGGAGAGTGGAGAGGGAAGTGGCAGACAGGCTAGCAGACAGACTGACTGAGAGACAGACAGACAGAAATTATCAGCGAAAGCGAAAAACAGAGACCAGGAAATCTAGAGATAGACAAACAGACAGACAGACAGACACACACACACACACACACACACACACACACACACACACACACACACACACACACACACACACACACACACACACACACACAACAGACAGACAGACAGACAGAGACAGACAGACAGACAGAGACAGAGAGGAAACACACACACACACACACACACACACACACACACACACACACACACACACACACACACAATCTCTAGATAGATAGATAGATAGATAGATAGATAGATAGATAGACATATATAAATATGTAAATGTAATCTTGTCCACTATGAAACTTTGTCTCGAGCGTCGAACTCTCGAGCGGCCGTATTGTAGGCGTGCGGCGAAAGTGCAGACGGCGAAAGAGTTTGCAGCTCCCTCAGGGCCTCGCGATTTTGAAAAACTCAAGGAAGTGGAAGCAGCACTCACCTCTGTAACGTTGACAATGGACTTGATGACTTCAAACTCGTCCTCTGACCTCAGCAAATAATCGCCACAAATGACTCTGAAACTGTCTGGTCTGTGACAAAGTTAATACATTAGTTACAAATTAAGTTAGACAGTAAGGTCCTGTCAAGCACACAAAGTCATTTCATGACGCACAAAATCATCTCATGACGCACAATCATCTCATGAGGCACAGAGTCATCTCATGACGCACAAAGTCATCTCATGACGCACAGTCATCTCATATATCGTGAAGCACAAGGTCATCTCATGATGCACAAAGTCGGGTGTTGTTTTCCCATCCGTCTACAAGTCTGCTCTAGTTAAACCCCTTTCGAAAAAGATGTCCCTTGACCCTGACGACTTAAAGAACTACCGTCCTGTGTCAAATTTATCTTTTCTGTCAAAAGTCTTAGAAAGAATAGTTCTGTCTCAGCTAAACGAACACTTGAACCACAACAACCTTCTCAGTCCTCTCCAGTCAGCCTACAGACCCAACCACAGCACTGAAACTGCCCTGCTCAGGATCGTTAACGACCTTCTAACAGCTATGGATAACAACAAGATATGCATTCTGACACTCTTAGATCTCTCAGCAGCCTTCGATACAATAGATCACCAAATTCTCCTTACCCGACTTCAGCACTCTTTTGACATTTCTGGACCTGCTCTATCTTGGTTTTCGTCTTATCTTTGTAACAGAACATATGCAGTCACCATAAATAGTCTGCAGTTTCAGCATATTACGCTCCATTAAGGCGTTCCCCAGAGTTCTGTACTGGGCCCTGTGCTTTTCATACTCTACACCCAACCTCTCTTTAACCTAGTAAGCAAGCACGCAGTCAATCACTGATGACAACCAACTTTACAAGATTAGTACATTAGACGCAATTCACCAGTCGATAGAAACTCTCCAGAACTGCACTACATATGTCAAGTCCTGGATGACCGCAAACAAACTTCAACTAAATGACAACAAAACTGAAGCCATGATCATACTTTCAAATAGAATGTCTGTCCACAGTCCTTTGCCGTCTGTCATTCACATCGGAGACGCCGATGTCCCATTTGTGTCTGTTAAGAACCTCGGTGTAACCCTGGACTCGAATCTCAGCATGTCTCAACACATAAGCAACACGTGTAAAGCCGCATGCATACAAATCAGGCATATATAAGTTCCATACGACACCTTCTCACCACTCAAGCAACCCAAACCCTTGTATGCTCTCTTGTCCTCTCTCGCTTAGACTACTGTAACTCTTTACTTTCAGGTTGCCCTCAGTACTTACTAGACAAACTTCAAAAAGTTCAGAATGCAGCAGCAAGGCTTGTGTGTAAAGCTAAGAAATCTGACCACATCCATCCTGTTCTTGAAACTCTGCATTGACTACCAGTAACACATCGCATTCAATACAAAATTTCAACTATCTGTTTCAATTCCATCTCTGGAACAGCCCCTCAGTATCTGTCCTATCTCCTTCAACCTTATACTCCAGCAAGACAATTACGATCTGCATCTGACACACGAACCTTTTTCACCCCCCGTGTAAACACAAAAACATTTGGTGAAAGATCTTTTTCTTATGCTGGCCCATCTGTCTGGAACAAATTGCCTCAAATTGCCTCAAACAGTCCGCCACTCTGATTCTACCTCCTCTTTCAAAGCCGCCCTCAAGACGCACCTGTTTAATAATTATTTCTAAACTGTTTTTCACAGCCCTGCCCATCCCATCGTCCGACACTCTGTGTGTGTGTGTGTGTGTGTGTGTGTATGGTTAGTGTTATTGTAAAGTGCTGCCACCTAGTGTGGTAGATGGGCGCTCTAGAAATCCTCTTTATTATATATTATTATTATTATTATTATTATTATTATTATTATTATTATCTCATGACGCACAGTCATCCCATGACGCATAAAGTGATCTCATGACGCACAAAGTCATCTCTTGACGTCCAAACTCTGTTGTAAATAAATAAATACACACCTTAACCGTTTTGTCACATTTAAAACTATTTTGAATTGAATCGACAATCACTGCCAGACAGAAACAATAACTGTCATCATCACCGCAAAAATATGTCAAGTGATGGAACACTGTCTTTCAAATCTATCCACAAACATCTGTCAAGTAACGGAACACTGTCTTTCAGATCTAACCACAAAAATATGTCAAGTGACGGAACACTGTCTTTCAAATCTAACCACAAAAATATGTCAAGTGACGGAACACTGTCTTTCAAATCTAACCACAAAAATATGTCAAATGACGGAACACTGTCTTTCAAATCTAACCACAAAAATATGTCAAGTGACGGAACACTTTCTTTCAAATCTAACCATAAAAATATGTCAAATGACGGAACACTGTCTTTCAAATCTAACCACAAAAATATGTCAAATGACGGAACACTGTCTTTCAAATCTAACCACAGACAATTACTTCGTTCAGACTCACTCGGCAGATACTTGTATTGCAGATATCGACACCAGAAAAGATGTTCTTTGTTGTCCACTTTAAACTTCACATTGATAATGCATAGACTGGTCTAGTTTTTGTTGTTGTTGTTGTTGTTGTTGTTGTTGTTTCCCCATCTAACACATATTTCCATCCAGACCTTCCGACTGCTCGTGCTTATGATGCATTTTATTCTTTGCTTGGTTTCCCCCCCGCACCCACCCACCCCCACCCCCTCACTTGTGGCTGGAATTTTTTTTAAATGCTTCTGCACACACAACACACACACACACACACACACACACACACACACACACACACACACACACACACACACACACACACACACACACACACACACACACACACACCACACACACACACACACACACACTCACACACACACACACACACACACACACACACACACACACACACACACACACACACACACACACACACACACACACACACACACACGCTGTTCTTTCGCTCATTCATGTTCAAATCTATCTCTCTCTCTCTCTCTCTCTCTCTCTCTCTCTCTCTCTCTCTCTCTCTCTCTCTCTCTCTCTCTCTCTCTCCTCTCTCTCTCTATCTTCTACTCTACTCTATCTATCTATCTATATCTATCTATATATATATATATATATATATATATATATATTAAATTATTTTATTATATATATGTATACTCATCAGTAGTTTAGCCAGGACTATTCGTTATACAGGTCTAAGTGAACCTAAACTACAATCCTCGTAAATAATGTATTCGAGTTCCAGTTTACACTCATCATTATCATTCCTATAACAACACCATCACGTACCATTATCATTTTTATCATCATCGCATATCTCAATCATCTCCATAATCATCGCCAGCAGCAAAGAAACAAACAACGACTCACGCCGATCCCTGCACACAGTGAGCAGCGGTGATGATGGTGTTGGTGTTGTAGACGAAGGCCCCACAGATGAAAAACCAGCTACCTCGTGATCGTCTCTGCAGTGTGCACATGTAGGGGTGATCGCCGTATTCCGTTACCTCGCCGTTGATGATAGTCTGTTCAACGTCCGGATCGTCTGCCTGGTGACAAAGCAAAACTGATCGTGGTAGCTAGGTCACGATTGGCGTGTCGCTGTGGACGTTAAGTCCCAACAGTCTGTCACGATTGGTGGGTCGCTGAAAGGCGTTAACACCGAAGTCAGTCACGATTGGTGGGTCGCTGTAGGCGTTAATACCCAAGTTAGTCACTATTGGTGGGTCGCTGCAGGCGTTAACACACCAGTCAGTCACGATTGGTGGGTTGCTGTAGCCGTTAACACACAAGTCAGTCACGATTGGTGGGTTGCTGTAGGCGTTAACACACAAGTTAGTCACGATTGGTGGGTCGCTGTAGGCGTTAACACACACGTCTGTCACGATTGGTGGGTTGCTGTAGCCGTTAACACACAAGTCAGTCACGATTGGTGGGTCGCTGTAGGCGTTAACACACAAGTTAGTCACGATTGGTGGGTCGCTGTGGACTTCACGGCCCAACACTCAGTCAAGGTTGGAATAATCCTTTGTTCTCGGGGTGGGGGGGTGGGGGGTGGGGGGGGGGGGGGACATGACGTCCTGGGGAAGCTGGTCGCTGTTGTAATGCAGTGACGTCACGTTTTTGGTTGTGTTGGGATATCTCGTTTGGTTGTGTTGGGATATCTCGTTTGGTTGTGTTGGGATATCTCGTTGTGTTGTTTTGGGACGTCACGTTTGGTTGTGTTGGGACGTCTCGTTTGGTTGTGTTGGGATATCTCGTTTGGTTGTGTTGTGACGTCACGTTTTGTTGTGTTGGGACGTCTCATTGTGTTGTGTTGGGACGTCACGTTTGGTTGTGTTGGGACGTCACGTTTGGTTGTGTTGTGACGTCACGCTTGGTTGTGTTGGGACGTCTCGTTGGGTTGTGTTGGGACGTCACGTTTGGTTGTGTTGGGATGTCTCGATTGGTTGTGTTGGGATGTTACGTTGGGATGTTTCGTTTGGTTGTGTTGGGATGTCTCGTTTGGTTGTGTTGGGACGTCTCGATTGGTTGTGTTGGGACGTCTCGTTGGGTTGTGTTGGGATGTCTCGTTGGGACGTCTCGATTGGTTGTGTTGGGATGTCTCGATTGGTTGTGTTGGGATGCCACGTTGGGATGTCTCGTTTGGTTGTGTTGGGACGTCTCGATTGGTTGTGTTGGGACGTCTCGATTGGTTGTGTTGGGATGTTACGTTGGGATGTCTCGTTTGGTTGTGTTGGGATGTCTCGATTGGTTGTGTCGGGATGTCACGTTGGGATGTCTCGTTTGGTTGTGTTGGGATGTCTCGATTGGTTGTATTGGGATGTCTCGATTGGTTGTGTTGGGATGTCACGTTGTAATGTCTCGTTTGGTTGTGTTGGGATGTCTCGATTGGTTGTGTTGGGATGTCAGGTTGGGATGTCTCGTTTGGTTGTGTTGGGATATTTCGTTTGGTTGTGTTGGGACGTCTCGATTGGCAGAGGCTCTCGTATTGTTGTGTTGGGATTCATTATCGTGGTTGTTTTGGGGCGTCTCGATTGGCGGGTAGTTATTGTGTGTTGTGTTGTTGTGTGTATGTGTGTGTGTGTGTGTGTGTGTGTGTGTGTGTGTGTGTGTGTGTGTGTGTGTGTGTGTGTGTGTGTGTGTCTGGTGTGTGTGTGTTGTGTGTGTGCGTGCGCATGTGTGTGTGTTGTGTTGTGTGTGGTGTTGTGTGGCGGCGTGTGTGTGTGGCGTGTGTGGTGTGTGTGTGTGTGTGTGTGTGTGTGTGTGTGTGTGTGTGTGTGTGTGTGTGTGTGTGTGTGTGTGTGTGTGTGTGTGTGTGTGTGTGTGTGTGTGTGTGTGTGTGTGGTGCGAGCGTGCGTGCGTGAGTGTGTGTGTGTGTGTTTGTGTGTGAGTGTGTGTGTGTGTGTGTGTGTGTGTGTGTGTGTGTGTGTGTGTGTGTGTGTGTGTGTGTGTGTGTGTGTGTGTGTGTGTGTGTGTGTGTGTGTGTGTGTGTGTGTGTGTGTGTGTGTGTGTACGTGTGTGCGGACTGTAGGCCATCACAGCCATTTTTCTAAGAAACCAAACATTTCTGTCGTGAGAACATATCTTCCTTTTCCTTACAGTGTCCAACTTCAACATTCTGAACATTCTGACACTTTTTAGTGCATGGGATATTTGCGATGTCTTCATATTCCACCGAACTCGGACATGGAATATAAAATCTGCAACTTACGTATTGGATCTTCCTGCACGCATACACAAACGGGTGACCGCGGTTTATAGTCTCATCCAAGGTTACCGGTCCAGGTTTTATCAGACGAGATTTTACCATTCGTGGCTGCTCTCTCATCACAGCTATTGAAGGGAACGTAGACCCACAGCTCGATTAAAAATCGAATTACTTTGTGGTTACTTGTCGTATTTGTGGTCTGCTGTCTCTCATCTGCCATGAATCGGCTGTTTGACAGTACCTGAGAAGAAAAAAAACGTATTAATCTTACAGCTAAAAGAAGATCGAGTGAAATGTCCCAAAATAACAGTTACTTGAGAAAAGTCGATTTGCTATCTCTGTCTTTCTTTTATTTCTTTATTTATTGTTGTTGTTGTTGCTGTTGTTGTTGTTGTTGGTGTTCTTGCTTTCTTTGTTTGTTGTTGTTTTGGTTTTGTTTTGTTGTGGTGTTGGTGTTGTTGTTTTGCTTATTTTTTTATTTTTTTTCATTTTTTCGTTTTTCTTTCTTCTGAAACAAAAATCCCAAATAGTGCACACAAATGTCCACACCACTTTCCTTGCTTGAGGGTGGTGAGCTGAGTACCTAGTCCACCGACAGAAAAGAAAATTCGAGGTCGTCTGTAATACTTGAGTGCGTGCGTACGAAAACCCGCCGGTGGGGAGGGGGGGGGGGGGGTGGAGAGAACGAGAGAAATTCCAGCTACATTATGGTCCATTTAACAAGATGAAAAGCGCTAATCTATGGCTGCTGGCTTTCTTTGGCTTCCCCCGAATAGCGCGTAGAAAACATCTATCATTAGGAGGATAAGAACTAAATAGGGACAAAATACCAAATTTAATGTTAAAAATATTCACCCCCCGGAGGCACGCTCAAGTATCTCGAGCCATGTACATAATTTATGAACGATATCAATATTCTAATCGCGTCATTTCGGGGGTGAGCTAGCCGCAGGTGTTGTAGATATAGTCGGTAGTATGTGGTTCTTTCTTCCTTCCTTTTCCTTTCTTTTCCCTTCCTTCCTTTCCGCTTTTTAGGAGTGAACTACCCCCCTCCCCCCGCCCCCCTCTCCCACTCGTCGCCCCACCTTCAATGGGCTGTGGATTCAAGGGAAGCTGTCGGTGCGTGTGTGTGTGTGTGTGTGTGTGTGTGTGTGTGTGTGTGTGTGTGTGTGTGTGTGTGTGTGTGTGTGTGTGTGTGTGTGACAGATCTGCAGCTTAAGAACTGTGCATCTGACAATAATCACATCCCAGCCGTGTGTTAGTTACCTTCAGTGTTGTGGGTTTGTCACGGGTAACGTTTTCAGTGTTGTGGATTTGTCACGGGTGACATGTTTCAGAGTGGTGGATTTGTCACGGGTGACGTTTTCAGTGTTGTGGGTTTGTCATGGTAACACTTTCAGTGTTGTGGGTTTGTCACTGGTAATGTTTTCAGTGTTGTGGGTTTGTCACGGGTAATGTTTTCAGTGCTGTGGGTTTGTCATGGTAACACTTTCAGTGTTGTGGGTTTGTCATGGTAACACTTTCAGTGTTGTGGGTTTGTCACGGGTAATGTTTTCAGTGCTGTGGGTTTGTCATGGTAACACTTTCAGTGTTGTGGGTTTGTCATGGTAACACTTTCAGTGTTGTGGGTTTGTCACGGGTAACGTTTTCAGTGTTGTGGGTTTGTCACGGGTAACGTTTTCAGTGTTGTGGGTTTGCCACG
>JABMCL010000492.1:132500-135000 GCA_018857735.1 Alviniconcha marisindica
GACTTAACGCCTTACCGCTAGGCCAAACCGGCTCACAAACACGACGGCTAAATCGGGCGATATTCCAGTCAGACGTATAGTCCACTACCACCTCGGGGGAAGAATACGCTATCCTATGTCTCAACTACTGTCCTGTATTGTCATGGACACGCCAGACTCAAAGGAGATGACTGAACAGATCGATTGTGGAGTGTTGAGAAGCTTAAGACACTATACCCGGTGGCACAAAGCCAAGGTAAGACTGATCGCCTAGAGAGATATGGACTAGAAAGAGAAAGCGTAGGACGGTGATCATCAAAAGGACGAAAAAGGTCCATTGTCAAGAGACTAGCATTGGAATTGTTTGGGAGGCAACACTGGGCAACATTTAAGAGACGGGGTGGAGCGATTGTGGGCTTTCACGAGCGCATCGATACTATCTTGAACGAGCGCGCTCACACACACACACACACACACACACACACACACACCCGCGCGCGCGCGCGCACACGCACACGCACGCACGCACGCACGCACGCACGCACGCACAAAACACACACACACACCACACACAACACACACACAAACACACCACACACACAACACACACACACACACACACACACACACACACACACACACACACACACACACACACACACACACACACACACACACACACTCAGCCTTCAACAGATCTTACAAGCAAATCATTCGTCAGTTGATTTTAAATGTTCATGTTTTATTCAAGCAAGATTACTACACTTCCATTTTGCAAATCCTGTACCTCAATTCCCTACGGTGGGAACACAGCCAGGCTACATTTCCCTAATCCCTGTTCCTGCAGAACGTTACAGGGGAGGCTACTGGGGACCTGAACATTAAATATTCACTTTTCTCCTTGATGACTACTGCTTCCGGGAGCTTACCAGGGCGTAACCCTTAAACCTTAAACATTCACCTCTTCCCCTGAATGCCCTCTGCTTATGGAAAATTGATAACGATGTGAATGATACCTGAGCATGTAGCCTACCTGACCTTATGACCTTTGAACTGTAGATATTGGGCCAGGAAGTCGTCGCCATTTTGTTTCGCCATTTTAGTGCCGGATGTATAGTAGTTCTCCCTACATTTCATGGATCTGTGAGAGTTCTTTTTAATATCTTGTTTGTTTGTTGTTGTTATCGATGTTTAATGATTGCAATACAATCAGTAATAACATCATCTTAGGTTAATTCGCACAAAGGAAGCCTGACTAAAGGAATTATTATGATTATTGCTGTTGCTATTGTTGTTGCTGTTGTTGTTGTTGTTGTTGTTACCGATGCCAGTAATATAGAGTCTATCAATAAGAAAAAGAAAGGCATCAATTAAAAATAAAATAAAACCTGACGCAATTTCTTGATCTGATGATCCATATTCACACACATTTCAGGCTGCACCTGACACTGACTCTTTGACCTTAACAACTTTTTGTCATTGATTACCTCATAAAAATGTGTCGTAAAATATGACAAAAAGATTGTGTTGATGATTCATCCGAGGAAGCAGACACCTGATTGGTCGATCCCTTTTCAACCAATCAGAGCCACGCTGTGCCCAGTCTGGAATGAAGGCAGGCAAACCCTGAACATCAGATATTCACACTTGCCCCGCAATACCCCCTGCATACCAGTGGGTACTGGGAGAGATGGAATTAAGGGTAGGTAGTAATATAATGATTCATTTTCTTGATATATATATTGCTGTTTCTCATATGGCACATGTATTTGTATATTATACATTGTTAGTTGTCATAATTATATGCATTATGTTTGTGAAACTTAGAAAATGTTGGAGAATGTTGTAAAGCGCAGTGAGTTTGGGTACACCAGAGAATAGCGCTATACAAAAGTTATCTATTATTGTTATTATTATTATAATTATATTATATTATTATTATTATTATTTATTATTATTATTATTATTATTATTATTATTATTATTATACCGAAGGATATCGGCAACGCAAATCTGAAACCCTATGACTAGATAGACATAATTTCCCTAATGCCTTGACCCAGAAGTGTGTGTGTGTGTGTGTGTGTGTGTGTGGAAAGGGGGGTATCAAGGTCGCGAATCTTAAACATCAGGATTCCGATGCGCATACGACAGTAAGTATGCATGGTGCTTAACGTCCACAGAAACCACAAGGCTTATTAGGGACGGGAAGAGGGGGGGGAAGGGGGCATGGAGGTGGGGCAAGAGGGAGATTATATACCTATCGCTACACTGTCACCACCAGAATGACTCCTGCATTAAGATGGGCAGCGATGAGAGCCATTTTAAAGTTTCAGTAGGAAGTGATGGACAAAGTCACAGGACAGTGTCCACAAACCACAACCTTTTGAAGAGAAAGGAGAGCCGAAGCGGTATCGGACCGAGGTCCTTCTGCTTACCAGCCTAACGCCTTACCGCTAGGCCAAAACGGCTCACACACACGACATTCTTTCCTTCTGTTAATGGTAGAGACGCGGTTAAT
>JABMCL010000492.1:145000-147500 GCA_018857735.1 Alviniconcha marisindica
CGAACTCGAAAACTTTATTTTACAAGGATTGCAGTTTAGGTTCAGTCAAAAATCTAACAACTAGTCCTTGCTAAGCTACTGATGAATAGATATCAAATTGCAGGCATTATTTATATACATATAGGCATGAATGAGTGAATGAAACGTTATACATGAGAATTCCCACACAAAACATAGCGTGCTCACAGCACCAGATGAACACATGCCATACATCATTCAGTTACATATTATGAGTATACGGTGAGCATATTATGAGCAAATGAAGCAGCAGAACATCTGATCAGTTCAATGACTGTATGGGAAAAAAGAAAACAGAAGCAGTCAATGCTTATCTTATAAAGAACAGTAAGGGAGAAGAGAGAGGGGGGGGGGGAAGAGAGAGAGAGAGAGAGAAGAGAGAGAGAGAGAGAGAGAGAGAGAGAAAAGAGAGAGAGAGAGAGAGAGAGAGAGAGAGAGAGAGAGAGAGAGAGAGAGATGCATTGTAACGTTAGGTAGTGTTAGCCTGGTATAGATCGTTAAAAGTGCAGATGCATTGGGAAGGTAGCCATCGTCGGAAAAGTGTGGACCGGTATTGATCGCTGCTTTTTGTAATCTTTTCCGCCAAAAGCTATTACTAACTGCTACACGTCGCCTACCCCCATGCAACGTAATGTTAAATAATATCCACCAAGCGCTTACAGCTAGCAAGAGGCAGACGAGGAGTGCGATACAAAAACAGTGGGGTCGACAGAAGCATACAGAACCAAAGAACAATAAACCCCTACTAATTAATTAAACAAACAAATACACTACAACATGTCCGAAGCGATGTACACCACCGTTGAAAAACCTCGGCATGTATTTTCATGTCCTGGAATGCGGAAGTGACAAACTAGTGTGTGTATATAATTGTTTGTTTCATTGTTTGTTTGGTTCGTTGGTTTGTGTGTGTGTGTGTGGTGTGTGTGTGGTGTGTGTGGGTGTTGGGTGTGTGTGTGTGTGTGTGTGTGGTGTGTGTGTGTGTGTGTGTGTGTGTGTGTGTGTGTGTTTTGTGTGTGTGGGTGGTGGTGTGTGTGTGTTGTTGTTTTTGTGTGCTGTGTGTGTGTATGGTGTGTGTGTGTGTGTGTGGGTGGCGGCGAGGCGGGTGTGTGTGTTTTGTGTGTGTGGTGTGTGTGTGTGTGTGTTTTGTGTGTGGTGAGGTGGTGCGTGGTGGTGCGTGCGTGCGGTGGTGCGTGCTGGTGGTGCGTGGTGGGGGTGTGTGTGTGGGGTGTGTGTGTGTGTGTGTGTGTGTGTGTGTGTGTGTGTGTGTGTGTGTGTGTGTGGGGTGTGTGTGTGTGTGTGTGTGTGGTGTGGTGTGTGTGTGTGTGTGTGTGTGTGTGTGTGTGTGTGTTTGCTGTGACCTCGTCCAGTGCTAGCACGAACTATGTTATGTTTTTCACACGATGTTTTTACGTCCACAGAGCCCCAGGGAAGACTGCTACGGAGGGGGAGCCAGGACGGCCACCCCCCCTTCCACACCCCTCCGGAGCTCTAGGTAGGAGGTAGGTAGTTTTTGCAAAGTCCTCAGATGTCATTTGACATTTTGGGGACAAGCGAGACCAATCCCGAAGCATAGTTCAATATATTTACGTCCACGGAAACCAAAAGGCTCGTTAGGACGGACAGCCAGGATGGCCACCTCAAACTCTCACACAGCTCCGGAACATTTTCGCAATGTTGCTCCGGAGCTCTTCGCTTTAAATTTTCGAGTTCAGTGTAGCCTAACTTCCACAGAGACCTAGGACTATTAGAGAGGGGGCCATTCTGTAGTAAAACATTGTTAGGGGCTGCTCTTTTTTCTTTAAAATTAGCGGGGGTTGCAGTTAGTACTTTGGCTAATTCAAATAAGTGTTTTTATTTTGATGACGGGGGTAAGGGGGTTAGAAACGGATGGGGGGAGCGGGAGGTGGACAAAAAGGGGCCCAATTAAACACTCAAATTTAAAAAAACTCATTCACTAACGCATCGAAAATTTATATACGACTGCCTACCCAAATGCTTGGTCTGCTATTTTTTTCCCAACCCCGCTGACCCTTTTTTGCAGTAAAATTTTATTTGGTAGTAATCATCATACGCCGGTGTCTGGTGAAAAGATTGGACTGCTGTTTTCAAGGTCAAGGCAAAAAAAGGTTCGATAGTTCAGTGAACCTTATCTCGCCGCCACCCCCCAACCCCCTTTTCCCCCAAAAAAAAAAGGGGTTTGTTGTGTGTTTTTGGGGGGGGGGGGGGGGGGAGAGAAATAAAAGAGGACGACAAAAAACACTTTAAACTTTCAAAACACACACCACACACACACACACACAACACACACACACACAACACACACACACACACACACACACCACACAAACACACACACACACCCATAAAACACACGCACGCAGCACCCACGCACGCCCACGCACGCACGCAGCACCCCACGCACACACACACACACACCCACACACACACACAAACACACACACACACACACAAACAACTA
>JABMCL010000492.1:155000-160000 GCA_018857735.1 Alviniconcha marisindica
ATATTCCACAATCAGAAGATGGCACTGTAAATTCAAAACCAAGGAAGACGGGAGCAATGTGACTGCTCCCAACGAGAGTAATGTGACTGATGTGGCCAAACTCGTGAAGAAAGATCCACACATCTGCATACGAGAAGCAAATGCAAGGCTTCCTCTTTCGTTGGGAACGTTTCAAAGACTCTCACCAGAGAGCTTCACCTTCCAAAGCTGACGGCAAAATGGCTGCCCCGTAAGCTGACTGGTGGACAGCAATGTCCAAATGTAAATGTAGCACGTGACCTATGTACAGAACAGCAGGGCCGTCAGCCAACGCAGTACAACATGATGATGATAGAGTAGAGCTTCATGTCCTCGGATGTCGATGGACATAATTATTAGGGAC
The DNA here is from genome assembly GCA_018857735.1 of Alviniconcha marisindica. Classification (NCBI taxonomy): domain Eukaryota; kingdom Metazoa; phylum Mollusca; class Gastropoda; family Provannidae; genus Alviniconcha; species Alviniconcha marisindica. Next base: position 155,383 of record JABMCL010000492.1, read on the forward strand.
AAACTGTGACCAGTGCCGAAGCACGGTTCAGTGTTGCTTTACGTCCACAGTTGAAACCGTAAGGCTCTTTAGGACGGAAAGCCCAGGACGGCCACCTCGACTTTCACACAGCTCCTGAACTTTGCAGTACAACATGGTTGAAGAGTCGCCTTACGTCCACAGAAACCGTAGGCTTATTAGGAACGGGAGCCCAGGACGGCCACCTCGACTTTCACACAGCTCCTGAGTTCTGCGATTCTAAATGAGTGACTGTAGCTTTTTATAGCTCGTTTTGAATCGCCACTGAAGTGGTGTACTTACAGGGATGTTTGATTGCTACATGGCTGGTGCCACACGAAACTGCTGCCGTCTCGTCACGTTCTGTGTACACCATACACCCATGCACCATATCACGTCACTTCATGCAAAGCCACGCACGTAGGGTGCGTGCATGTTCGGCTCTAACCTGCCGCCTGCACTTTCGGCAGAATGACCGGGATCTTTTTTGCGTGCTACTGCGGTAACACTGGTGTGGAACAGATACGGAAACAAGACGGCGGTCAGCCAACACAGCACAGCACGGCGGTCAGCCAACAGCCAACACAGCACAGCACGGCGGTCAGCCACCACAGTACAGCACGGCGGTCAGCCAACACAGCACAGCACGGCGGTCAGCCAACACAGCACAGCACGGCGGTCAGCCAACACAGTACAGCACGGCGGTCAGCCAACAGCCAACCAGCACAGCACGGCGGTCAGCCACCACAGTACAGCACGGCGGTCAGCCAACACAGTACAGCACGGCGGTCAGCCAACACAGCACAGCACGGCGGTCAGCCAACACAGTACAGCACGGCGGTCAGCCAACACAGCACAGCACGGCGGTCAGCCAACACAGTACAGCAGGGCGGTCAGCCAACACAGCACAGCACGGCGGTCAGCCAACAGCCAACACAGCACAGCACGGCGGTCAGCCAACACAGCACAGCACGGCGGTCAGCCAACACAGTACAGCACGGCGGTCAGCCAACACAGCACAGCACGGCGGTCAGCCAACACAGCACAGCACGGCGGTCAGCCAACACAGTACAGCACGGCGGTCAGCCAACACAGCACAGCACGGCGGTCAGCCAACACAGTACAGCACGGCGGTCAGCCAACACAGCACAGCACGGCGGTCAGCCAACACAGTACAGCACGGCGGTCAGCCAACACAGCACAGCACGGCGGTCAGCCAACACAGTACAGCACGGCGGTCAGCCAACACAGCACAGCAGGGCGGTCAGCCAACACAGCACAGCACGGCGGTCAGACGGAAAGCTCGTGTGACTGTAGTAATAGTAAGGGGGTTGGTAGCTCAGCTGGGACCTGGCTCTATGGATCAGGAAGGCGGACATTATAGAAACATAGTACACATTTCCTGTTGTTATTGCTGTTGCTATGTTGTTTTTGTTATTGTTTGTGGTTTGTCGTTGTTGTTGTTGTTGTTTTGTCTGTTGTTGTTGTTGTTGTTGTTGTTTTTGTTGTTGTTTTTGTTGTTATTGTTTGTGATTTGTTGTTGTTTTGTCTGTTGTTGTTGTTGTTGTTTGTGATTTGTTGTTGTTGTTTGTTGTTGTTGTTGTTGTTGTTGTTGTTGTTGTTGTTGTTGTTGTTGTTGTTGTTGTTGTTGTTGTTGTTTATGATGTGTGTGTGCGCGTGCACGAGCGCTTGTGTATGTGTATGTGTCTGCGTAAATGTGCGTATGTGTGCGTGTGTCTGCATGTGTGTGTGCGTGTGTGTTTTATAAGTCAAAACTTTATGAAAACTGTATTCTGACTTATATGATGCTTGGAATAACTGTGCTCTGATAACTCGATCATGATCATCATCCGACTGGTGGGTCTTCAATTTATGCCTTTGAGCTGTAGAATATGAGGGGGGGGGGGCACAGAGACACTGAGAGAGACAGAGACAGAGACAGAGAGACAGAGACAGACAGAGACAGACAAACAGACATACAGACAGACAGGCAGGCAGGCAGGCAGGCAGACAGACAGACAGACAGAGACAGAGCGACAGACAGAGAAACACAGAGATAGAGACAGAGGCAGAGAGAAACAGAGACAGACAGACAGACAGAGACAGATAGATAGATAGAGACAGACAGAGAGACAGACAGACAGAGACGGAGAGAGACACAGAGGCAGAGAGACAGAGAAACAGAGAGACAGACAGAGACGCAGACACAGACACAGACTGACGGAGAGAGAGAGAGGGAAAGAGAGAGAGAGACAGACACAGACACAGACACAGAGAGACACAGACAGACAGACAGACAGAGACAGACAGAAAGAAAGGGAGACTGACAGACAGAAAGACAGACACAGACTGATGGAGAGAGGGGGGGAGACAGACAGACAGACAGAGACAGAAAGAATGAAAGGGAGACTGACAGACAGAAAGACAGACACAGACTGGTGGAGAGAGGGGGGAGACAGACAGACAGACAGAGACAGAAAGACAGAAAGAAAGGGAGACTGACAGACAGACAGACAGACGGAAGAGGAATGAGGCAACCCACCGAGAGACAAACCCAATGACACGCTAACCATTGCACTGATGTTTCATCCTACCAACTTCAGGCACAGAAAGCAAGAAGGCCCGCCGACCGTGGTACGGATGGCGCGAGCTCACCGATGACTACCCACTGTACAGGGACAGTGCGACCGACCCCGAGGACACAGTCACCCCGCGAGGGTGGGACGTCACCGCTGACGAACCCACGCTGATGGTAAATAGGACAGGGCTAAGACGTCACCGTTGACGAACCCACGTTGATGGTAAATAGGACAGGGCTAAGACGTCACCGTTGACGAACCCACGCTGATGGTAAATAGGACAGGGCTAAGACGTCACCGTTGACGAACCCACGCTGATGGTAAATAGGACAGGGCTAAGACGTCACCGCTGACGAACCCACGCTGATGGTAAATAAGACAGGGCTAAGACGTCACCGCTTGACGAACCCATGCTGATGGTAAATAGGACAGGGCTAAGATGACGAACCCACGCTGATGGTAAATAGGACAGGGCTAAGACGTCACCAGTGACAGACCCATCATGCTGATGATAATAAAGACAAACGTCACCAGTGACAAACCCACCATGCTGACAATAATTAAGACAGACGTCACCAGTAACAAACCCATCATACTGATGATAATAAAGACAGATGTCACCAGTGACAAACCCACCATGCTGACAACAATTAAGACAGACGTCACCAGTGACAAACCCATCATGCTGATGATAATAAAGACAGATGTCACCAGTGACAAACCCACCATGCTGACAACAATTAAGACAGACGTTACCAGTGACAAACCCATCATGCTGGCGATAATAAAGACAGGTCTCAGACGTCACCAGTGACAAACCCATAATGCTGATGATAATAAAGACAGACGTCACCAGTGACAAACCCACCATGCTGACGACGATAAAGACAGACGTCACCAGTGACAGACCCACCATTCTGACAATAATTAAGACAGACGTCACCAGTGACAAACCCACCATGCTGACGATAATAAAGACAGGTCTCAGACGTCACCAGTGACAAACCCATCATGCTGACGATAATAAGGACAGAGGTGGAACGTCACCTTTGACAAACCCTGACAACAACGCTGAAGGTAAAATTTTAAGACGGGTTCGAGACGTCACCCGTGAAAACAACGCTGACGGTAAAGTTTTAAGACGGGTTCGAGATGTCACCCGTGAAAACAACGCTGACGGTAAAATTTTAAGACGGGTTCGAGACGTCTCCCGTGAAAACAACGCTGACGGTAATTAAGGCAGGTTTGAGACGTCACCCGTGACAGACCCACACCGCTGAAGATAATCAACATAGGGCTGTGACGTCACTCGTGACAAACCCACACCGCGGAAGATAATCAACATAGGGCTGTGACGTCACTCGTGACAAACCCACACCGCGGAAGATAATCAACATAGGGCTGTGACGTCACCCGTGACAGACCCACACCGCTGAAGATAATCAACATAGGGCTGTGACGTCACTCGTGACAAACCCACACCGCGGAAGATAATCAACATAGGGCTGTGACGTCACTCGTGACAAACCCACACCGCGGAAGATAATCAACATAGGGCTGTGACGTCACTCGTGACAAACCCACACCGCGGAAGATAATCAACATAGGGCTGTGACGTCACTCGTGACAAACCCACACCGCGGAAGATAATCAACATAGGGCTGTGACGTCACTCGTGACAAACCCACACCGCGGAAGACTGACAGAGAGGTGACGTCTACCGTTACACCCACCCCCGTGGATAGGGCAGAAAGGGGGGGAGGGGGGGGGGAGAGTGGAGGGGGGGGGGTGTAATTCACACCATGACACGCAGAAATGATGGAAGGAAAGAAGCAAAACGAAAGAATATGTAAGAAACAAAGCAAAGGTAGGAAGGAAGGAAGAATAAAAAAAAAAAAAAAAGGTGAGTAGGTAAGATGGAAGGAAGGAAGGAAGGAAAGAGAAAAAGGAAAGGTGAGTAGGTAAGATGGAAGGAAGGAAAGAAGAAGAAGAAAAGAAAGGAAAGACGAGTAGGTAGGATGGAAGGAAAGAAGGAAGGAAGG